>CM052711.1:18442762-18561908 GCA_028551405.1 Uromys caudimaculatus | reverse complement strand
AGTCCAAATCATGGGTCAATAGATGTGTATTCTTTGGTTAGTGGTCTGAACTAGAGGACGACCAGGGGGAGGGTCAGGCCCATTGACGCTCTTGCTCCCTCCATGGGGCTGCCAATTCCCTCCGCTCCTTCAGACTTTTCTCCAACCCCTCCATCTGGTACCTCACTCTCAGTCCAGCGGTTATTGTTAAGTGAAACTTCTCTGCCAACAAGACACAAACAATGGCAGTCCTTCAAATTGTGCTTTGTAGATTTGACTTATTATTGACTTGAATATACTCTTCCACTCAAAATATGCTAGACTTGGGATATACAGCTAATAGACATGGTACACAAAAGCCTACTCCAGAAAAGCCATATCTTCTTAATTACCTCAATAGATTAAAAATATTTAGTTCAGGTGGTCATTAACTGAACAATACCAAGATTCCACACAATAGAAATATGAATAAATATTCTTTATATGTATGATAGGAAAAGAGCTGGGTGCATAGTGAAGCTTGTGAGAATCCAGTGCATTCTTCACTTACCATTATTCAACAAACAGTCATTCTCTGAGCATCTTTGATAGCTAGAATAATATCATAGGGATTATTAAGGGAAGAGCATAAAAAGAAAATCTGAGAATCACATCAGAAAGGAAGGGCTGGAGAAATATAACCTGTCATTCCTATCTTCAAGGTCCCCAGCGTTTTATACAGGAAGTACATGCCTGAGGCTGCTGATGAGTTGCTGGCCTCACAATGTTTATGTAGTCAAGCTATTGAGCTAAGTGGATCTGTATTCTGAATGACCTTGTATGTTTCACTGGCTCACTCATGTCTGAGTCCAGCTTTCTGAAAGTTCTGATATATTTGGCTGGAAGCATCTTTAGTAGTAAGAGTATTAAGAAATGTTTATGCCTTCTATATTACTTTAACATTTTTAAGTGGGGATACAGAGAAATGGTGACTTAATATCTCATCAGCTAAATGCTGTAATTCAGCCAATAAAAAGTCCTAATTCATATGAGAATTACAAATCAAAACATAGACTGAGGTATAATTAAAATAATCATTATAAATGATAGATTAGAACACAGTGGAATAATTCTGAATTGTATTTAAATATTATCTGGTTCACATTAAAGGACAAGTAAACATAAACTTGAACCCAAAAATGTCAAAACAAAAATTATAGGAAAATGCTACAAATAATTACAGACCTGGAACTGGTATAGTTTGAGAAAATTTATATAATGTGAAAGTTTCTGTCTGAACTAGAGATTAGAAAATAAATAGTCTTTAAAATAGGGAACCCAATTTCTAATTCCCATAAACTGGGAGGGATGTAGGAGAACACAGGGAAGAAAGAGGTTCTAGAGGCATCACTACTGACATAGGGGGGAAACAATGGCAGAGAAAGATGGAAACCAGACTTCAAATCACTGGAGAATGTGGGGGATGTGCAAATGACCTCCAAAGATCAAGACTCCTGTGGCCCAGGGCCTTTCAGCTTCAGAATATTCTGCCCTCTCTGCTCCATTCCTATCCCAGTGTTTCTATCACTGTTATTGTGTCCAATTTTTGTTTGAAACCCAAGAACCTGGAGATCATAGCAGGTGGCCTCTAGACTCTAATCCATGCATGTGACAGTAGGAACACTCAGGAAGTCATCTGCTAAAGAGCTTGAGACTGCATATGGTTTAGTATGAAACTAGAAAACTCATAGTTTGGGTGGTGGGCACACCTTCATGGGGTACACTTTCAGAATTCTCACCAGATGTTCGAGGATAAAATCCTAGAAAATCAAGATTCTGGAAGGAGGGGTGGGAAAAGAGAAATATTTGCCTGTTTGTTTGTTTTTGTGTTTTTAAAGATAGGGTCTCTCTATGTAGAACTTGCTATCTTGGAACTCTCCATGTAGAACAGGCTGGCCTCAAACTCAGAGGAATTTGTCTGTCTCTGCCTACCAAGTGCTAGAATTAGAAGTGTGTGCCACCACACCTGGCCAAAATACTTTTATTTCTTTTATTGTTAAGATCACATGGATTGTAAAATATGTTCAGCATCTTCAACACAACAAAACCTTCAGTCCAGGAGAAAATACTGCAGTCATTGTTAGCCAATGAGTAGAAAGACACATCGTCTACAAGCTTACCAACTCTGATGGACTTGTTGTCTCAGGGAAGCAGGAAAAGATAAACACAGAGCAAGACAGTGTAGGACTATTGTATGGCCAAGATAGGAAGACTAAGGTAGAGAAGCAATGCATATATCTTTCTGGGAAGACAAGATCATTACTGCTCCAAGAGATAGCCCAGAGGTAATGGGAAGATTTAACTGGAAGATCATGGACACTGTTTATAACTGACACCTATAACAGTCCCTCTATAACGGCACCTCTTCTGTGGTTTGCAATGGATTATTTATCAAAATCTGTAAGGCAGATTGTCTGAGGCTGAGTAGTTAGAGAAGTCCAAAGTCAAAGAGACATACAAAAATCAAAGTTCTGGAGGATTTAGAAGACACTACTATATTTATCTAAAGAAGCATGCAACACATGGAGCAACTATGAAGCAGATTACCATAACCCTCCACACTGAGAGCCTCACTTCTGAGACAAAATACAGGATGGACAAATTTAAGTAAAATAATCACAAGGCATGTAATTTTTAATTAGAATCTCTAATGAGAATAAGGCAATACATGCAAATAGATGAATAGAGTAAGCAGAGGGTTCTATAAAACATACTCTAAGAAAGAATCAAGATGAAATGGCATAGATAAAAATCACTGCAACAAAAATGACAAGCATTTCACTGGGCTCATTAGTAGATGGTACAAGCAGAAGAGAGTTTGGGAGCTTGAAGACAAGTCATCGGAAACTTTCCATACTGACATTCAAGGAGAAAAAAAAATAATGAAAGAGAGAAAAAATAAAATGGTGTATCCAAGAGTTTATGGATAGTAACAAAACTTGTAGCATACCTAGTTGAACTATCAGGGGGAACTGAAAAGACTGTTTGGGAAAAGAAACATAAAAATAGCCAAGAACTTCCTAAAACACATGAAGTAAACCAAAGCACAGGTCAGCAAAGCTCCTAGAATACCCAAACTAAATGATATTCAATGTCCAATGACAATACCATCCAGCAGTTGAGAAGGGAAGACTTCTTCCAATGAACAATGGAGGGAACATATTACTGCAGCCCTTGTATGAGTTATGTCCCTCTGAATAATCTTCAGAGACAGTATTGGGAGGTTGGATCTTCAGGAGGCATTTAGTTCACAAGGGTTCTACAAGTTTAAATGAGCTAATGTCTTACTCCTCCTTCCATGAGGCAAGGTAGTGGAAAGGTTCTGGCCAAACCTAGCCACTGAGTCTTAGAACATTTAATCATTTAACTTTCATTTGCTCGGTTTCTGGCATTCTGTAATATAGCTACACAAAATGAACTAAGACTGCCTATCTTATCAAAATTATTAAAAACAGTCCTTCAGGGAGAAACATAGGAATTACAGATCAGAAACATGAATATTTAAAGAAATGGAAAATACCAGGAAAAGAAAAAAGTAAACATTAAAAACAATATTTCATTTAGTTATTCTTAATTTATCTAAAATATAACTTAAAAGTTATAACAGTTAAAAAATGTATAAGAGCAGTGGTTCTCAACCTCACAGTTGCCATCTCTTTTCACAGGAATCACCTGAGATCACTGAAAAACACAGATATTTACAACAAGATTTATAACAGTAGCAAAATTGTAGATTTGAAGTAGCAGTGAAAATAATTTTATGGTTGATGGTCAACAAAGTGTGGGGGACTGTAGTAAAGGGTCACAGGATTAGGAAGGCTGGGAACCACTGTGTTAGCATGTTAGAAAATATTAATAGATAAAATGGGAGAGATGAACTAGGAGTGCCCCGGCATAAGTTCCCTAAAAAACTCGAGAAGCAGAATAGTGTAATGGGATAATGTCATGTGAAGATGGACGTAGCTTAGGCAAGATCCATGCTACAAACCTCAGAGCAGGCAGGCAATGTATAAAGGATAAGTGTAACTGGTGGGCAGGAGATAAATGTAATCATCTAAATGACTAAATTGAAATGACAAGGGCAAGAAAAGAGAAGGAGAGTCACAAGAGCAACGTTTGCAGATATTAACCTTATATCAATAATCACCTTGAATGCAAGTGACCTGAAGACAGTAACTCAAGGAAAGCACCAAATATTTAAATCAACATCCAAAAGATGAAACTGTACTGGAAAGAAAATATTAGATATCCTCCTCTTCTCCCCTCCCCTTCCTTCCCCTCCCCTCCCCTCGCCTCTCCTCCCCTCCCCTCCCTTCTCTTCTCTTTCTCCTCTCCTCTTTCTTCCCCCTCCTCCTCTTCATCCTCCTCTTCTCTTCTCTTCCTCCCCCTCCTCTTATATCTCCCCTCTTCCTCTCCCTTCCTTTCTTTTATCATACTCTACACCCCAAGCTGGATTTGAACTCAGTTTGTAGCTGAGTCTTGGTCTTAACAGGGTATCATCTTGTCTCAGTTTCCAAGTGCTAAGATTACAAGGTGAAGCCATATGCCTTGCTAGAGATCTATGGTGGTTTGACTAGGTATGGCCCCCTGTGGTCTATGAATGCTCCGTGATAGAGAGTGCCATAGGGAGTGGCACTATTAGGAAATGTAGCCATTTTGAAGAGTTGTGGCCTTGTTGGAGAAAGTGTGTCACTGTGGGGACAGGCTTTGGGGTTTCATATTCTCAAGCTAAACCCAGTGTGGCACTCAGTTTCCTGTTGTTTTTGGATCAAGATGTAGAACACTCAGCTCCTTCTCCAGTATCATGTCTGCCTGCATAGCTCCATAACATTAATGGACTAAACCTCTGAAACTATAAGCCAGTCCCATATTAAATGCTTTCCTTTGTAAAAGTTTCTGTGGTCATGGTGTCTCTTCACAGCAATGAAAACCCTGACTAAGACAGAAGTCTCCTTTATAAATCAAGATTTGAATGGGTTGAAATAGAGAGAGAAGGAAGTCTGGATCTTGTTCATGCAGCTCAAGGTTTTCCTATACTAACTAAAGAATTACAAAGTGGAGCACATAACAAACCAGGGCAGTATGAATGGAAGATGGCTTTGCATACGTTTAAAGAGGTTCATTTACCAAGAAGAAAACCATCTAATGTGTATGCACTTCAAAGTATGGAAGGCAAACTTAATAGAACTAATGGAGGGCAAAGCCCGAGTGACAGTGGGAAGCACCCACATACCTGTACTACTCTGATGGGAAGTGACAGATCAGCTGGCACAAATGGCAATAAGAATATCTTGATCTGGCCAGGCAGTGGTGGCGCACGCCTTTAATCCCAGCACTCAGGAGGCAGAGGAAGGCAGATTTCTGAGTTCGAGGCCAGCCTAGTCTACAGAGTGAGTTCCAGGCCAGCCAGGGCTACACAGAGAAACCCTGACTCAAAAAACCAAAAAAAAAAAAAAGGAATATCTTGATCTGAAGCTCATTATCAATGACTTGATATGAATTGTCTTTCCTCTAATATCCTTTCTCCCAAACAGCAGTATTCTAAACTTTACATGGAATATTCACCAAGATAGAGCATATTTTGGGTCATAAAGCACATCTTAACAAATTTAGGAACATAACATAACAGTTATTACAAGCTTATCCTAGAAATCAGTATCAAAAATACCATGAAAACTTTTCAAGAATACGTATAAATTATACAACATATTTCATTAATAGCACACAGCCAAAGAAGACAGGCTAATTAACAATTTATTTATTATTTTGAACTAATTAAATGCAATCTATTGAAACATAGGCTACAGCAAAAGCAGTGCACATATGGGAATTTATAGCAGTAAATGTATACACTAGAAAAGAAGGTATGAGTCTGATCAATATTGGAACCTTGAGACAGAGGGAAATTGAAATCTAACACAAGGCAAAGTAAACTCAAAACAAACAGCAAAGCAATGAAACAATAAAACCAAACTCCAGGTTTTAGCCAAGTATCCACAAAATTCATAAATATCTAGCCTGATAACCATGAGAGAAAAAAACCACCCAAATTGCCAATATCAGATATAAAACAGAGGTCATCATTAAGGAGATATCGCTGCTGTGCTATACCCGAGGATCACTGTGAACAACATCATGCCTATAAATTTTATAACTTGATTGAGATGGACCGTATATTTAAAGATACTATCACAACTCACACAGGACAAAATGAAAAACTAAACAGTCCCATTTCAGTTAAAGGGCCTGAATCAGCAATTAATAACCTCTAAAAAGAAAGCAATGAATCCAGATGATTTTTTGATTAATTCTCTCAGTTATAAAAAATCCAGCCAGGCAGTGGTGGTTCACGCCTTTAATCCTAGCACTTGGGAGGCAGAGACAGGAGGATTTCTGAGTTCGAGGCCAGCCTGGTCTACAGAGTGAGTTCCAGGACAGCCAGGGCTATACAGAGAAACCCTGTCTCGAAAAACCAAAAAAAAAAAAAAAAAAAAAAAAAAAATTCCAATTGTTCTATAATGTGCTTTGCATAATATTATAAAAGGAATATACCCTATTTATGTAAAACCAACATTATTTTAACACTAAAGCTAGATTAATACATCAGGAAAAAGAAAAATATCAGACCATTTATTTTTCTTATTGTATAAGAAACAGAAATCTTCAACAAAATAATATGAAATAAAATTCAACACTTAAAAAATACTAGTAGGGCTCTAGGGTGATGGTTCAGTCACTAAAGTGCTTGCCTTGAAGTATGAAGGTCTGTGATCAATAACCCAGAACCCAGGTTAAAAAGTTGAGTGTGGGAAACTCCTGTAACTTTTCTACTGAAGTATAGAGACCAGCAGATCACTAGGGCTTGCTACTAATCTGCAGAATCCCATAATGAGAGACTCTCTTTGCCACACCAAAACCAAAGTAGACAGCAGTCAAGAAAACTCTACCTTGAGCAGGGCGGTGGTGGCGCACGCCTTTAATCCCAGCACTTGGGAGGCAGAGGCAGGCAGATTTCTGAGTTCGAGGCCAGCCTGGTCTACAGAGTGAGTTCCAGGACAGCCAGGGCTACACAGAGAAACCCTCTCTCGAAAAAAAACAAAAAACAAAAAAAACAAAAACAAAAAAAAACAAAAAAGAAAAAAAAAAAGAAAACTCTACCTTGGGTCACCTTAAGGCTCCTATATTCACACACACACACACACACACACACACACACACACACACACACACAAAGAGGCATGCACATATGCATGCATGCACACAAGCACAAGAATTATGAGTGGATTGAACTCAGGTAGGTAGGTTTAACTCAATACTTTAGTATCAGTTGATGTAATAAACTTTCGTTTATAATCAATAATAAAATTATGTCTTTTGTAAGTTGGTAAGTTTTGAAATTGTATATAATTTCCTTTCTTATATTTTGAAGATGAATAGAATTTGTGCACAACTATGTATATATGATGCAGGTTGAGCCTTGGCTGTTGGGAATGACTGTGTGATGACCAAAGACTGCAGCCAGCACACCAGCAGAACAGTGTGAATGTGTACCCAGTCGTGGATGGTGAATTATTTAATCTTATGGAAGTTCCATTTTTAATGTTTTAAGGCTTTCTTTTCTGTAATGGCTATACTAAGTTACATCATTTGTGTGTCATTAACATTAAACGTAAGCACAAAATTTCTTTCAACAGGTCAGTCTGTATCTCACAACGTAAGCACACCCTTAGATGCTCTCAAAGTGGAAAACAGATAAAACGCCCATTCATTTTTCACCCAGAAGTCTTTGACCCAGCTTTTAAAATCCAGTTAAAAAGAAATCTCTATAGACTTTCAATTATGTTGATGAACGCCTCTAGTCCCAGCATTCCGTAGGCTGAACGACTGAAAGTTCAAGTGCCATCTAGGTTACACTGGGAAAGTCTGTCTCAAAATTCCAAGGGTTAGGGACATGGTAGAGCACTTTTCTAAAGTGAGAGGCACAAGTAAAATAAAAAGCTGGAGTAGACGGATGATGTTTGAGAAGATTCGGAGGTTGAGGCTTCCCCACTCCTCCTCAGATGACGAACTTTGACCTATGCTCCTTTCTGCCGTGGGAATCAGTGTTATTTTTGCTTCCTGTGCCCTGAAATCCCATTTAAGAAGAAACTAACTGAAATAAAACTCTAAAGTGAGACAACTTAGAAAGCAGCACAGCTTGAGACCCAATTATGCTGGGAAAACACAAAGATTTGTATTTCTTATATAAAATGTTATTAATGGCCTTCAGTCTAATTACAATAACACAGGAATGGCAGCCCAAGGCCAATTATAAACAAAGGTGGGCTGGAGGTCAGAATCTATTTCACCTTAGCCCTTGTCAGAGTTTGGATTTGAACATGGGAATGTTTTGCAATTGGGATAAAAAGGACAAAAGCTATGAATAAGCAACAATTAATCCCAGAAATTTGTATTCAGAAATAAAACTAATTAATTATTTTAATAACACAGTCTTTGTTGATGATGATGGTGAAAGTAAGAAGAAAACAATCTGTCAAAGTGCATACAAATAAAGATAGCTTGAGCAAAACGAGAGCCGAGTGGCTGGAAAAAAATACTGGGAACTAAAGCACTGTCTTCATTTCAGAAAAATTGTATGCATCAGCAGGAAAAGGAATTGTAAGGGAAAGAACATCTCACACTAGTGTTTTGTTTCTTTTCATCTCTTTTACTGACATTCCCTCTCTTTCAGACAGTACGAGAGTAGCCTAAATGTATTAGGCAAGGTCGTATCTAAGCACACATCTGCCTTACAACAGAAATTATCTATTACAAATCAGGAGTTCACTTAAGCTTTAAGTAGGAGATTCAGAAACTTACTATCACTACCTTCATGTTTATGATCACTAACTACAGAAGAAAACTGCTGTCAGACTGGCGATTGTCCAAAATACCAGGAAGCAGACAGGGATTCATTAGAGAATGTACTACTCCCTGGGATACTCTGTCTCTGAATTTGTCATGCCCCTTGTGGAATTTGTAGTGATGATAGTGGGATAAAATTAACAATGAGAATAGCATTCATCACCAACTTAGCCTCCTTCTGAGCATCACAGTTTCCAGAAGGACAAATGGTCTCAAGTACACTGGAAGGCCAGGAGAGACATGTCACTCCCCTTGCTTGCCTGACTATTGAAGCAAAGAAGGCAGAGGAGTTTGGATTTCTCCAGGAATCTCTTGCTGGGAAACAGGAAAGGATGAAGTTAGACACCAGGTGGAGAAGAAACGTGTCCTTCGGAAATAGATGTCACGTAGTTTGAAAACTTACACATCACTTTGAAGAAGAGACTGGAGTCATGACAACTCTGGGTCAGCCATGGGCAGGACTACCCTTGGACTAGGAACTCATAGTTAAGCATACTTCTCATCCTCTATTAAATCTGTATCTCATGTTAGTGTACCAAAGCTGCCCTTGAGAGGAGGTCTCTGCACCTCTTTGTTTTTTGTCCCGATGTAGCCACATTGGGTAAATCTCTATCAACTTTTGCCATTATTTATCTTTTAATTAGCCTATTCATTATATGTGGGCAAGCTTAGCTTGCTAAAAATTACATAGCCCAGGTTGCTCCCTAAAAGTTCTAGTCATACAAATTCAAAAGTCTTTGTGTTGTCTGAGGTCCTGTGTTCTATCTTTAATTGATAATATAGTGTCTAAATTTTTGTGTTATTAAAGCTCAGATTACAGCACATATCCCTGCAAACTTGCCTGTCATCTCATAATTCTGTACTGAGCAAACAGAACACGTGACTTTCAACTCTGTCAGTCAGTCTTTCCTCAGCTAACTCACAAGTGACCCTTGCCTTTAGTTGTTCTTCTCTAATTTCACAACAAGCACAAGAAGGAGCATTTGTCTTCATACCCAAAGGAAAATATATATAGGATTTTAATGGGAGCATTTGCTCAATTAATCTCTGTCTCCATGAAACTGCAGAGAGAAAGAGAGACAGAGAAAAACATAGACACACAGGAACACACACACACACACACATACAGACACACACACACACATGCATACACTCAAACACACATACACAGAGGCAGAGTAGGAAGAGACAAAAAGAGAGAGAAACAGAGAAGACAAACACACAGAAAGATTTTATTGATTTTGCAAGCTTCCCAAGAAGGTGCCCCCATTACAGTTCACCCCTTTCTTCCCTCTGAGTTCGTTCTTTATGGAAGAGTGTTTTTATGTATCTGTCTCCCTCGGTTTAGATTCTCATTACTTTATTCAGTTCATTATACTCTCATCTTCTATCCCCAAAAGTCTAACAGATCTTTTCTCTCAAAGGTTACCAATGACTTCTAGAAGAAAAATCCTAGAGATGCTCCTCTGTAATCCTAACGTCTGAGTTACCCTCTTCTCGGCTGCTCAGGTTTTCCCCACAACTCTACCTATTCTACTGGCTCTCCTGCTGGTTCTTCGTGTTTCCCTTTGGTGTCTCCATTCTGACCTGTTTCTTTGCCTCTTTCCTGACTACTTTTCCTTTGACAAGTGCACATAATTTTAAATGTTTGATTACCAAATGCATAACTCAGTTATCATGCGTTCAGTGCATGGGAGAAAGACACAGAATGAAGGCTCTGATTCGCAATTTAGTTAGTAGATGAAGCTAGCAAATAAGTAGATAGCTAACCACAAAGTCTAAGAAGAATTTCAACAGTGATACATTCTATGTGGTCTAGAAACACAGTAAAGAAATGGTCCCATCTAATCTTGGGAGCTCAGAAAAGTTTCCTAGTAGAGTTGGTATTTAATTCAGGCCCTGAAACAACCACCATCACTACCACCAACAACCACCGCCACCACCACCACCACCACCACCACCACCACCACCACCACCACCACCACCATCAATAACACTAGAACAGGACATATAAAGTAAGAAGAGGTTCCAACCAAATATAGCAGCATACATATAACTGATGACGATCTCAGTTATCTCAGGAGATATGAAGATAAACATGGATTCATTGTAACAGACTTAATGTGATTTTAGTATAAGCAATATGTTTCTAGAACATGATGCACTTATCCTTTTGAAACACTTAGACTTTGTGACTATGTGTTCATTTACTTCATGATTGTGCCTACACATTCCCCCAAGGCAATGGGGGGAGGGACCAATTAAAGTCATAGAGCTTTGGAAAAGGTATAATTAGGCCTAGGTCTTGGAAAGATATTATTATTATTGCTCCAGAGATATGGATTTACTGGCATAGAATAAAAGAAGGTATTACTGTCCCTTGGTATTTATTAAGACTTTGGTTTCAGGAATCCCTGAGGACACAGAATTATAAGGATCTCCAAGTCTCAGGTAAAACAGAATAATATTTGCATGTAATCTATGCACATCTTCCTAGGTACCCTAAATAATCTCTAAATTACTCAAATACCTAACAAAATGTAAAGACTATATGAATAGTTGGCATATTTTCTCTTTAAAGAAATGATTACAGAGAAATATCTATATGTTCAGTACAAATGTGGTCTTTTTTAAAAAATAATTTATTTTCATTTTATGTGCATCAGTGGTTTACTGGCATGTACATCTCTGTGAAGTTGGGTCCCCTCAACCTGGAGTTACAGACAGTTGTGAGCTGCCATTTGGATACTGGGAATTGAACCTAGGTCCTCTGAAAGAGCAGCAAGCATTCTAAATCACTGAGTCATCTCTCTAGCCAAGAGATTTTCTTATAATCGTTTTTTTCTATAACTTTATACATTCATCCATGGATACAGAACCTTGAGTATGTGAGACTGACTGTGTCCAAGCTAGAAATATGTGCTAGCTCTCAGTGAGGTGTGACAGGTGGCAGAGACTGGTGATCGGATTGGGGAAATGTTTAGACACAGCATCTACACTAATTTATTTGAGAATAAAATAAGGAGGTCACTTTTAGGATGTTGCCTATAAGATGCCTGTGACACCCCCATGCTGAGATCTGCAGAGGAACGTTGGCACTGTCCATGAGAAGCGAAGAAGGAAGTGTAGGTGCATATTTGTAGCAGGAGTCATGCCCATTGTGAGCAAACTGAAGAAGTAACAGTTGTGGAGAGCTGATACACAAAGATTTCTATGTCCAAGTCTCCAAGACCCAGGAAAGAGAGAAGTTGCTATGAAGGATACTAGTGTTTCAGAGAATCAAACCATAGTGCTGCAGGCAATGAGGCAATGCGAGACAAGAAAACCAAATGTTAGCTAAGAGTTCCTATCCAAAACAAAGGCATGGTGATTGAATTTATTAACAAGAAGACATTGGTGACCATAGCAAATAGTTTCACCCTATAAGAGAGAAATAAAAACAATATTCCAATGAACTAAGACATAAATTAGAGTGAGGTTATGATTAATAAATACTACTGAGTTTATGAAATCAGGAGACAATAGGAAAATAGCAAGAAAACACCCTGGAATCATATGGGAATGTTTTTCAGTGAGAAAGAATGTAGTGAGAAAGTCAATTAGCAGATCACAGGTTAGTACCATTTATTAAAAAGTAAACTATGAAAGAAGGAATAATAACATGGTGGTGATGTCAGAGGATAAGCTGAGCACAGACAAGCTCAACAATGATGGAAAATGGGCAAGGTGTAGACAGAGGCACAATATCAGTTTCCTGCAGTAGGAGGTAAAACATTAGAGAAAAATGTCTTCGTTGCCTACTATTTCCTCCCAAAGGTTACAGTCCTGTATTGACCACAGCAAGAGACTACTGTAAAAGAATAGAACTAAGAGAAATGTATAACACTTTAAATGATCATTTTACTGAGTAAGCAATAACTTTGACTAGGAAAATACAATGCCAAAAAGTCTTAAAACCCTAATGGGTTAGAACCATCGGGCTTCAGTAAGAGTAATCCACAATACCGAGTGACCATTCAAAACCACTGCACATGATTTCAGTAGACAGGCATTGTAGACAGGGTGAGCTTGCATTATACTTCCACTTCCTGAAAGCATTGGGATAATAAGATGGAAGGACATTATGAGTCTCAGTGAGCAGACGTATTTAAATGTTTTGCTATTGGTGTATTGATTTCCCCAGGGCATGCCTTAAGTATTTTAATCAGCACTATACCTCTGACACATGCAGACACAGGCATGTTATGTGAGAGCATCAATAACTGATTAAACATGAAGAGGCCCACCTGCAAAAATGTTCTCTCTGGTTACAGGTCAGGGAGAGATTTTACATTATTTATTTTATAACAGAACAAAGGGCTTTTTTCTATTCTTACAAGAGTTATAATTTCCATCATTAAAAAGACAACATAGCAAATTTATTTCTGAAAACCCCAGAAAAGAACCTTCTTAATTTGAAATACTTTCCCTTCCAGAGACTCCCTGTAATATCTTGGCTGGGTGTGGGCTAACCTAGAGCCCCATCTCCTCGGCTTGCAACATCTAGATCATCGTCAGTTAAAAGTCTTCAAAGCTGAAATGAGCCTCATGTTGAGTTTTGCTCCTTACCCTCGCATGTCCTGAGAAAATGCTTTCAGTTCTTTTTTCATTATGGCGGTGTGCTTGTTTCTTAACTATTTAAGGATCTCTTAATCGATATTCTCCCAGGTCTCCAATTCCCTCATCATTCATAGACATTAATATTCCACAAAGGCACTGGGTCGAGATGCAAGGAGAATTTCCACGTGTCGTATAACATAGCCTAAGCAATAGCGATCTATTGATGTGAACTTATGTATTCATACATACACCAATCCCTCTAAGCGTGCCTTTATTTTGAAACATTACACCTTACTGCCAACTTAATTTAATCTTCTCCTCAGACTTCACATACCCAAAGAAAATAATTTAGCAAATTGCTTGTTTCCATGTTTTGGGGATGTTTGTTCCCTACCACCAAGCATTAATTAATATTTGGTGGCATTCTTTGGACACTGTGTCCCTAAGATCTCCCTAGATTAAGTGGATAAGTAATGTGAGCACTAATAAAATGTGTAAGAAATTTAAGTGGAAAAGAACATCCATCTGCATTAGGAGTAGCTGCCAAAGTTCTTCTTCCCAGCGCGGGGGTGTAGGGGGTAGAGTAAGGAGGGAAAGCTGGGGAGGGCAATGGGGTGGGAAGATGGGGCTACAGCTGCCAGGCACTTCCTGCTCTACTGTCTGTCCTCATATCCCTTCTAAAGGGTTCTGTGGCAGGGCAGGGTGAAATGTCATGATTTCCAGTTAAGGGCATTGTAGCTTGTCTTGACTCTAACCTTGGCAAACTAAGCATCAGATAAAAAGTCTTTTATATTTTCAGCAATTTGTTTCTGTTTCCAGTACCACATCAGTGACCAAAAATTTATCAGGCTGCCATTGGATATCTGTTTGTAAATTAAGCCCATTTGTCAAATTTGGGGGACCAGCTGGGAGCCTGAGAGCACTAATAAAAGAAAGAGCTAATGTTAATAAAAAAGACAAAGCAGTGGAAATTTACCTACTGCAGAGGGACAAGCAGTTCTCCCTCTCCAGGACTGAACTGCATGCTAGACTATGCAGCAAATGTCAGGGGAAATGCTGGGCTCTAGATGCGCCAACAACCCAGAGACTCCATTTTACTTCCCATCTCCAACCCAAACCCGGCATTCTAGGAGTTCTGATCTACCCCTTCTCTATGAACAATAGTAAAAGGTATATTCACAAGTATCACACTTTTTAAGCTAACAGCAAGAGATCTGACCTTGATTGATTAAATCATATTTAAGAAGACAGAATGTCTATCTGCAGGGGAAGAAATCACAAGGGTCAAAATCAAAGCATGACACTATATCACTTCCATTAATTTTAGACCTAAAGATTAATGTCTAACTGAAGAATTCTCTTTGTGAATCTCATGATGACCTTCTTTGGGTTTCCAGAATTCTGTACAATTGTCATGCTTTATACAACATGTCATACTTTATGCTAATAGGAATTAGTATTTGTTTGTAAAACTCATTTTCCACGAAATAAAAGAAATTTTGTTAGAGTGTTTTGAAGTATTCTGAGCACTTGGTCGCCTCCCTTGCTCTTATTTAAACATAAATAGATCATTTGAAACCTCTGGGTGATGACCCTGTTTCTTTTCTATAATTAAACATTTTCTGTGTCATGGAGAGCTGTGTACCCAAGGGCTTTCTCTTTGAGGAAAACCTCCAAGAAATGCTTGTACCATGGACGTGGAAAATGTTTCTACTCTGTTGCTGAGTAAAATGTTAAAGATTGACAACAACTTGGTTTAATGTCATTGGTCTCTTTGTTAAATATGTTAAATTCAACATTTATTGTACATATCATATATATCAGACACTGTACAGGAGACTGAGAAATAGCTTGTCTATTTACAAAGAATGTATTCTAGGGAATGTACTCCAGATCTTAGCAAATTCCCTAAATACAAATCACTATGTACCAGAGGAGGAACTGTCTAGATCAAAAAAGACATTTGCATATAAAGGTGTATTTGGGATGCTGAGGCAGGAAGGTGATGATTTCAAGACCGGACAGGACTGCATAGTAAGAATTGCCTTCAAAAGGAAATGTTCTTGGGGAAAAATTAAATTAAATTATTTTATTTATTTACATTCCAAATATTACCCCCTTCCCAGTACCCCCTCCCAGAGTTCTTCCCCCTTTGCCCCTCCCCTTTGCCTCTGAGACGGTGCTCCCCCATCCATGCACCCACCCTCCTCACCCACTCACATACCTGTACCTCAACCCCCTCCAGCATCCCCCTTCCCTGGGGCAATATGTCACTGGTGAAGATCAACCAAGAGTCAGGTATATAAATTCAGAAACTGGCTAAGAGTAGGATAAAGGAAAACTATACTCTTTTCTCCCAGAATACAACTCACTTTAGCAGAACCTCAATGTTTAGTTTTGCAGATATTGGTCATTGCTCCCAGATGGAAGAGCCAAAGAGAATACCTGGGTGAGATGCCTATGAAACATTTTATTTGTGTGTTTTTTTTTATTTTGTTTTTTTTTTTTTTTTTAATTTTCATGCATTTCCCAAACTGCCTAGAGTGGATTCCTATTGCTCTTTAAGAATTCAAATTACTTTTTAAAATCTACATTATAAGGTACTAGCTATAATATCTTACATCTGTCCCTAAGCCTAGGCTGGCTAACCACCTACCAAGCAGTTATTAGGGGAATATGGAAAATACCTAAGGGAATTCTGGTGTTCTCTTAGAGAATACCTATGCATCACTGGTAAAGTTATCAGAGGCAGCATGAAGAATGGGGGGGCGGGGGAGGGCCTGCCATTTCTCACACAGAAGTCTAGGACCTTCAGCAAGGGGAAAATCAAATGTCAGTTTTGCCAAAAACCATCCTTGGGGATTCAATACAGTCAATGACATATACAAATCTTCCAAAAATTGGTTTCTATCAAAATAGCAACAAATGATAGAAAATACATAAACTGCAACCTGAGCATGGCCTCCTATAAAATGAGTTAATCAGAACGCTACCACTATGCTATCACTACGTGGTGAGCTTAATGTTCTCTAATGGGTCTCCTAGCACAGGTGCTAGTGAGTACAGCAGGAAGCAGGAATCCTGAATAATTCAAATGTTTCAATCAATGGAACTAGAGGCAAATTAAAACTCAAACACATGTTCTATGTGACAGTGATATTTTTTAGATTCGTTTTACAAGGGATGATCACTTTACTGTCAAAATAAGTCTGCATGTGTAATTTGTGGCCAGGTGATAAGGAAGAGTTGGAAAAATCTCACAGAAAGATCTAGATCACAAATGGCCCACTAACACTCTTATCATGCCTTATAGAGTTATGTAGCTAGAATTTCACATTGTTCATAGTTGAAACAAAAGGAAAAGCTTCCTGAAATATGACAAAGAGACTATGACAAAAACATGACAAATAGCATTTGTTCTCAGTTCAAACACTTAGGGGAGAAACTCCTAAGTCACTCTCTGGTTGACATATAAAAGTCCTGCACTCTCTTTAATAAATGACAAAGAAGTCTGACTCCAGCCAGTGCTGACACAATTG
Organism: Uromys caudimaculatus; assembly: GCA_028551405.1. Classification (NCBI taxonomy): domain Eukaryota; kingdom Metazoa; phylum Chordata; class Mammalia; order Rodentia; family Muridae; genus Uromys; species Uromys caudimaculatus. Next base: position 18,544,848 of record CM052711.1, on the reverse strand, counting down.
TTCCTGGGTCCTTCCAGATAAAAGAAATGATCACTTAATTTCCCTGCCACTTTCTGATTGGCAGCGCTGATGAGTAAGTGTATCGTTAGATGATGCCCGCACTCTAAGATCTTACTAGTTTTGTCAAGTTCCATTTACGTTGTCTTTTCTGGTGATCTCTTTCCTTTTAAGATTGTTTATGTGGAGAAAGCAGGCACAGCTGATAGAGACCTTTGTGAATGTGAGTTGAGTTTATCAACACTGGGCCCCTGGGGAGCTGGGGGCTAACTGGAACAATCCAGTGGGCATCTCTTAACTCACCCTATGCCATCTTCCAGCCTTCTGCCTAGAGCTCTGTACCTAACCACCATGTTCACACAAAAGGAACTACATTGCACTTTCAAGGTATATACATAGGTCTAGTCCTCTGAGTAGATCCATTGAGGTGAAGACAGCAATTCCCTGAGACCAGTGGAGTCATTAGTCCACAGCTCTGCTGTGACACTGATGTGTACTTGAAAATGGTTAAGAGACTGAATTCTATGTATTTCTACAACATTAAAGGGAAACAACAGTAACCAGGGTAACCCAGGATATGTTAATTAGCTTGATTATATAATCATTTCACCATGTATCTCAGGCATCAATTTGTTACCCTAAATGTATACAATTTTTTAATTCTACCTCAAAAAAGGTGTAAAAATTAATCCTCCTAAAATTGTTTATGTTTTGTATTTTTCTGTTAATGAAAATTCAAATTTTTATGTAAAAGGAATATGAATGCTCCAAAATATTAACAAAACAGAAAGTTAAGGAGAAAGCAAGGAAGTCAACTAGTGACTGGGGAACTAGACAATATAATCAGACAGTTTTGCATTTTTCCAATTGCTCTGATATAATAGAGCAATAAATATAATAATTTTTACCTTCTCTAGTAGACAATGAAAAACTATCAATCTACACTGCAATAGGAAGTATTTCTAAGTTGAGTCAGACTTCTAGTCAACAGTTCATTAAATATATTACAAATGTGCAAGTTCTACAACAGAAAAGACAGAAGTTCTAATTAGGTTTTCCACATCTGTGAAGGTATCCCTAATTTCTACCAAATACAATAAGCAATACATACACAAACCTATAAGATAAATACAAGGAATGTCACAATACTCTTGCCATATAATTGAGGATAATAGGCTGTAGTGGTTTAAATAGGATTGGTCCCCATAGGTTCATACATTTGAATGTTTAGTCACCTTAGAGTAGAACTATTCAAGAAGGATTTGAAGGTGTGGCCTTGTTATGGCTTTGTTGGAAGAAGTATGTCACTGTCCATGGGCTTTGAGGATTCTAAATTCCATGCCAGGCCTAGTCACTGTGTTTCTCTGTCTTCATGTCTATCCACTTCTATCTATCTATCTATCTATCTATCTATCTATCTATCTATCTATCTATCTAATCTAAATCTATCCTCTCTCTCTCTCTCTCTCTCTCTCTCTCTCTCTCTCTCTCTCTCTCTCTCTCTCCCCCTCTCTCTCTCTTTGCCTGCACATCAGGATGTAGTTCTCAACTACTTTTCTAGCAACATGCTTCCCTGCATGCCTCCATCCTTCCAGCTATGAGAATAATAGACTAAACTTCTGAAATTATAAGCAAGCCCCAATTAAATGTTTTTCTAGTAAGAGTTTCCTCACTCATAGTATCTCATTACAACAATAGAACAGTGACTAAGACATGTGCAGTCCAAACCAAAATAGGGATGCTCGTAGGATAGCTGAGCACCTGTTGAGACACAAACAAGTACACTATGCTGTCCTTACCACCAGTAAGTAAGCTCTGGATCCCTGCTATATACCTGGATGTCTTCCTCAATTGCTTGTCCATATATTATCCATATATTAATATTTATTTAGTGAGACATGGTCTTTCTATGGACAGAATTCTAGATGCTTCAGCTAGAGTGTCTGAGAAACAACCCCTAGGATCTACCAGCTTCCATACACCAAGTCTGGGGCTCTGCCCTGCTGGGTTCTAAACCCGGGTCCCCATGCTTGCATAGTAAACATTTTTAACACTGAACCATCTCCCCTGCACCAAATGTTCATGTTCTGAAAATAAATGTCTCTTGTTTTAAATATTGGCTCTGTCCCCTATTATCTTTATGACATGACACAATGGGTTTTGGTTTTTAGTTGGTTAGAACAAGGATAATTAGGTGAGTTGCTATAAATGGAGCTTACCATTCCAGTAAGAAGGGAAGTAGAGCAATGTAGATGCAAAAGCTAAGTACAGGAATAAAGGGAAGGGTGAAGAAGAATAGTGTATGGCTACCTAAGTTTAATAAGGTGATGTTTCTGACAGACATTGGCTGTGTTGGGCTGCACCAGGTCTTCTTTTATTAGGCTGGCAGTACATGCAGACCAAAATTACAGGCATCACTTCCTCCTTATCAGATCTTCCCAACAAACAATGGAAAAGGGAAAGAAAGAAAAAAGCAAACAAGCAAGCAAGCAAGCAAGGAAGCAAGGAAGAAAGAAAGAAAGGGAAAGAAGATAGAAAGAAAGAAAGAAAGAAAGAGAGAGAGAGAGAGAGAGAGAGGAAGGAAGGAAGGAAGGAAGGAAGGAAGGAAGGAAGGAAGGAAGGAAGGAAGGAAGGAAGGAAGGAAGGAAGGAAAGGAGAAAGGAGAAAAGGAAGAAAAGAAAGGAATTTTAGTGGAATTAAATATATGGTAAAATGATCTTTTAAAACGTAGGGAATATTATAGACTAAATATCAATTCTCCCTCCCACTGAAATGTTAAAACCTAGCCCTCAATGGGACAGTTCTTAGAGATGGAGATATTTGAGACAGTTAGATAACAAGACTGAACCTTATATACTAGACTAACTTACTTCTAAGAGGGCTCAGAGAGCTTCCTCTTCTTTCCCTTCCTTCAGGGGAAACCATAGCTAGACAAAACTATCTATGAACCAGAAATTGGACTCTCACAAGACACCGGATATGCCAGTGCCCTGATCTTAAACTTACCAGCTTCCATAATCATGAAAACTGGATACATCTACTGATTAAGCCAATGTATTGCTTTGTATTATTTGAGGCTGAATGGATGTAGGTGAGTGTTAACTGAATATATGGAGGAAAAGAATTGCTTCTCCCAAAAGAAGACAATAATATACTGAAAATAAAAACACAAAAGAAATTCTGGTCCTTGCACATCTCACATGAAATAAGTAGATGAACATACAGGATTCCTGTGTACCTGAAGCTCTCTGACTTTAGGAGTAGGAACGTACATTGAGAGCAGTTGTAGTAGGTGATATTGCCATCTTAACAGGATACAGAACAACCTGGCAAACAAGCCTGTAGGGTACACCTGTGAAGGATTGTTTATAGTATGTTAGCCTCTGGGGATGTCTGAGAGGAATTAACTTGATATGTCAACTGAGGAGGGAAGACCCATCCTAAAGAGGGTGGCTCTATACTTTGGGCTTAGGTCCTAGATGGCAGAAAAAGGTAGAAGCTAATTGAGAAGGAAGAGTCACCTCTCCCTTCTTCCTGACTATGGATGCTATATGACCAGTTGCTTCATGCTCCTGCTGCCTTCCTTTCTCCACCATGATAGACTGTATCCTTCAACAGTTAATTAAAACAAAACCTTCCATCATGAAGTATACCTTTTGTCAGGGTATTTTATCATAGCAACAGAAGTAGTTAACACAAGAAGATATTCAAAGATATAAGAACATCAGTAAGAATTTTTTTTCTTGAAGCATTACTCATAACATAAAATGTGTGCACCTTTTCAAGAGAGACTTCTGGGTAATACATATTATCTTGACACTAGTTTGAACAATATTGCTAAAGGTTTACATGAAGGCTCTGATCCAGGACATCCAGCATCAATGTCAAATGATGCCTTACAAACCCAGAATGTTTGCATGTACTGGTATCCCAGTCTAGAACGGTAATAAGAGGGTATTTTAATTTCTCATAGATTAGCATGATAGTTTGCAGAATGAACAATAAAGAAAATATTTTTATGAGCCTATGAAGTTTTGGGTGGTTATTTGCAAGGTGTTTAAAATGCTTCTACTGGGCAAGATTATCGTTTAAAACAATTTGAATGTATGCAGAAAAGACTCTTTTTTTTATTTACTGTAAAACACAGGAGTAATGATGTGCAAAAAAACTTGTCTATAATAACAATGTGTTCAGAATGTGACTCTGAGTATTATGTCTAATTCAGAAGTATCAAGTTAATATTAAAAGAAAAACCTACTGTGTCATAAGTTATCTTGTTAGGCAGATCTGTGTCTCTCTCACAGTAGCCACCATTTAAGAAAAAGTAATATCCAGATTAGAAATAAGTATTCAACAAGTTGTAGATGGATTGAGCAGAGAGACTGAGATACTAAGGTTCTACTTCAGGATATTGTGCAAATTTGAACTTCACTTTTTCTCTGTTGGTTTTCCAACTGTAAAATTATAAAATATTCACCTGCTACTTCATGATACTGATGTGATAATTAAAAGAAATAACCCATTTCAATGGTTCAGAAAGGCATAAAGTGCCTATAAAATCCAAATATCATCAAGGGAAACAGACATTACCTCTTTGTCAAGCTCCCATGAGCCAGAGCCCTCATGAGCCCAGACTCCAAGGGCTGAAATTTCAGGAGCAGTCTAACTAGATCCCTTAGGTATGTAGAATAGAGAGCCCATTGACAATGGACTTTCATTAAGTCAATGAACAGGATTTAGAGTGCTTTCTTCAGAGGACTGCAGGCTTTAGAATGCAGATCTACTCCGCAATGGTAGACAGGATGAGTTGGTTTATTTCATTCAGCGACAGTCTATTTACTAAACCAGCTGCTAATGCATGATTTATACTTTTGGTTGGTTTTCAAATCTTGACTTTTTAATTGTAGTTTCATAGAAAATAATTCTAAATGAGCTTCTGATTATATTTGTTTATTTGTGTTTGAGGGGGTGCCACAGTGCACCTCTGGAGATAGAGGACAATGAGGAGTTAGTTATCTTTATCTACTTTGTGGGGTCTGGGAATTCAGACTTATATCACCAGCAAGAGCCTTTATCCACTGAGCCATGTAGCTCTTCTGATATGTTTTGTGGTTATTTTGAATTAAGTTATTATTTGGACAATTTTAGATTTATACCTAACCTTATTTTCTGTCTTTATTTCAAGCTTTGTATAAAAGCACCAGGTTTAGTTAGTTGATGAGCTCAATGTTTCTTAATTCTACCCCTTCTTGTTTTATTTAGGAGAACAAAGCCTTTCTCACAGTTGAAAATATACTTGATAATACTCAAGCCAACTCCCATTGTTAACAAAATCAGCTGATTGTTGAAAACTAATCAATTCTAATGCTTTAATTTAACCATTAGAGTAAGTGTATGCCTTCTACCATAATATCTGTTCAAATGAAGTGATAAGAGCAACATGTGGAATAAAATAAAAGAGAAACTTAATGCATGTAATCAATAAACAGATGGAGTGATGACAACTGGCAATATTCCTGAAGTTCATGTCAAAAAAAAAAAAAAAAAAAAAAAAACCCAAAATCTGAATGGGAGCTGAAGATTCCAATGCACTGGTTATGTTTGAAGGCAAATATCAAATTTCACAAAAAAGAATTCAGTTCAGATAAATGTCTCTGCAGAAAGTTAAAAAGAATGAGTGCAATTTAAAAACAAAATCAAGATTCTGGCCAGCTTCTACATGGATTCATCGGAGCTTCACAAAGCACAGTACTAAAGCACTGTTAACATAACAGGGCAGTTAGAGACATTAACTCACTCAAGACCACGGATCAGCTAGTATGTGAATCACAACTCCTGGTGTGCAAAGTCCAGGAACATCTTCTGTGTCGCAGGCCTCACGAGGCAGGCAAGAATCTCAAAAGGCATGGGATGGAGAATAGAAAGAGGAGCCTGAGTGCACCTTGCTACTGCTGATAGAGAGAAGCCCATTTTAGATCTGAGCTGCTCAGATTCTTCATTCTGGTCAGTGTGGCTTCATAAGTCTTCAGTGAAAGGACACAAAGATGACAAATGAGACAGATCACGTCAAGAAATCATTGGTGTCCTGCAATAAGCAACGGGCTGTAGGAAATAGATCTTGCAAACCTAACCAAAAAGTGTTGTAATATTTACCACAGTGGGGTGGGTTTAAGAGGCAAAGGAAGTACAGATGTAGGTTTCTGCATTCATAGTCTGCTTTCATGAATGAGATAATAATGAAAAGAACATGAGCAAGAATCCCCATCATGCTGGATCTTGAGAACATGATGAGGAAGCAGGGCTAGCAGGCTGCAGGGTGAGAGAAACACTACCTAGCTGGCAGTCGAGCAAACGCACATGCCAAAAATCTGACAGCATGGCCCTTCCAGCTGGCTACAGTGGCAAAACAGAAAGCACTCAAGCCAACTCAGGCCACTGGAAGTGATCAAAGGATTTACAAAACCACGAGCTAAGTGAGACGTGTATTTACTCTGAAGCTTTGATTGAGATAGTTTATTATAGAGCCAAAAACAAAACAAAACAAACAAACAAACAAAAAACCCAAAGGCAAAAATAAAGCCTAATGAACATTAAAGAATGATTTTAAGCAATTAAGAAAATAAGCAAAATTTATATTTAAGAGAAGAAAAAAATTTACATCTGCTCTGTTTTCCACAAGATACCTGATGATGTATCTTGCAATATAAGAGGAACTCCGTGGGCTTCAGAGAACCTTGGACTTTGAAACGCTAAGAAAGTAGGAGTATCTTCTTTCAATTGAGGATAAAATATAAAAGGAAATGGGGTAGATTTGGGGGAGTGCAGCCTACATTTCTTGTGTCAGGCAGTCTGTTGCTATGCTCACACACAGATCCTGGCTACAGTACAGTTGTCAGTACATAGGGGAGGCCTCTGCTAATATGGAAAAGTAACAATAAGGAAGCAGCGAATGGTCTACCAACTAGACACAGCAGTAACAACAGGGAAAACTTCTGGGGATGCTCTGATAGGCAGTTAATGTTGCTGTTTTGTTTTTGTTTTGTTCTCTTTTACAGAGAAGTCATTAAACAGAAGATCTCATGCATTCAAAAGCAAAGACTTAACTCTAAGACTAAACAGGAACACAGGAAGTGCAAGAATGAGTCTGGGCTCTGTGCTGAGTTCTGTTGAGTTCTGCCCCCTTCCCACCCCCAGCCAAAAAGACCCAAATGGGCATTGAATAAAAGTACAACGCATCAGTCATGGAGAGGCCAGCAAGAGTGCCATAGACACTACATGTATGGGAATTCTTGGGCTTATGTTACTTAGCAACAGTGATATGGATGGATAAGAAGAGATGGGAACTAACACCACGATCTGCCTGGTTATGGCTTGGTTATGGAGTTAAAAGACATCACGAGAGACTGAAATCAAACCAGTGAAAAACTTTAAATCAATCTCTCATTCAAGGGAGGAGAAGGTTTCCCATAGCCTGCCATGAGAATTCAAAAGTAGTTGTTAAATGAACCAAAGTGTGAATACGTCTACAAAGACACCAATCTTCTTCTTATAATATTCTCATATAGTTCCTATAATGATATTATGCAATTACACTGAAGTGTAGAAGAAATCCAACACATTAGACAAATCTTGTATGTTTCTGTGGTGGTTTTAATGAGAAAACTCCCTTCCCGTAGTCTCACATATTTGAATGATTGGTTCCTAAGTCATAGAACTGTTTTGATAAAGATTAGGAGGTATGGCCTTCTTAAAGGAGGTATGCTACTGAGGGGTGGGTTTTTAGATTTAAAAAAAAAAAAAAACCCATGCTAGCTCTAGTGAAAATGTTCTTTTTCCCTCTAACTTATAGATAATATTGAGCAGTACTCTCAGGTACTGCTCCAGTGCCATGTCTCCCTGCTGTTGCCATATTCTCTACTATGTCAGTCATGAAACTGTAAACAAGCCCCCAAATAAATTTTTTTTTATTAAATAAGTCATCTTGCTTATGGGGTCTCTTCACAGCAACACAAAAGTAATTAAGATAATTTGTATGGTGGTTGGAATAGGTGGCCCCCATAGACTCATGTTTGAATGCTTGGCCCACACAGAGTTGCCCTATTAGGAGGTGTGGTCTTGTTGGAGTAGGTGTGGCCTTGTTGGAGGAAGCGTGTCACTATGGAGGCTGGCTTTGAGGTCTCCTATGATTAAGCTATGCCCAGTCACCAACTCTCCTTCTGTTGCCTTTGAATCAAGGTGTAGACCTCTCAGCTCCTTCTCCAGCCCCGTGTCTGCCTGCACACAAGCATGCTTCCCGCCATGATGTTGATGGACTCATTTCTGAAACTGTAAGTCAGCCCCAATGAACTATTTCCCTTCAATAAAAGTTGCCTTGGTCATGGTATCTCTTCACAGCAATAAAAGCCAATTTGCTTTCTGGTCATGGAGTTTCATCACAATAACAGAACCCAAACTAAGACAGTTTGTATTGTATATGTGTACATAATGTTTATATGTACATGTTAATATAACTAAGAATAATCTTAAATTCTAAGTAAAAGATTATAGAGCTTTAATTCTTTTAAAGAAACAGTACATTGTGCCTTTGTGGCTAGTGATACTAAATTGCTATACTGGAAATAAAAGGTACTTAGGCTTTGCTTAACAAAACGTTAAATATTAATGTGCAAACAATGTGCACTCCTTGGTTTGGGACAAGCCCTGAAGATCATGAAACTCAGCTTTGCTCCATATGTGCCATTGGATCCACAATTGTTCTTTTTTTTTTCCAGCTGTTTTTTTTATTTCAACAAATTATCTACATTTAGGATTTCAGATTTTCCAGTAAGGTATCAAGCAATATTTTGCTACCAGATAGAAAACTAGCCAGACAGGAACCAGGCATGATATTCTCTCTCCTTTTTAAACTGATTCAAGACATTGGTGAGTTCCAAATTAGAATAGCCATTATAATAACAACATTGTCTCCCTTCTAAACAGCTCCATACATGGGTCTATCAAAGTAACTTTCTTAGTGTCAGCTCTGTCACTAACCATGCTTAGTTAAGAGCAGAGTGGTTACTGGAGAGATTTTGTGTGCAATGTTACACATGCAGGACAATCACTATTGCAATTGATATCTTTAAACCTAACACAGAGGCTTATACTCCATATAGATTAAACTTGAAACAAACCAATAAGTTAAAAACTACCTTTTTTGCTTCTTATAATATAACTGAAAAGCTTGTACTGCACATGAAACTGCAGGTCAGCATAGACTACAGGATTAAACACCAACATTTTAAAAAGAGAAACTATGAAATTGTTATTGAAAAATATTCTTTTGAATTTATTTAACACTTTGACCTATATGATCTACATGATTAATATTGTTGGTTACAAATAAGTACTGCATTTGGGAACTGTGATAGTTATGCAAATCTAGAACACCTATGGCATAACACCAAAACATGAACTTGACAAAAGCGTGACCTCCTTTTATCTTAACTACTTCCTCTCTCACTTAATGACAAGGCAGTGCTATACAATAGCTGTGTCGTTCGTTGGTTAACACCTACTACGGAAGTATATTCAAAGCTTATGTATCAAATGAGCACAGGTATATATAGATTGATATATATGGCATGGTTTCATTAAACTATTATGAAGTAAAGGCAATAACCTTTTATCTCCATGTAGCACCAAGTTTAAATAATTCTAATGTGGTAATCGGAGAGTGAGAACAGACGACATAAAGCGTCCTTGCCTGGCAGTAGGTGGAGGGTTGTACATGTCTGTGTACTGCCCAGAGCACCCTCCCCCACAAGCCCATCCTTCCCCTGTGGCTCAAATCTTAAAAACTATTGGATTATCAGCCTCTCCTCTAAGAAGCAGACTTATTTGTATTTCAGTAGAACAAACAGTTGGCCACACATGAAAGGCTTTCAGATCATATTTTCAAAAGTCACTGAATGCATCATCTGTGGAGGGATTTCTTCCAGGAAAAACAAAATGCAAGCTCAAGCTGGTAAAATTTGTTTCAAACTTGGGAATTTAGAGCTTTGCTTCAGAGCTGACCATGTCTATGAGAGTAAATGAGCTCAGAATTTCAATAAGAGTATTAAACATACACACATACACACACAAACACACACACACACACGAATCAGAATTACAAAAAATAAATGGTTTTTAAATCTCATTCAAAAATAGAACTAAGGAAAACTGATAAATTAATGAGATTCATTTTAAAGTGTCCTAAAGGGATATTTCATAATCATTTGCTACAAATTACATGTATAATTATTTATCGATATGTAGCTATATAATCTATTCTAAAAATCAAAATAACCATAATTAAATAATATAAAATGGAGTATTATATATGTGAAAATCATATATGTGAAAAAATAAATTATACAAATATATTTAATGTGAGTTGAATGCATGTTGACATTGTATAAATGCTAACCATACAGTTCAAGTTTAATTATGTTCATTATCATGAGATTTGCTTGAGTATTTAAATTGCCTTGAGAAAAACACTTATCAAAACCACAAAGAAAAAAATAAAGTCTAGCAATGGGAAAATGATTTATTTACCTGGATCTTCTATAGTTAAGTTCTTTATTAACCATTGAACAATGTCTGATCCTAGAAAAAGAAAAACACAAATAGATGTGAACCTTTTGTTTATGCATTTAACATTAAGAACTCTCCACTTTGGGTTCTCATTTCAGTAAAACTCTTATAATCGTGGCAATAAGCAGTGAAGGATCATCCACAGATAAAGTACCCAAAATGACAGTGTAAATACATTTCTTTAGGGATCCAAGGTACAAGATAGAAAATTATTAAACATGATTTATCATTAATGATACATATGTATTATGCTTTCATTGGTTTAAATGCTTTAGTCATTAAGTTTATTGGAGGCCACGTTTCAGGTATAAATCTTACCATGGCATGAGGACAACTTTCCAGTAGAGTCCCTCCTCGTTTCTGAGTGTCCTTATCTTGCCCCTTTATTATATCAAGCCAGGTCTAGAATGTCTTTGGATCTTTAGTGTACCTGCAGATGATAGGCCCCTGTGACATTATGGTGCTATTCTTTCTGATTGCATGCAGTGCCTTTATTTTCAAGAGCCTCAAGAGTCATGGATACTAGAGAACTTCCCTTGACCCTCCCCTTTGTCTTCTCAGGTACAACAGCCACCTGAGCTCATCATAGAAATATCTAGAATTCTTTATCATAGTATGGACAAAGCACTTATAGCTATGTAACCAAATCCTTAAAGAATATTCCTACAAGAAGAACATGGCCACAGAATCAACTAAGCAAGATTCATAGGGGCTCACAGAGACTTTAGTGGCAGTCATGGAGCCTGTATGGGTCTGTGCTAGATCCTATACATATACACGGTGATTGTTTAGCTTGGTCTTCTTGTGGAACTCCTAACAGTGGGAGTGGGCAGCATTGCTGTCTCTTTTTCCAGTTTTAAGACCCTTTTCCTCCTACTGGGTTGCCTTTCCCAGCCTTGATATGAGGGCTTGTGTTTAGTCTTATTGCATTTTGCTATGCCATATTTGGTTGATATCCCTAGGAGACATGCTCCTTTCTGAAGGAAAAGAGAGGAGGAGGAGTGGATCTTGGGGTGTGTGTGTGTGTGTGTGTGTGTGTGTGTGTGTGCCTCTGTGTGTGTGTGTGTGCCTCTGTGTGTGTGTGTGTGCCTCTGTGTGTGTAGGAACTGGAAGGAGTGGAGGGACAAGAGGCTGATGTCAGGATATATTGCATAAGAGAGAAAAAAGTATTCCTCAAAGAAGAGTTTGACTCTTCATTATTTTTTGACTATTTGAAACACAGTGTCTGCTTACAAGTGAGGAGTTCATAAATCTAAGTAAACCATACCTCTGCTTTCTAATAAGAAATGAGAAAGTAACTCTTGTTGGCTACAAAGTCCTTAAGATTCATCATGCCATCTTTTCATATGGCATAGATGGAGACTTATTTTACAGTTTGATTATGTGATCAAACCAACTTCTAAGGACGGTTGTCTTTCAACTGCTCAGAGAGCAAAGAATCCATCTTTAACTGATATGTGCACATTGCACATTCCATACATATATTAATACAGAAATATTTATTACCTCTGAAAGCTTCATATTCACAGGAAAAAAATCACATCAAAGAACAGCCCTGACAAGATTTATTCTCGGGATGCATAGATGCTAAAACTTCCTTTTCCAGCTTCTTGTCTAATCCTACATCAGACTATATCAATGTTTTTTTCTCTAAAGACTTGCTTCCAGGACAACTTCAAAACAGCTAGCTTACTTGATCCAGTCTTTCAGACTGTTCCAATCAGGACTTTATTTAAGCCTGCACTTTCTCAATATACGTATACTGAACAACAAATGCCACAGCCATCTTTCTGAAGACTAACCATTTCTCTAATTTTCTTGGGCCCCCAAAAGGATGTCAGGAATCAACATAATGCAAAAAACCACCTCTCATTCCCAAGAGGTGGGGTAGTTGATTTTTGGACTTTCAATGGGTATTGGATGTTTGTGTTCTTTTAATAGAGGCTGGTTACAAATAGTTATGGTCTTGGACAGAGATAAAGCAAAATTCGAGAACTTAAACTCATGGATTTTTTTCTCTTTCTTTCCTTTCCATTTTTTGTTCTTAGGTAAGGGGAAGTTGATTGAGAAGAAAGAGGGGAGAGCATAGGACTATTATAGGAATAGTAAGAAAAAGGGGGTAGATTATTGAATCTACTCTTAAACCGAAAAAACATTTTATATACACAATCTTATATTGGTTGAGATCTTAGTATTTTGATGCAAAATTAAGGTCTTATTTTCTTACATTGGTACAGAATTTTGCATACCAATATAAAAATAAGGTTATTTTTGATACAATGGTATGAGTTATTATATATTGATGCAAATTTAAGATTATTTTGTGTATACATTGTGTGTTTTTTCAATGTTTACTTGAGGCATTGTGCTTATATCATTTTCAAATATACAGTATCAAATTCTAGTCCTTTTGAAAGCTGCTATTACAAACTGTCTGGGATGATTAAAAGTGCGAGTTATGAACTACTAGGGATGGTTAAAAATACAATAGCCAGGCAATCAAACTCAAAGTCATGTCACATACTAGTCTAGATCATCACAGAAATATGCATCCTGAGTTGAACAGATAATAGGTAGCTGGACAAAGGCAAAACTTGCTTGTTCAGATATGCTATAAATAGATAGATGGTCTTCAAAAACCTCAGAGACCCACAGAATATGACAGTTAAAGATATTTTTATTAATTTAAAGCTTTTTTGACAGACAAGTCAGACACTCCTGGCAGTGCTCCATTTGACGTGGAAGAAGATGATGAATAGTAAAGAACCTCCATTTGGAGATGCAGTCATTTATGGCAAACTAGCCAATGGGCAAAGAAAATGCCCTAACTTCATTCGCTGACAGAATGTTGTTCAGAAAGGGCAAATGGATACGGGGAAGTTGACTGCCAAGCTCTGCAAAACAGGGTAAGAAAGTCCCTCACAATCCCTGCTTCACAAAAGGTCTGTCAGATATTCTCAGCCAGAAGGCTGGAGATGATGCTCCAATATTTTATAGAATGTTGGGGACTATCCAGGTAGCCAGCTTTTTCTGTCATTTCTATAATTTTTGGAAGCTGTGTTCCTTCACTTCCTATATACTCAAATAATATTTTTTCCTTCTCAGGTCTCTGATGGGGTTGGAAACAAGATAGTAATCTTACTAAAACCTTAAGTTGTTTAGGATTTAAGATTTTCTAGGTCTAAGAAGATATTTTTAAGTTGATAATGAAAGATAGAATACATATTGAATTAAATACAGAACTCTGAACTCACCAGGATAAAATAGATACTAGAATACTTTCTCCTGACCGGCCCAATACAAACAGACTGGGCTTTTTGAATGTAACTCATACCTAATAATTTTCACAATTGTTATCATTGTATTCCATTTATATTTAAAAGAAAATAACCTTTTATTAGACTAAAAAGGTGTACTGTAGAGAGAATATCTTGTGCATTATATGGATGCATCAATTTAAAAACATATGGCCTATAGGAAAGGGTAGAAGAGAAGATGGGACATCCAAGAGGTAGAAAGAATTCTGAGATACAGCAATGTTTAGAGATTCACCCAGGAAGATGTGAAAAGACAGAAACATGATACCTGATCACAGGTTACCAGCCATGTGGCAGAATATAGATTAGAATAAATGGGTTAAGTTATGATCTAGTCAAAGAAGAGCCTAGCTACATGGCTACAAGTATATGCACAAAATATATTTGTAAATATATTTGGAGTCTGAGTCTTATTTCTTGGAACATGAGGCTGGGAGGAAGAACTAGACCTAACTTTTACAGGTATCTGCTACATTCTAATGACTACATTTGATTTATAAATAGGAGAAATGGAGTTGCCGTAGTAGCCTAACATGTTAAACAATAGACTCCATTTATTGTTCTCTATCTATTATTGAGTGCCAGGGGAAAGAAATTGAAAGTCAGAGAAAGATATATTCATTTGGCAGATCTAGAATTCTAGGCTAAAAAAATATGGTTTTTTTTCTTATAAATAAGGCACATGTTTTCCTACAGACAAATAACACAATCAAAATTCTTTTAAGGAATTCAACAGGAATTGTAGGTAGAATGCTAAGGTTAAAAAAAAGAAAAGAAAAAGAAAAAAAGAGGAAAAGAAGCCAGGATTGCTGGTTCACTTCTGTAACTCCAGCATTCTGGAGACTGAAGGTGGCTTACTGGTGAGGCTGAGGTTGTTCAGGACTACACAGTGGTTTCTAGGACATCCTGGGCCACAGAGTTGAAGTAGAAGGACAGGGTCAGGGTCAAGGAGAATGAGATCCTGAAAACCTTAGACCAGAGCTGCAAAATTAGCACATCAGAAAACCCACTGGCAAAGAAAAAACTCCCCAGTCAAGACCAACTAGAACCAGCTAGAGCCAGTGGCCCAGGCACAGAGGCACTCCACAGTACCTCAAAGTAAACTATGCCTCATTATAACACTAAACCCCACACCCTAGAGATTTAAGATGCTGAGACTAGAGATGAAACAACTTGTATGTAGAACCGCATGTAACAGACAGACATGATTGGCAAAGTTCGCATTATACAAAATAGACAAAGGTCCACATGGGGGTGTGTAGAGTGAGTATGAGGATCTTATTGTGGATCCCAGCACTCCTGAAAAAGCCAGGTGTGCACTCCAGCACCAGGAGATGGAGATAGACCACTCCCAGGGGTTTATTGGCTAGTCGGCAGTATTGAAATAGTGAGTCACACATGCATACACAGGCACACATACATACATAGGCACACTTGCATACACAGGCACACATGCATACACAGGCACACATGCATACACAGGCACACATGCATACACAGGCACACATGCATACACAGGCACACATACATACATAGGCACATTTGCATACACAGGCACACATGCATACACAGGCACACATGCATACACAGGCACACATGCATACACAGGCACACATACATACATAGGCACACTTGCATACACAGGCACACATGCATACACAGGCACACATGCATACACAGGCACACATGCATACATAGGCACACTTGCATACACAGGCACACCAACCTACACAGGCAGTTTCATATCCATATATGACCCCACAAAATGTGACATAAAAGCCCATCTCTTGTACAGCATTTGTCGTCTTAGCTACTAAACTTTCCCACTGCTCTGGTTCACACTCTCCATTAGAAATGTGTTTTCTTCAAAACCCAGTTCAGATTCATTCAACAGAGAATTATACCTGATCTCCAAAGAAAGCCTAACACCAAATATTTCTCATATTATTCTGTAAAATAGAAAAGGCAGGGATACTTCGGAACATATTAAAAAGGCCATCCATCAAGATCAAGTCAGCTTCATCTTAGAGAGGCAAGAGATTTCAACATATGTAAATAATTAAAATAATCCATTACGAAAACTAACTTAAAAACAGAACCCACAAGATCATCTCATTAGATACAGAAGAGGCCTTTTGACAAAATCCAACATCTCTCCATGATAAGAGTTCTGAGAATGTAAGGATGCAGGGGGCATACCTCAATTTAATAAAGGAGGTATGCAACAAGCCCACAGAGGATGCCATGCCAAGTAGAGAAAACCAGTCTGAATCAGTAAAGCCACTCCTTCCAATGAACAGTGATGGATGCACCCGTGGCTGACCACGATGCAGGAAACAGGCAACAGATGTGGGGCCAGCCCCAAATAAGTTACTCATACCACCCCCTCAAAAACAGTGCAGAAGAAGGAACAGGAAATACATAAGGGCCGCGGTAAAAGGTGAAGAGATGCCGTTGTTTAGACATGATACAGTCATTGTAATCATTAACAGGCATCCACTGCAGCTACCTGCACTGTGCCAACACGAGACCAGCCCTAACAGGCAACAGGCTCACTGGCCTTTGCCATTTGCCTCACAACAAAGTGGACTGAAGTCTTATAGCTCCTGCTTTTCCATCTCAGGAACTGAAGCTAGCCATTAGTTGGAGGATGAAACTGTGTTTCCATAGTTTCTGATTCTCAGCTTGGGGTGCGATATCTATTTTTCTTTACTCAGAGGAGGGGAGAAAATTAAGATCATAGAGCATAAATATTGCAGTATAGGTGGATGGAAACGCATTTTATAAAGGACAGATCTTGACAGACAGAAGAAAGGGTGAACACTATAGCTTCCTCTCAGCTTCCTCTGTTATATTTCCATGTTGGGGGGCACTTGGAGTCAGATTTTCGAATAAAATGAATATGCATTTCTGTCTTACGACTACAAATTGGCTTTGCTCTGTTTGATTACTGTATTTCTGAAGAGCAGAGTATGATGTTCTTTTTTGGCATGTGGAGAAAGTAACATTTTATGCATATTAAAATAGCTATTTAAAGGAATCTTGAGATATACTTGTGTGTGATTATGTTTTTATAATTGCATTTTTAAGTAAAGAATTTACTATCTAGGGCTAGATAGATGGCTCAGTGGGTAAGCACACTTGTTGTACAAGCAGTGGGATCATGGCATCAGATCCCAGTACCCATGTAAATAGCTGGCCATGACTGTTGCATATGCTTGTAGCCCAGTGCTATGAGAGGTGAAGAGGAGTGGCTCTGGCTTGCTAACTGCCAGATGACCATAATTCAGGTTCAGTTAAGGAACCCAGTCTCAAAGGAATAATGCAAAGAGTGACACAGGAGGGCACCTGACATTTCCCCCTGGTCTTTGGAAAGTATGTTCACAGGCGAACAGACCCCCACACACCACCCACACATATCACATTCATATACAACTACAATAAAGAATTTATTTCTCTAAAAGAACATCGGAGAAATTTTTCTGGAATGTTATACACCAGGCACCTTTAGAGAGGATTCAATTTCCATAGTATTAAAAGGTAACATCTCACCACAGTTTGAAATTGGATGTAACTGAGAACGGAAAGCCTATTTTTGAAATTGTCTATAACTAATATGAATGAGAGATAAAAACCAATTGACACAAAATAATCAAAGAAATATGATTGTCTTAGTAGATATCAAATATATTTTAAATCTTGGTCTATGGTAATTAAAATATAGAGAATGAGATTATAAAATTTTCAAGTAAATAACCAGAATTGGGAAAAAATTATATTGAGTGAAGTAAGCCAGATGGACACTCTGCATGTGTTCTCTCTCTTATTTGGATCCTAGTTAGATCTTTAGATTTGAATGATTAACTTGGGTATTTTAGAGCCAGGAGATGGGACATGGGATGGTGCAGGTGGGGATGACTTCAGGAACAGGGGCTAATGGGACGTAGCTGATATGAAAGCGAGGGAGCAGGCGCTGAGGGTGGATCTCTATGTCTTCTTGTACACTGTGAGGCGCTGTTCTAGTCCATGCATGTTACCATTTGTCTCCTCTTGGAGGAATGAACAGTTTATAGTAATTCAATAGCCCTCTTTATTACTTATGCCTTTTCTTGTCGTAATATCTGCTTTGTGTGAGATTAACAGACCCATTCCAACTTTGCTTTGACTCAACTTCACATGATAGCTGTTTGCTAAGAGCTAAGGAGATGTCAGTAAGAAAAAAATCCTCATTATAGTTTTTTGGGGGTAGAGAGACAGTAAGGAATTAACTATTCAAATCATCATGATTGTAGTGAAGAGAGTCACATGTTGCTGGTTAAGTGAGGTTTGAGTTGTCAGTATGAAGAAAAAAAAACCTCTTGAGTATATTATGTGAATGCCTGGGGCAAAAGAATCCAGGCTAAGGTAACAAATCCCGAAGCTCAAAGGCAGAATCCTGATAGGAGCATTAGGGAAATGGCAATGAATGGCAACAAAGAGATTACAGAGAACATGACACAGTGTGTTTAAGATCTTGGATTTTCCGAGTGTGAGCTAAGAAAGGGGAATACTTGCTTGCTCATGAAAAGTGCTATGTCAAAGACAGATTATTCAGATTGAAGGATGATGCAAAAAGAAAAATAACATCTATAGTGGTGATGGTGGTGGTGGTGATGATGATGATGATGATGATATGAGGATATGATAAGGAGAAAAACATGGACTTGGAATTTCTGCACTTAAGTGATTGAAGAAAACCTTGCTTTGGAGTGTTCACCCTATATGTTTTTGGAATGAAAGACAGATAATGACACCAACCCACCACCTAAGTATTGGCCACGGTCAAAGAATTGAGATTCGTCTATGAAGTCTTGCTTCTAGGTAAACATTTTCGGACTTAAACACAGAGAAATGCCAAATTTAGTGATTTAAGCATATCAGGAGAAAGTCCCATTGGAGTTAGAGCCCCTCTCTGGACTGATCCCTCCGTGACAGGTTCACGGCAGAGAAAGAAATATGAGCTGACTATATATATATATATATATATATATATATATATATATATATATATATATATATATAATAAAACTGAAAATTAGAACTTTTTGTTTTCGCCTCCATAGAGAGCAAGAGGTACAAATTAAATTAAAGTCCTTACATCAAGAGCTTGCAGAAATGTAACAATATGTTAGTTAACATTCATAAGATCAGCCTGTCTGTAGTTTTGTGACTTTCAAACTAACATATTTTGGGTCCCTATGGTGGGAAAGTGAGCTCCATTAAATCTTGATTATCTTGTCAGAAACTGTGTCACCACCTTCTTCCCACATGGTTTTCCCTCTGTCAATGTGGCCCAGTGCCTGGTAAAGCCATACAGTAAGACGGTTTGCATATATCTGTGCGAGTCAGACACAGATTGCTCTGGCCTCTAACCAGGACTGGGATGTGTTCCACTTTAGCTAAATGGAATACATAACAAAAGTAAAATGAAATGAATTTTGTTTGGACACAAGCAGCCTTTAAGAGAGGGCTGAGAGAGGACGATCCCCAATTCTGATTAGTTAGGGTGAGTCTAAGAAACAAAAGAATTTTGTTTTTCAATTTCTTTTCAAGTTGCGGTGGAATATTTCACAGAAAGTCTGTGGTTGACTCGTAGAGAACAAGAATGCATCTTTTCAGAAAACCCCAGACATCCTTTGAGACCTAAAAGCTGAAGGACACTTGCCTTCCATCCTTCCTGCTCCAGGGTAAAGCTAGCCTGCGAAAGGGCAGATAGAAAAGACACGCAGCCCAGTGAAGGAGCTAGAGAGCAAGAGGCAACTGCAGAAGTCTACAGCGAGGACTGCAAGAGGAACTGGAAAAACAGGACTAGATCCCAAAGTGCCTACTGCCTCTTGAGTTGTGGATGTGGAAGCCAGATAGAAAGTAAGAGTTAACTGTAATGGGGCAGGCCTATACATTAGATATGTGGGCCTAAGGTGGGAAGATAGTGAGTTCTATGCCAGCCTAAGATAGAAAGACCCTATACCACACACACACACACACACACACACACACACACACACACACACTAAAATACAGCAACACAGGCACACAAGTGGAGAAATGAATCATTTTTCTACTGGACATCATGGTATCTGTGGATGAAAGTGGCAGCAGTATTAATAAATATGGAGACGAGATCTTACACTGCTCATGCACAGGAGATAGACCACAAATTACACCCAATGCTGAGAAACTGAACATCACATAGCTACAGCACAGGGCCGGTCCAAAAGACTTAATAGGACACAATGAGTCAGTGAAAGCCAGGAGTCCATCAAAGGCCCCAGGCTCCTCCCACAAAGCTATGGCACTCAAGAAAAAGAAGAGATGGGCTTTGAGGTTGAGGGCAGATTGCTAGTTTGAGGCTGTCCTGAACTATGTATTAAAATGAAAGCCTGAAGTGGAAAGAGAAACAGAAAGGAAGTGAGGCTGAGAAGGAACTGCCTCAGTGAGAGTGAGCAGGAATGCAAAGGGTAGCCTGGCTCCGGTCAGCCACACAGAGGATACAAGGGCGAGCCGCATTGTCCTGTCTCTTATTTCCTGCGGTTCTCTCTTTGTATCAATAGATGGGAAAGAGGCTCACATGGATGTGTAAATGAGTGATTAATATAGGAAAAAAAAGATGTGTGTGACAGACATGTCTGTTGTGTTGTTATCTATGGTCAGGTTTATACAAGCTGCATCAGGGGACTTACGCTGACGGGGACTCTGCTCTCCACATTCTGACTCCTGTCTGCCACCTCTTTTAATGTACAACAACAAAACCTTATCAAGAGATTTAAGATGTTACTGGAAAGTAGAACTGTAGAGATGTTACCTATCCCCAGCTCCTCAGTATGACCCAACGCTATCAAAATAGCTTTTTCATATCCTATTGGTAAGGGACAAAACAAAGCAATGGTGCTGCTGAGAGCCGCTGCCTGAGCGGGTCTGTCAGTTTGATAGTGTAATTGACCTTGTTAAGTCCTACTTGGCAAAGTCTCCACCTAGGAATTGAAGAGGAGAATGTCCTCAAGTCACCTCACTGTCACTGGACATTCATTCAAAGAATGACAGTGATTGTCTCTATTACATGAAAGAGTTCAAAGGGCTGAGCTGTCAAATAGCAGACTCAGATCACCAATCCTAGATTTCCAGCCCCCTTTCTTTATAAAATAGGTCTTACTCCTTTATAATCTTTTCTTATTTGTATTTCTCAAGTTCTGCTTTAAAATTCAGAAAGGGCACAGTCCAACAGTACTGATCCCATGAGCTCAAATCATTTCCATTAATGCTTATTTGGCCCTAATACCCTATCTGGTATATACAACGTGATTGTAGCGACAATTAGGCAGGGTTGTGTAAACAGCTGTATGCATTTATGTTAAGCTCTATACAACGCTGTCTAGAGGTCAATTTTTAAAAAATGAATGGCTCACATAATGTAGTGAGAATTTTGGTTTCTTTGAAAACATAGCAATATTATGGGAAAGTGTTTCAGTTTAATCCCAAGTGTGGGATATGGGGCTGCTTGAGATTATCCACAGCAGCTGGCTATGATTTGCCTTGTGCTCTAGCACAGGCATGATTTTGCCAGCTGCACATAGTTTCTGTGATTGTGTGATGTTTGGAATTCTGGGGACTTTTCAGAGGGTCTATAAATGCTAGGGTCCTGAGAGACTCTTGGCGGCAGATTGTTAAGTGGTCATATGCAAAGAGGAAACCACATCAAGAAGAAATTAGATATTCTAATGATGGAGATCAAACTTGTCCCAATGAACTTGGTGCCCCTAATCAGCAGCAAGTAGTCTAATGATAATGTTGCCTCCTTTTCCTCTATTCTTTTTTCTCTCCCATCTCATGTTAGAGGGGTTGAAAGGGTGGTAAAAGGGGGATGGAAAAGGGTGGAAAAAAGAGGTAGAGAAGGGTGGAAGAAAGAAGAGCCCACAAGGTAGCAAAAGTCCAGTGAAAACATAACACTTTATAAATTTTAAATTGGCAAGACACTTGTCTTGCCACTTGTCTGCAATGTGTCACTTGTCTACAAGTTTTTGAGAAATGAACTTTAGAAAGCCCTTCTTATTCCCAATGATGTACCCGAATGGCTAACATAGTTGCTGGGTCAGTCACATAGCCTTGCAGTCACTTCTTGAACCTAGAAATGGCTCAAATCATGTATTCATTCACTAGTATACTATGATATTTATTATTTTCCAGGAGGCACCATGATTACCAGATGTCTACAGTCACATGAGAGAAGGAAACCATTCTCATGATAACTATATGTAAAAATTTCTATGTGAGGGCTTAAGAGGAAATAAATCATCCCAACTCTGGTAACTGGAAAAATCCAATTATCTTCAGGTTTGTACAAGAAAGTCCAAGATTACTACAACCACTCTTTTGGAAGATGTGAGAAAGGCCATGGCTGTGAATGAATAGTTCATTTCCATTTAACTGAAGTTTTAAGTTTCACTCTGCTCATCTAAATACTTCCTCAAACACACTGTTTCTGTCACTACTGAGAACACACCATGAAATACAGAAACCAGTCACTACATCTCATCACTGTTAGAACTGCCAACATTTTTCTAAATTGTTAAAGTAAAATGTATTCAACTTCTCTAACTATAACTAAACATCTATTATAATAAACTTTCAAAGCATTGACCAATAGAGCCTAATTTCATAGGCTTTATACTATAACCCATTAGGTTAATTTGTTCCCAGCAAAGTTTAGTATCTCATATGTAAATTTTAGATTAAATGATTATTTCATACTGATCAAAGGCATTAAATATTAAATTCATTCTATGTTAATTTTATTAATGTTTTGTTATACTGACTTTGCCATTATTATAAAGTAAATTATATTTTTATTTTTTGAAATGTATTTATTCAATTTAAGAAGAAATTACAATCATATTCTTGAAATAATTTCACTTACAAAGGTCTCCCCTCCCCTGCTTTCTAGTAGGCAATATTTAAACATCTCTAGTAAGAATCAGCACAAATCAGAATAAGACACTGACATGTTCTAGTTTTCCATTTTATATATGTCTCTTCAAACTGAATAGTCACCCCTAGATATCTTCCATAAGAACATAGAATATCATTAGAAGATCAAGTATGTCATTTACTCAAGACATCTGTTCAGACTTTAACTAGGTCATAGTTACTATTTAATTTACAGGTCATAAGAAAGGTGTTCATCAGAAAGCTATTAATTTAGAACTTAGCAAATATACCTCAAAAGACTATTGCAGAAATTGTCTGAAGAATACAAGGCAGGCTGAGATAATATGGGATATAAAAAACAATGGAGAGAGAGGTTATATCATACCAAATTGGGTTTAAATTCCCCAGCAAAAAATTCACACACACACACACACACACACACACACACACACACACACCTCTCATAACAGCAACAACACAACGACAACAACAACAACAAAAACAAAAGAATAAAGAACTGAGCTCCAGAAATGTTATATAGTTGGATTTGCACTGATGTAGAATGCTGAGAGAAGACAGACAGTGGAGGCTCCAGTCACTGTATTTTAGAGGAGAACAAAGAAATTTACTGGGAGTTGTACGGGAAACCATTCACATGTATTCTGTCAAATAACTAAGCTGCAATCTGCTGAAAATTTGAGAGGCTGAATTCTGAAGTAATGGACCGAGTTGTTCGGTAGAGGAACGTTTGAGTCAGCTGTGGTGTGGTTACTGTTCACTGCTTGGAGTCAGATCTGCAGTGAAGATAGCAGAAAGACATGGAAACTGTACAGTTTGATGAAGAAAGAAGAAGTATGAGGAAGCTCGAAGAATGGCCCAATTTTAACAAATTAATTATTGATATACTTATTTGATTTAGAATATTACAAACATTTTTATAGCTGAATGAGTTTTATTCCCTAATGTGTCAACTAGTTGCTTCATAGGTTAAGCTGATAATTGCTGTTTCCAGGGCTGTGGTCTAGCTAATACAACATGCATTTATTAATTTCCTAGGGAAAACTTGGGGGCATGAAAAAAATTGGTTCTATTCCCTCACAGTTCTGGAGAATGAAAGCCTAACAGGAAGGGTTAGGAGCATGGATACTCTTTATTCCTGTCTCTTCCAGTGTTTATTAGCTGCCAGACCGGAAGTCTAACAGGAAGAGTTAGGAGCATGCGCACTTTTTATTCCTGTTTCAGTGTTTATAGCTGCCAGCATTCTTCACAGGCGGTGGAATCTAAGTGGGTCTTGGTCTTCACACAGCCTTTTCTCTAGTCTCCATTCTTAATCTCCTATAAAGTTATTTTCCTCACCAGATGTATACCCACTCATATAACCCAGGAAGATTTCATTGAATTCTTTAATTTCATTCTATTGATAAAGGGCCTCTTCTCAAATAAGAGCACATTCACCTGCAGATTAAGGTGTGGACAAACAGCATCCCTCCTTGAGCATGCAATACCACTCAGCCCTGTAAGTTCACTGTAACTAAATTAGCTGTTAAACTGACCCAGCCTTTCAGTTTGGACAAAACATAAATATGAAAAAAATATGTTTTCATAACATTCTAGGTTGCCTTGAAGAATAAAGAGGAGTGTTTTTACTCATTTGTTCACTGTAATAATTCTAGGTTATATATTTGGGAAAATACCATCTGAATTGTACAAACACTGTTTTTCTCTCAAAGAGATGATGATATTTTATCTACAGAGGCAATTTGGATCATTTCTGTGAGTAGCAAGGAAACAAGCAAGACTGTTGGTAATGCTGCAAATGCGGAATGGAGACAGAGGGGTAACGGAGTTAACATTTACACTGTAATTGCAAATGTTGACAGACAGATGGGCAGTGCTGGGAGAGCACCCCATTACTGCTGTCAACAGAGCTGTACAGTTTCCTACTGCTTCAATATGTATAACCAAAGAAGCTGGTCTTTTGCTTACATCACTAACAACGAGCAATTTGCTCTTAGCTCTTCTGTGTAACAGGATAGCTGCTGCTTGAGAGCCCTCATTCTCCTATGATTAGCAGGCTTGCTGTTTTATCATCTGTGGTTCAGGACACATGACGAGTGATATGAGGGACTGGGTAGAGGGGAACAAAATGGCAATTACAGTCCATTTTAAATAAGCAGACAAAATACAAGATTGATTAAAATATCTCTTCCTCTTTTCCTTTCCAAGGTCTGTAGTTCCTTTTCAAAATGTTTGGAGACATTCTCAGACAATGTCTCAACTCTGCTTCTAAGCACACATACAGAATGTTTATCCAGCAAGGACATCCCTAATTAGTGAACAGCCATGGCATTCTGCACAGCATTAGCAGAGGGCTGGCATTATGCAGAAGGCTTATTGAGTTTCATGATAACAATTTGGTATTCACTGACTCCAGGATATGTGGTAGTAATGGTGATAATGATGGTGGTGGTGGTAGAGGAGGTGGTGATGGTGGAGGTGGTGGTGATGGTGGTGGTGGTGGTGGTAGTGGTGGTAGGGAAGGTAGTGGTATGCAGCCATTCCATTGAGATTGAAAGATATTCCATGAAGAAGGAAAGCTTATAAGATTCAGGAAGGAAACCAAACTTATAAGCCTTAGAAAGCTGAAACTTACAAGATTCACAAGACCAGGACCCCAAGGTTTTGCATAAACAATTGCTGGAAAGGAGACTCTCTGATTGGCTGAGCTACCTAAAGGTCATGTAGGGAGTTCTAGGAATAGTGCTTTCTTGAGTCGTCACCCAAGGCATCACCTTCTTGTTAATGTGGCTGGTCTAAATGATCTGTGCTCCTGTAAGTAAACCCTCACCCATGGTCTGTAAGCGAGCCCAATCAATGCATTGATCCACCAGGAGGAACATGGTAGAATCATTTCTCTGTGCAGTCTGGTCCTTAGTGATTTCTTGGGGGTAAGCAGATCGCTCCTGTTTCCTCAGAAGTGACATGTCAGGTTGACACCACCAGTTCTTTGGCTACAACTTTTTTTTAATCTATAAGGGTAAAAAGCTCATTAGGAGAGTGGCTAGTATCTGGGATCTAAGACTTTTAAGTGACTATTAAAAGTTTCTTCTGAAGACATTTCTAATGGCCATCATAACATTTCCTTTTGGTACTGATGAAACTCATGGGTAGCCTGAGAGGAATGGTATGTGCAGTGGGGACCAGCAGAGAGCACCTGGCACCTTCTGGTGGAACAGGTGAAAGTCAATAAGAGTAAGACTAGCCTCATGCTTCTTGTATCCCCTTTGGTTATTTAATACATGCTGTTGGGCTGATTAGGCACCAGGCAAACCAGGGTGCATATACAGCTACTGCTAATTGACAAGTGCCTATGTGGCTTTTAGTACTCAAGATGTCACTAATCCCAACTAGAGCCTATTAGGGAGTGCTTTTAATCTCATATTACTATGTCAATGGGGAAGCTTAAATGATTAATGGACTGATCTCACAAAGGAGGAATTTGCTGGTAGGTTGGCTTGACTCTAAACCCTGTGCTTGTAAGAAAAACACCCCAAACTTTCAGGGTGTCCTATGATTACATTGGCAAGGTCCTGGAAGGGAGGATAAGAGAGGTTAATCAGTTAAATGCTACTGGCTGTACCCAAAAGACCTGCACAGCCCTCAAAGCGTGAAACAACTTCAGCATAATACAGCATGCTGGTCAGTCAACTGTCAAGAGCCACCAGCTCCTGAGAGCATAGATTTCCACAGCCCTGGTCCTAACCCACCCAGAGAACACTTGTCTCTCCTTTCTCAATGCCCTACTATTCTGAAGCAGCCTTGTTTCCTGCTCCCTTTCCTCTTTTATCTAAAGCCAATATGAGCTCAAGGTAGAGAATTTATGCTTTTAGTCACCATGCATCTTAAAAAGCTCTTAGTTCCAGCAGACATACGCTCTGCTGTTCTTCAGTCTTGCTGCTGGTAGTTGTATGTAAAGTCTGTCCTAGGCCATGGTTCTTTTCTGGATAGCTTCTATCAAGACTCACAAAACTCACTTCATGACCTTTGACCCTGGCCATGCTACCAATCATTAGTAACTAATACATTTCTTGAAAATTGCTGATAGTTCTAAGTGACTATCATAGCTTTACTAACATAGGTATAAGTGGGGCCTAAACATTTTCCTTATATGGATCAAACTTTAAACATGATTCTTCTAAAGGGGAAAGGGGTCAGCAGAACTTGGGTCAGTCTTGGAAATAGGAACTAATCCCTTTAAGAAGGGCTGCTCTTGTTAATGACTGGCAGGGAGAAAACCTATGTAAGGGAGAATACCTCAGGAGGGACCAATTACGACGGAGAGACAGTCTAGAAGAGGGTCCTTAGAAGACTATAAAACGTCTGAGCCAGACTCCAGCTCTGGGGTGCATCTCATCCTCTTGATGGGAGCTCTTGTCTGTGGTTTGTTCTTTTTCTCTCTGTAGCTGGTACTTCTCAGTTCTGCACCAGACTGTAACGTTACCTTCTTTGCTGTTACCCTTCATCCATAACTGTCACTTCATGTCCTGGATCCTCAGGATCTCTATTTGACTCTTAAGCAGCTCATGTTTTCAGATTCTTGCTATCAGGAACGCCCCCACTGTCAATCACTGCTTTCACTCCCAGCTAGCCCTTCTCTCTGCAATGGACTATTACTTGGCTTTCCTGTGTGCCCTCTTTTTTGCAAGCGATTCCTCAGAACCAATTTATCGTATCCCTAGATGACCACCACTTACCCAAGACTCACTTCCAGATTGTAACCCCTGATGCTCCATTGTCTTTAGAAACTTTGTCACTATGAAATCTCTCTCACGCTAGGCAGTGGTGGCGCACACCTTTAATCCCAGCACTTGGGAGGCAGAGGCAGGTGGATTTCTGAGTTCAAGGTCAGCCTGGTCTACAGAGTGAATTCCAGGACAGCCAGGGCTACACAGAGAAACCCTGTCTCGAAAAAACCAAAAGAAAAAAGAAATCTCTCTCTCTCTCTCTCTCTCTCTCTCTCTCTCTCTCTCTCTCTCTCTCTCTCTCTCCTTCCTCCTCCTCCTCCTCCTCCTCCTCCTTTGAGTTGTATGTCTTTTTCAAAAGCCTCTTAATGAACTTTGCAATTCACATTGGTCCTTCTCTGAGGCAGACCCATCACTGTGGAGAAAACCAGCAACCAGGAACTACTACCTCCTGATCCCTATGGAATGAGGTGCACATGCTTAGCATGCTTCAAGGTTCAAAACCACTGGCTATCACACAGACATGAAGAAATTCCCCTTCATTTCAGGTGCAGCCAATATACAAGCGCAGCTAGCCAGGAATGTCCCCACCCCATTTGTTAAAGCTCTTTACCTTCTGTCTCACTGATGTTGAGTTTTGACCACATTTACATTTCACTTCACTACTGTAGCAGCATCCTTGAATAATAGCATCTTTCTTGATTCACTTCAACACAGCTTGCTTTGATAGCAACTTGATTTTAAGATGGCTATCTTAAAGGTGAGAAAATGAAAGTTCCCGGAGATAAATCATTTCCATGAGGTCAGATGGCTGGTAGAGCCAAGATTGGGACATAGCAGTCTGGTTTTAGAGGTCCTATCTGCATTTTAAAGTATTTATTTTATTTTTAATTATGTGTATATGTCTCTGTGTGTGTTGGGGTATGTGCACATGAGTACAGGTGTACAGAGGCTAAAGGTGTAGGATCCCCATGGAGATATTGTAAACTACCTAACATGCTCACTGAGAACTAAACTCTCATTCTCTGAAAAAGCCATATAGGTTCTTAACCACCTGGCTATCTCTATGGTAGATGGTTATAGTAAGAGATAGTATATTCAGGTCTGAGTGGAAGCACATGAAACCCAGAATCCTTAGGTCAAAGCAGCAGATACTCAAAAGCTATGGCTGTGAATAAGAAGATAAATGTGGTATATGCCAAGAAGACCTACTTGGAGTTAGTGAGTGCCTCTTAGTAATCCTGCTCCCTTGGCAAATCATAGTAATAGAGAGGTAGCATTTACCATTCTCTTGTGGGTGAACAGAAGCACAAGGCTTGCACAGGACGCACATGGCTCTACACTCAACTACTGTGTATTCAACAGATGGTGCAAACATATAGGAGGAATGATGAGTTAGTATGACAGTGACATTCCTGAAGACTATTCTATTCTATTATTACTCTGCTATTAGTGTGGGCAAGAAAGAAATAAGAGCTGTCCATTTGGAAGGCAAGCAAATCAAATCTAAATGTTATTAAACAGGGTTAAATGAACCAAACGGACAGCAAAATTGAAGGGCAGAAAGGTAAGGTGAATCCCAGACACTAACCTGTGTATAGAGAGAACAAAAGACATGGGAGAGGGTTGTGCATGGATGTTCAGAAAGATCTTGCAACTCACAGATTTGAAATGCTTATGCATTCATTTTTAAAGGAATAGTTTAGGCATTTTTTTGTATTGTGACTGTATCAGAAAGGCAAATGTGATAGCCTCACCTCTTTATCAAGAACTAGAGTAAGTCAAAGACTGCTGATTGCAAATTAGAATGCAAATTTCTATCCATTTTAATTTTCAGTAAGTTCCTATTGAGAGCTACTGATCTGAGTAACTTTCAAGTGCTGAAGTCGTTTTCATGGTGTTGGGCACCCAGGAGTTGGCTCCGGGTCAATTGTTTTCAGCTTGTTTAGGAGGAAATCTTAAAAATACGTAAGAAAGAGTAAATGGCACCCCTGGTAGAGGAAGCAACTTTCTATTTTCAGAAAGTAAATTATTTTAAATGATGTAACATGCAATCACATGAAAACATATGGAAGATACTGGTTGTGTTAGTCAAATTTCAGTGACTACAACAATATACAGGAGATAAGCAATTTTAAAAAGAGAAACAGTTTACTGTGACTCATAGCTTCGGATATTTCAATGCATAGTCAGTTGGTTCCATAGCCCTTGGGCCTGTGCTATGCAGTCAGTATACCATGTTGGGACACTTATTCTGTGACAACAAGAAACCAGACACAAGAAGGGAGCAGGTATTCTGTTATCACTTACAAGTTTGTAACCATAATGGTCAGGTTTTATGCCTAGGTCCCAACTCATAAAAGGTTTTCTGCATTTCAGTAGTACCATGACATGGTAGGTTAAGTCTTTGTCAGACAAGCTTTTGGGAGCATTTATCCATGTACAGCTTCTGATAACAGTAGCTTTTAAGAAAGTACAAATACAAGGAATGAAGAAGAAAGGCTGATGGCTAGTAGTAACAGTGGTGATATGGACAGGAATCGAACATGGCTTCCCAAGCTTACTTGTGCGTTACCATGTGCTTTAGACTGATCTGAGGGTCTGAGCATGTCATCAGCATGTCAATCATCAAAACAATCCTGTAAATCTGAAGATCAAAGAAATCAGAGAGGTCCCTTGATTGTCCAAAGAGGACTGAGATATGAACCTTCAAGCTCACCCTGGTTCAGGTTACTCCAAATCTATGTGAAGTCCAGGTTGCCGTCAGACTCACAGTCTTCCTGTTTCATCATAACTAGTATTGGAATTACAGGATTTGCCACCATGCCTGCCAAGCTTTCTATCTTCCTGTCTCTGAAAGTCAGTATACTCACAACCTAGTATTCGTGGGACAAGGGAATTCCCGTATGGAGTGTATGGCACTGTAGATGTAATAAGAACATATCTATCAGGGCTGGGACTGGGGCCCAGAGTGAGTTTCTTTCCTTCTGCTTAAGCCTGGATACCCAAAGAGAAGTATCATGCACAAAAGTGGAGAACTTGATAAGATTTTTTTTTTAATGGAAGATACTATAGTTGATAATGTAAACATAGCTATCAGGGCTAGGGAAAGATTCAAAGATAGAGAGCTGTTGCTTAACCTGTGTAGCCCTGGACTAGATCTCAAGAATTCCAGTAGTAAGGAGGTTCAGGGGAGGAGAATCTATTGCTAGAGTCCTTCCCAAAGAACTCATTTATCTATCGGAGGCACCGGAGGGGAACCGAGACTCTCAGTGCTTGAACAACAAGCAGTTAATTCTCAAAAATCAGCATTATAAATATGACTGATAGTACACTAAATTTTCTGGAAATAAGGGCAGATTGTTGCTCGAACTAAATCATATTAGGATGACATAACCTTCATGTGAAATGCATTCTAAATTATTTACACTCCTCATGCAAGGAGTGCATAGAAACACAGCCATTCTAAGCTAGCACTTCTAGGTAAACATTGCTGGGCTGTAATGTTATATCCTATGTAACCTTCTGTGGTGCGCAGTGAAATCTGTAAATGGATTAACGGAACAGTTTCTTCTTTAGTATGTGTTCTAAGAAGTTGAATACAGATCCAAGTGTGTAGCATGGACCACACTCTTGCAATATGTTTTGTCTCCTTGGTTTTCAACAGAGTATGATATGATAACAGTCCTTAGAAATATGTATGACATTAGAAATGTAGAACATTTCTCTACCCTACAATGACTTGCTAAGTTGAGCAAGTTTCTATTGAGTGCCTTGGTGTTTGCAAGGCACTATTCTGGAAACTGGAATGCTAGCATAAAACAAACAGGCAAGGTCATGTTCTGTTAGCACTTATGTTAAAGTCAGAGACAGATACTTCTAATCTAATCTGGTCATACATAAAACCAATAGGAGGGGACGTCAAACAGTGGGAAGAACATTGAAAGTCTCCAGAAAGAGATAACTGTGTGGCCTATGTACCATGGGTTTAGAAGGTGTGTCTAGGCATGATCATAAGATGTTCATAAATGGTTCAAGAGAAAGGATCTGTGGGCTTACAAAATGCACAGTAAGTCCCAACAAGAATGAACGCAGTAGGCTTGAAGAAAAGAGGGAGGTCACACAGAGAAGTGCACTAGGGAGATGGGGAAAAGATCAAGGACTGAACGGGGAGCCTTCAGGTTAGACCACAATAGAAAAAGTCATTTTTATTCTCACTGAAGTGTGTGATATTATGTAAGAGAATAACATTTAATTTGCATGTTTCAAATCATTACTTTGAGACCAGTGAGATGGCTCAGCAGGTAAAAGCACTTCTGCTCAAGCCTGAATTAAGGGAGCAAAAATATTTAAGACAGGTCCTAGCAGCAAGAGTGAGACAGCACACATAAGCCAGTCATCAGCCTTCTTCCTATGCGTGAATATTTATTCACTCTGCATTAACGGAGCAGAGCATAATCACATGAGACAGTTCATAACATCAACATGAGAAGTATTACATAGCACTGAAAAGACAGCTGAACGGGGGCGGCATGAGAAGGCCTGGCAGATACAGTGTCTATTGTGGTCATTTACCATTTAATTTGCTATTCTCTCTGATTCAAAGTAAGGAATGCGTTTTGTCTTCATCTACTCAGTATAAACCTCCCTAAGCCCCATCTTGTGAGAGACTGATGCTGAAGAATAAAATTGTCACAGCTAAAAAACTAAACAAATAAAATCCCAGCAAAACCAAACAAACAACATCAACAAAAACTAGGAAGAAGTTGAATGGAGAGTGAATGCCCATTTCAGAAAAACCAAGGGTGACTAGTAAAGAAATCAGTTATGCTGCCCTTGGCAAGAGATTTGACCAGGGGGAGGGGATAAAGAAAAAGATGGAAGACAGAAAAGTTAAAGGGGAAAAAGAATCCTAGAGACCAACCCTCTGAGGGTTGTAAGTTAAGGTTGCTAAAATTTAAAATGGGGTGGACAAAGGGAAAGGAGAGGGAGGGGAGGGGAGCAGGAAGGGAAGGGAGCGAGAGCAGGATAGAGACAGACAGACAGAGGGGGGTGGCAGGAGGGGAGGGGAAGAGAGGAGAGGGGAGGAGGAAGGGAGAGGGAGCAGAAGAGACAGAGACAGAGAGAGACAGATACAGAGAGAGACAGAGACAGAGAGAGGCAGAGAGACAGAGACAGAGAGAGACAGAGTGGGACAGAGAGGGACAGAGAGGAACAGAGAGGGACAGAGAGGGACAGAGACTAAAGGTAGATTCTACCATTCTAGTAGATGGTACAAATCAAACTATTTCCGGACACAGAAACGCTGTGGGGAGAATCTAGTAAGATATATTATTCCCAATTTTCTTTCAGCTTCAGGCTCAGAATCCAATATTTATTTTCCTCACTCTTCTGTGAATTAACAAAAAAAAAAAAATACAACTAGTGTAATTATACTCATCCATTTAAGATATAAACACTGTAGCTTATTTTAGTTTAAAGAAAACCCTGAGCTGGAGCTTGGAATCAAGGTTGGAAATGACTTTGGTGGCAGCTCAGAACTGATGGAAATGAATTAACACACATCCGCAGAAGAGCCTCCAGTTGCCACATGAGCCGAATATTCTGAGAGCAACGACAACCAGAAAAATCACAAATTTAATATTTTAAGCCTCCAAGATGAATGTTTCAACATCTGAACAAGGATAAATGTCATGATTATTCAATTACCTTACTTCCCAGGGTCTTATTTATCACCAACTTTCCCAGCATGCCCATCTGTTTGCTGGCAAACTGAATAATGCCCCCTAAAGGGCATAGCATACTCTTACTGACAGCTTGTTCCTAAACGCCGGGATTTCACAGCACTGATACAGAAAAACATGCATCAGCTCTGGTTATAAATACTTCTAAAAAGACTGCATGGCCTCAACATATTTTATTTTTCTGCTTATTATCTTTCTCTTTAGTGATACTTCCTCACTTAAATGTAATTTGTTGGGACAATGTGTGAAATGGACAGACACAAATATACACATTTCTATTACACTAGTGACAGTTGGGAAGTTTTCTCAAATGACACACAGCGCAACTTTCCAGCTTTTGCATTTGCCCATAATTATTTAATTCAACTCTTATTCTGAGGATGGAGTGTGCTGTTTTTATATGACTACTTCCTCACTGATGTTTACTAATTTATTTAAAGGAATGACCTAGGTGTAGGTATTGTTTTATTAAGACAATGGCAAGATTACTGACTGTGAGACTGAGGTATTTTCTTGGTGCTTTTAAATGAACCACAGTTTGCTGAGAAGCTACAGATTGACACAGTACAGACTGGTAGACGGATTGAAACAGATGATAGATAGATGGATGGATAGATGGACAAACAGAACGAAAGGTATACAGATGCACACATTCAGCCTTCTGTACCCGTGAGTCTTGTTTGGAGTCAATGGACAACAGATAGAAAATATGCAGAAAGGAACTGATTTCGCCTTAAATATGTAGACTTTCTATCTTATTGTCTAAAATGATGAAGCGCCATAACCATTCATGTGCCACTTACGTCATATTAAACATTACAAGTAATTTAGAGCTATTTTACCATACACAGGAAGATAGGTATAAATATATACAAATGATACACTGTCTTGTATGAGAAAATGAAGTATTGATGAAGTATCCCTGGGGGATTATGGTATGAATGTCCTTGGTTATCAAGGAATACACACACACACACACACACACACACGCACGCACGCACGCACGCACGCACGCACGCACAAACCCATTCTCATGTGATTATGTTAATAGTTACCTTACATCCCATAATTCAACCCAACACATAGAGTGTCCTTATTCAGTCTTTTCTTCACTATCCGCACCAACAAATGGCTGTCATGCAAAGAATTTGAAAACTGGTTTCTTTCTCATCTCCTTTCTCAAACATGTAAACCCAATCATAGTCTCCGTTCCCTCATGTTATCCTGTGACTCTCTAGGAGCCTGTGGGTCCCTGGATCCCATTACTCCTGGAGCCATTTTATACACACCAGTCAAAGCAACAACTTAACATACCACTCTCTAAGAAACCTCCATACATGGTAGTAAAGATGAGAACTGACCATACCAGGTTATGGTCAAGGAGTGGAAGTCTTAACTGGGAAGCTTGCACTATGCACCATCCTTTGACCAAGGAATAATGGAACATCTGTTCCCCATAATTCTACCCCGTGAACCAAATTGAGGGAATTCTCCATAGAGAAAAGCTAGGGATTTTAGTGTCAAATGAAAGGGGAAGGAAGGTTCTAAAATCAAAAGAAAAGTTGTATACATGTTCATGATGGATTCTTCATTGTTTCAATATGAAGCAAGAATAACACAAATGCTAATTTTACTGCCTTTTGAATGTATTGTTGTTGGGGATAATTTGTACTTTATTGTAGCAGATTATAGTGATAGCAGATTGTGATTTTTTAATGTCTTTGTCAAAATAAGGTCAACAGATGTTTATAGCTTCTCACACCTCATTTTACTTAAATAATCTCATACTATTTAAATTCCTTTGGGAATTTTCAATGTAGAATGCACATTTGCTAAGAGTGAGGAGATTGCCTATGAAAGAAAGGACAAAAGTTTATTGCCAAATATGCTAAGAGTTACTGACTTTAAGATCTTTCTTAACATATTTAATTTATTATAATTATTGAGGCAAAGCCTCAAGCTAGCCTGAGACTGGCATTCCCCCTGTCTCAGCTTCCAAATCCTCAGATTGCAGGTGTGCACTACCATCACAGGACTTATCAAAGATTAAAAATGCTAATGTACATTGTACTCCCACCAGAAGACAGCATAGAGCACACCCACAATGGCTTGATCAGGAAAGTCTCTTTATAAAGAAGTACTTCAGAGATTTATTCCAAGACATCCATACACATGCTCATGACCGACTTCACCACACATCTGGTGTCTCTGAGCAAACAGAAATATCATTACACTCTTTAGGGAAAGAGAATGCCAAGGGACACAAGAAAAAAAGTTACAGTGAACAGAGACACTTGTATTATGACCTTTAACCTTAGTTGTTTTGAAATATGTTTTCACATTTCTGAAAAACACTCTTCATTCCCAAGTTCCTCCCTTCCCAGACGTCCTGGAAATGCCAAGCTGTTGTCTGAATGTGGGAAAGTCATCTCCAGATATTTCCTGAACATCTACTTTCATTGCCAAAGAAACTATCAAGCATCCCAGAATGGGAAAAGCAGAGCAGGCTCCCCTCAGCTCAGCAAAGTTGAATCAACCAAGAAGAGGGGATGGAGGGGACAGGAGGCTCGGAAGTCATTGTCCCAGCTGTAAGTTAGAGGTGGCAAGATCCATCGGATGACAGAGTCAAGAGACAGTTAAATAGATTCCTAGCAAAGGGATCACAGATATTTTTTAAGTAAGCTCAGCAAAGTTGAATCAACCAAGAAGAGGGGATGGAGGGGACAGGAGGCTCGGAAGTCATTGTCCCAGCTGTAAATTAGAGGTGACAAGATCCATCGGATGACAGAGTCAAGAGACAGTTAAATAGATTCCTAGCAAAGGGATCACAGATATTTTTTAAGTACCAAATAAGATTATGCTTTTTACTGTAGACCTATGTTGGTTACATAACAGATAAAAAGTAGTTTTATAATTAGCACTTGTTTACAGATGTCTAATACTGTGTCGTGCATGGAGGAGAGAAAAGGGCAGTCAATGTGCTGATGTTTTTAATAGACCAAATAAATGAGTAAGCCTAGTGTCATTATGGCTCAGCTCATGATACTGATATGAAATGGTTTAGTAAGCAGGAACAGCACTCATTTAAGATCTTGGAGCATCAATCTTCATCATCAATTCCTTTAACTCACAAGTTCTTCTTGTGCCTACAATTAATAGGAAATCACTGCAAAGTAGACTTTTCTTCAAGAGAGAATATACCGCCAGAGTGGAACTGTCGAAGTTGATCGTTCTGTAGATATGGAAGGTATGAGAGGGGCATGGATCTCAGGGCATACGGAGGAAAGACTTCATATAATTTCTGGTGATTGGCATCGGGGGCTACTATTTCACCTAGGTTTCAGAACACAGGGTTACAGTAAATGAAATTGCATTCAGACTGTGAACAAGGAAAAGTGGTTCAGAGGAAATATTGGAGTTTGTTCCTGAACTTTCAGCTGAGATGGAGATGGTCCATCAGACTATGAAAGGTGGGCTGAGGAGAGAAGTGAGCAATTGAAGTTGTTGCTATCTAAGCAAGAAGATTGGAGCTTGGATCCAAAGAACTCACTTAAATACTAGACACATCAACAGCTAGTGTGTGATTTCAGCTTCAGAAGGCATAGACTGGAGATCTCTGGACAAAGTGGCTAGTAGCCGGATCGTATCGTCAAGCTCTGGTTATGAATGGCAGACTCTGACTAAAAAACGAGGTAGAAGAGCAATGGAGCAAGTATCTCAACCTAAAACCCATACCTTCACATCCACGCACGTGTGCCTGCGCATCCACGCATGTACATGTGTGCCTACAAACATGCAAACAGGCCTCCTAGGGAGGTCAGATCCGCCTGGATTCCCTGGCACTACTTTCTGAAGCACCACATAATCACCATCACCACCCTCATCTCTAGCCCCATCACCACCGTCATTACCAGCTGAGGCTAGAATTTCAGGCAGGAAGTCATACCCACCTGCATTTACGAGGGTTCTTGTGACCAAACTCTGGTCCTCTTGCTTGCACAGCCATCACTTTAAGTACTGAGTCATTTCCCCAGCCCCAGAAAACAGATTTCTCATTGGGATACTTGTGATAATTTTCGGAACTGGGGATTATATCTTAAAATGTGCTCTAAATAATTGTGTGCTCTGATTTTTTTTTCTTGAGGTTTCTTAGTGATTGAGAATATGAAGGGTCTATTAAAATGTTTGTGCCACGAATTAACTCCTATAATCACCAATAGCACCATAACCGTTACCACCACCCCATCACTATGACCACCACCATTCATAATCACCATCTCTACCCTCACCACCATCACCAGCATCATTACCACCAGTCATGATAATCTTCTCTACCTTCATCACTACCCTCACTACCATGCTCCTCCTCATCATCATCATACTCCCCGTCACCACCACTTCCACCTCTATCACTACCACCACGGTTGTTATCATGATCATATGAGATCACCCTTGATCTCACACTTTATTTTTTGAAGAGACAGGGGCTCATTATGTTGTTCAGAATAGCCTAATACTCCTTGGGCTTAAATGAGTCTCCTGCCTCAGTCACTAAGAAACTCCGCATACATGGTAGAACATCTTCTACCATGCTTGTCAAAACCTAAAATTTAATTGCCAGGTTGAACTCCAAGAAAACATTCAGAACTTCAAAATTAAAGTAGGAAGATGTGAGCCATGAGAGTCAGACAGTCCTTCAAGGACAGAATGTACCACCGTGTCAGTGGTACAGAGAATGACTAGGCAAAGGAATATATCCACAGGTTACAATCTAATCAACCAACTGGTTCTACTGCTAAGACTGGAACATGCACAATACATGCTCAGTGAGAATCTAGTGACCATGGCCAAAAAAGTGTCATCTGCCCCCCTGCTAGGGGAACTTAGCAGTATGCTTATCTTTCCTCTACTGTGAGACTGAACAGTGGATATGAGGTAGAAAGTTCATGAAGAGTGAAAAACTTTTTTTTCTACTCATAGTTACACAGCCCATGAGCAGCCTCATCTAGTTCTGAGAGATGGCTGTTTATCACTGGAGATGTCCCACTGTTTGATTTAGACACAGTGGCAGAATGAGGTTTGGGGTTATCTTTGACACATGGGTGGGGTATAAATGTGTTCTACATGTGAGAAGGGAAAGGAAGCAGATGTTTGGGACCCAGAACGTAGACTGTGGAAAAGACCAGTTAATTCATCACAAGACTCATTTTCTTCTTTTTCCTTGGTCTGCAGTGAGACAAGATTTCTCACAAGGCTATGACATCAGTTGTGTGAAATAATTGAATTGTGAAACTTGCACATCAGTGAAATGAAGTGTGCTGGCTCCAGGACAGAGCAGGAAGTCTCCTTCACAAGCCTCCCCCACAACCCCCCCCCCCCGTGTCCTTGTCCTTCTCACCTTGGAGCTAACCAGCCAGAAACCTCGAAAGATGCATGATCTATTTACATACTTTTAAAAATTAGTGAATTAATTTGGGGGAATGGGTACTGGTGGTTGAAAAGAGAGCCTCTTATATACTAGGAAAGCATTCTTCCACTGAGAGATAGCCTGACTCCTTTTCAAAACTTTTAATGTTGAGGTAAGAGTTCCCTTAGTTTCCTAAGTTGGCCTTGAACTCACGATCCTTCTAACTTAGCCACCCTCGTAGCTTGCACCACTATATTCAGCTTGGCTCTAATTTTGTAAGTATAGTTACATTTTGTGGAAGACACAGAGTGCCAAGGAAAAAAGTGGGACCTTTACGTTATTCTTTTGCATGTCTATCTTTTAGAATATTTACAGAGCATTCCATTACAGCTGCTCCTCAGTCTTGGCGTGTGGTTTTTTGTAAATACATGTGACTGGAACATCTGCACTCATGTGTATTTATTTTAATTTTTTGTTACTTTTGTACTGATATGATCTTCAGGGCTAGCAATAATCCATGTGCATGACATTCATTTGTTGACCCCAAATTCATCATCTCTCTTTGAGAAGTTAACACATGTAAAGAAATGACAGGATTTGGCTACATGCAGCAAATGCTTGGATGTTTACTATTACTGCAAGGGGTCCTTTTAGTCTCTCTTTCCCACTCAGTTATGGTCAGTTTGTCACTTGTCCTTTCCCAGTCATGGACTGTGGTGGTCTGAAGGACAATGGCTCCCATAGGCTCATATGTTTGTATGCTTAGTCATCAGGGAATGAAATTGCTTGAGAAAAATTAGGATTAGGAGGTATGGCCTTGTTGGAGGAAGTGTGTCCCTAGGCTTGGAGGATTCAAAAGCCCACACCAGGCCAAGTCTCTCTCTCTCTCTCTCTCTCTCTCTCTCTCTCTCTCTCTCTCTCTCTCTCCCCTGCCCAGACAGCAGGGTCTGTCTGTCTCTGTCTGTCTCTGTCTCTCTATCTCTCTGTCTCTCTCTCTCCATCGCCCCCCTTCCTCTCTCTTTCCTCTGCATGCAGATCAGGGTTAGTCCATGAAGATAATAGAATAATCCCCTTCAACTGTAAATGATGCCCTGATTAAATGCTTGCTTCTATAAGAGTTCCCTTTGGTTATGGTGTCTTGTTCCAGCAATAGAACACTAACCAAGACACTGACAGTTCTGTTACACAATTCTTTTCTTGGCGATTCTAGAGTTCTTCATTGCTGCAACAGTAGTTACTGTGTCTTTCCAGTGCATAGCTAAGCCTGTTTACATCCAATTCACCTGTATCACAGTCTTTTCCATCTTCCAGCTCCACAATCAGAATATTAGATGACAGGAAGTAGATGCTACTCAGTTCCTTCAAGTTGTCAAGCACTTGTCTAGAAGCTTCCTCCTGATCATAAGGAGTGATTCTTCCAAAAGATTATTCCCAAACCAGCCTTTCCCATGCAGGTTCCTTTCATAGGCTCCTTGACTACATTTTGCAGAACATAGCCTGGGAAAATGTGAAAGTCTAGATGTTTTTGCACACGTAATCGCCAGGACTTCACAGAATTGCCATCAGTCTTCCCCTGAATCTTTTCATCTGACTTCCACAATATACACTAATAAACCTTGTCTTTGTCTTCATCAATTTGGTGCCTATAGAAGAAAATCCCCACAGCTACAGTTTAATTTCACTTACCTCAACAGTTCTTGAAAATTCTCTCAGAACCTGAGTCTGCCTCATACTGCTAAATACCACACCAGAAAGCTTAGAGTCAGCCCAGGTTCAGAATCACACCTTTGGATACTAACAACTCACAAACTATGCTATATCTCAAGCTAGTCTTTCTGAAGGGATTCTAAACTACCTTACACGATCATTCTCTAAACTGTACTAAAACAAATATCACATGCTACTAATAATACAATCAAAAATATATATATATGTATATGTATATATAATATATGTGTATGTATATATATATACTTCCCATCATGCTGACAAGACTGCTTTTGAAATAATGTCTGCTGACCTTTGTCACATCTCTGCTATGTTACAATTTCTTTCACTCCTACAGGTCATTAGCCATTTGAAGAGGAAAATATCTTAACTTACCTTTCTTCATTGTCCGTGTAAATCATGCAGGAGGTTAATAAAGAGCCTCGGCCCCCTTGAAGATGTTCCATTTTTACTGACAGTTTCTTAGTGTCTTGCCTGTCCCCACACCATCATCCAATGTATTCATTTTACAGCCATCATGCCAGGGCAGGAAAGGTGTGGCCAACCATTGACATCTCCCAAGTGACTCACTGCAGGAAGATGTCTAAGGAGCTTTGGCTTTAAAGGTGGGTTGGGGCTCATAAAAATATCTTCTAGAAGGAGCAATTAATTGGTTAAATTAGTAAAATGCAGTAAAGTATTTAATTAAAGTAAATAAAAACGTGAGCTCCTTGGAGATAAAGCTGAAAAGTCAGTCCCTCAACATTTTCTCTCATTTCCTGATCTGTGACAACTCTTTAGACGTCCATCCCAGATTATACAGATGTCTGTCTCAGACCTGATCACGGGACTTAAAATTGCTTGTCATGTGACTTGTGGGGAGGACAACACTCCCTGAGCTTTACAGTCTTGAAGTCCCAGAGCTCGGAGCACAGATTGATTCTCCCTGAAATAATCTGAAGGGTCTGTAGTACACGATAGACCGTGTGTGTCTATTCTGTATCTCATCTTCAGAGGAAAGATGTTAAGGCCTCAGCATTTATCAACTCAAGAAGCATGCTTAGCCCATACGTATCAGGCTCAAGAGGTGGGCAAGGGATGGATGTTAGTGAAGGGGGCAAGGGCAGATATATGATAAACAGGCTGAAACATCCACACTCATGTCCACTTTCCTGGTTGGCATGCCATGGAAAGCCATGACTGGAAAGAGATGCCAGGGTGAGTTGAGGGCTGGGAATGGCGATTGAAGGCTCAACCTCCCAGGGCTACCATATTCCATCGTGAAATGACAAATTGGAATTTAGCCATCCTTCTCATGATGGAGGTAGGAAAGGTTCGGAGAGAATAGAATATCAGATATACTGGATGTTTCTTGCACTTGGTTGTAATGTGGAAGCATGTCTATTTACAATTCCTGCAATGTTATGCCTGGGTACCTTTCTGTAAGACTTCATCCCCAAGAGACCAATAGAAGGGAGGCAGCACTTGGACATCTAAGGAAGGACGTGGAAAGAATGGAAAAGAAGCAGATTCCAGGAGGAAATCCATGTGTGATTAGGTTAGGTGATCGCCCTTCGCCATATAACTTGGCGTAATCCCAGGTTCCTGGGAATAAGAAACTTATTTTGGGTGCCATTCTTCTGCCTGTTACAGGCTGTAGTCACACATAGTTTGGCTGTGGACACTCCAGTAGAAATGACATCAGGTGAGGAATGAAGTATACCCGGAGCTTACACTGAAGGCAACTCCATAGAAAGGGGACCATCAGGAAGCCAGCAGATAAAAATGAAGCCAAGTCCTTATGCCCCTGCTGCCTTTGTGCTCTACCCTGCTTCCTGGTCCATCAACTGCTCTCTCCATTTCTTTCTGTGTCTCTTTCACGATCGCTACTTTCTTCACCCCCTTTCCCTCTCTCATTTAAATTGATAAATAGTTCACACTGTTTAAAAAACTGCTACAGGAAGGAAGAAATGAAA
The DNA here is from genome assembly GCA_028551405.1 of Uromys caudimaculatus. Lineage (NCBI taxonomy): Eukaryota > Metazoa > Chordata > Mammalia > Rodentia > Muridae > Uromys > Uromys caudimaculatus. Next base: position 18,502,377 of record CM052711.1, on the reverse strand, counting down.
ATATAAAAACTATATTTTCTACGTCTCTCTCTCTCTCTCTCTCTGTGTGTGTGTGTGTGTGTGTGTGTGTGTATATTTTTTCTCTCTCACACACACTCACATACACAAACACACATACACACACAACATAACACATACAGCAAGATGCATAAATTACGGATAGTGATTATGCTCATTAATTATTCTGTAGCAGATACAATGGCTGGGCACTTTATGTGTGTTATTTTATTTAGTCATTATAACTGTCTTCTTTAGTATATTCTGTCAGTGTTAGTAGCTCATTTCAGAGATGAAAAAAGCTTGGAAAGAATAAATGATGTATCTAGGACCATATATATACAAGGTGAAAGAGTTGCTCCCCAAACCCAGTCACTGATGTCCCTCATTGAGTCCACAACCATAACCCTCCCTGGGACTCCTCACTTAGCTCTCCTAGATATGAAAACATTTCCTATAAACACAACTATAGCATCCATGAACAGAGCTGGTTCAATGGTCCTGAACATTTCCCCAGAGCCTAATGTATATCAGAGCTATATTAGAAGCTAGGGATATAAAAATGATTAGAAAAATGTACACGTGCTTTAAAAAAAAATCCTAATTTCATGTGGCAAATAAGAAAACAAACATTAATATAATCAGTGAATACAGGGACAATATATATAGTAACCTTGAGGATAGCCAGACACATAAAACAAGACTCTATTTAAAAAATTAATTAAGTAACAAAATGTTAAATGGGGTACTGAGAGATGGTTCAGTGACTAAGCGCGCTGGCTGCTCATCCAGAGGACCTGGGTTTCATTCCCAGTACCCAAAATGAAGATCATGACTGACTGTAACTCCAGTTCCTGGGGTTCCTACAGCCTCTACTAGCCTCATCACATACAAGCATCAGTCACATACGAGGTACACAGACAAACGCACAAATAATTCTTATATACATAAAAGTTAAAAACTGTTAAATGCAAAAAACTATGTCTGAAAGACTCCATAGGCACAATTTCTCTGTTTTCAGGTTAAGGAGCCCATTCAACTATCACTGTTATGAAAGAGAAAGAAAATGAGCGAAAGAACCTAAAAACATGAATACACATTGGCCAGATGAAGAAGTCGAGGAAAGCATCTCCATTCAGAGTTAAGCACAGCACCCAGCCCAGCCTTGGGGAAGGCAGTGTCTATTCATTGTCATGTGTGTGCAACACACACCTCCTTCTCTGAGTGTTGGCCCGTTCCAGCTTGAATGTCATGATTTACATAAACAGCGAAGTTATTCCCCATTCGTTCTCCCGTGTCAAGGCTGAAGAGCCATCCTAATTCAGAATTTGCTGAGTTGACTTTGCCTTGGGGATCCTCCAATAAACCTAATCTAATTCTTAACAGTTTCCAAGAAAATGTACAAAGCTAATACCCATTCCTCAAGGCAAAGCAATTTTCTCAGGGGAAATGATCCAAAAAGCTGAACATTTAAAAGCAGTACTTTGGAGCTTGAATTATTTGCACGGCATGGTTTTATTTCTCTATTAAGTTATTTATTTGTGTATATTTGGAGCTGCAGATTGAACCCGGGGCCTCCAGCACACCCACCTACACCTCAAGCTTCCAACTGTTTGGTTCTCTCTCTTTACATAACGCTGTCTATGAAAATTAGCAGAAGACAGTTATATAGCTGACCTTGGATGCAGTCTAATCATGTCTTATCTGTTTGCTTGTTCATGATCAGACTTTCACACAAACTCTTACACCCATTTCTGCTTGATTTGAAAGATACCATCCTATGTTTGATTAAATCTTGAGTTTCAATGTCACATGCAGCTTCCTCCTACAGACTGTGAATTCAGAAAGGAAATTATTTAACATAAAGTAACACTTAGAACGTGTTGGACTTTCATCGGTTAAAAAAGAAAAAAGGACTAACAATTGATGTATTTTATATTTCTGGTAAAACTTGGAGGCCAGGTAAGTGTTATAATCACAAACTAAAGGGGAGAAGGCCCAAGCCATGGGGATTGTTGTGAATTTGAGGCCACCTTGGGCTACATAAGGCGTTCCAGGCCAGCATTGCTTTTAGAGTAGGTTTCTATCTTAAACAAACAGACAAAATATCTACTTAAGTATATCCAGTTTTGTTAGTTGTTTGCTTGTCTGTGACAGGGTCATGCACTGTGCCCAAAGTCACCTAAAATCCACAATACTTTTCTGCTCTCAAGGCTGAAATCACACATATAAACCACCAACCCCCTCTTCCCAGCCCTTTGTCCGTGGATAGCTCTTCTTATTCCTTGGCTGCACACACGCAATGCTCACATGAGCTCTTAAATATTAATAGCAAGTTATTCTGGACAGACAGTTATCCTGTAGAACCATCCAGCCTCTGCCCACTGGACTGCAAGATGCTGTTTAATGCTGCCTCAAAGATATAGGCTTTCTTTATGGGTAAAGACACCTGTATTGAACCTAGAACTTGGGAATATTTTCTCAGGCTTAAGAAAATTGATTTGACAATTTGAAAATAAAATTTCACTCAGTTGTCCTCGACAGAGAATATGGAAAACCCCAATGACACTACATCACATGTCGTTCCTTTGCTAATTCTACATTGTTCTCCACATAATGGATTCCAGAACCATGGTCCACTTGCCTGGAATCCATACTACTTGTAGGGCTAGCAAGAGATGGGCAGGTAAAGTATTTGCCACACGAGTCTGAGGACCTGAGTTTCATCCTCAGAACCCATGTAAAGATGAAAGGAGACACTAATCCCATAAAGCTATTTTCTGGCCTCTACAAGTGTGCTGTGCCATCCCCCACCACACTAACATCCTCTCCTCTCCCTCCCTCCCTCCTCCCTCCCCCCCTTCTCTCTCACATACACACACACAGGATGAGGACGAAGATGAGGAGGAGGAAGTTAACAATAGATGATCATAGAGAAAGAGGAGGAAGGGAGAAAGTGGTTGTTTTAAACATGTAGGGGCAGAACATGTCTCTAGTGCTTTGACCCTGAAATATTATAATTTTAAAACCTTTTGGCAGTATTTACATTGTATTATGCATCATTACAAGTACCTAGAGATGATAAAGTATATATAAACGTGCATAGGTTATATGTAATGTGGAGTCAGTTTCCAGTGAGCCTTACATCGTTAGATTTTTAACATCCTGCTCCTAAAACCCATTCAACTGTGGATACAAAGAGATGACTGTATTTGAATAAGTTTACTTAAAAGGACGTTCCTTAGCTAGGTGTTAACTATTACCATCATGTCAGTTTTAATGCATGAGTTTATAGTGAGCTTCTATTCACTTTTGCTCAGACTTGTGCTTGGTAACTTATGGTTGCTATACTCAATATATGTACACTGAAGTGATGACGAGACAGACAGACAATGGGAAAAGCAGAAGTCTGGATTGCAGTCAAGTTGTAGCAAACTTTAGAAGGAAATCTATAAAACTAGACTTAAACAACCCTAGAGCAACCCACAAAGTAACAGAGCACTGAACTGCAACAGTTCAGCAAAGGGGTGTGAGGTGTGGGGCAGCCACCGTGCGGCAGAGCAGTCAGAGGCTTCCCTGAGGGGTGACTATCCAAAATACGAGGCTTCTGATACTGAAGGTAGGTAGAGTCTTTTGCAGCCACCTCCCTCTCTGATACTTTTTAGTTTTATAATTTTTAGTGTGTGTGTGTGTGTGTGTGTGTGTGTGTGTGTGTGTGTGTGTGTGTGTGTTCGTTCCTGTAATGGACTGATGCTGATATGCAAGTGTAGAGACCCAGGAATGACTTAAGTTTTAGTTTTCCTTAGATGCTGTCTGTGTTGATTTTTTTAAAAAAGGTCTCTCACTCAATGTGGAACTCACTAACTGGGTTAAACTGAGTAGTAAGGCCTAGAGAGCCTCCTGTCTATACCTCCCCAGTGCTGGGATAATAAGCACAGACAACCACATGACGTTTGTTTGTTTGTTTACTTTTTAAAACCTCTGGCTCATAGTTGCATGGCAAACTCTTTACATCTGAGCCTCACCCTCCCGGTGCTGGAATGACCTAAGACTTGGTTCTCACCTCTCTTTCCGCTGCGTCTGCCTTACCTTCTTTTCTGACAATGTCTAGTTCTATGTGCACATGGAACTAATTCTAATTGATAAGCCCTGTCAATCTCTCGGCATGAATTTGATAGGAAGAGTGGCTTTGTTGTCAGCTCCACTCTCATGTCTGATGGATAATGCTAATGCTCAACATTCTTCAGACCTTGTGTTTCAATCCAGTTCCTTCATCAACTGCTATCATTGGGATGCCACAAGAAGGCCAGTGTTTGCCCAGCTGCTGATGCTAACCCATGGTTCTTCTGCTTCCTTTATTCCCCTCATCCAATTTGTCAGCATATTCAATCCCACTTTACCTCTTCACTGCCTCAGTTCTGTGCAGGCCACCATGTCCATCTGGATCATGAAAGGCACTGTGCCTTCACTGTGTCCCTGTTTCTACACCCATGTACCTACTACCTAGCAAGCACCATTTTTTAAATGACTACCGAAAACACCTCAATGACTTTATTAACTAATGAAATAGAATCCAAATGCTCTTACTATGCTCTGAAAGATTCCAACAAATCACAATCATTCCTTGTGGTATCTCTTTAGTACATTGTGACCCACATTTAGAAAAATAGGTTGAAAATAAATGTTATCATGTAAAAAGGCTTGGCCATGAACACATGTAACACCAGCACTCAGAAGGCTGAGTCTAGATGATCATGAGTTTAGTTTGACAATTAAATTAAATTTTATTGTATATAAATTAATAGTCTAGGTTATAGAATGAGGTCTTGTCTCAAAATAACAAATAAACAAATAAAAACCATCCACAATCCACAGGACATCATAAGCAAATGCATAATAATGTTTTATATTATTTTTGTGATGATTTTTTTTATTTTATATAAAATTATAAATATAAAATTTAGGAAAAACCAGAAATTATATATAATTGAGTTCTCCCATTCTATGCCAGTGGATAGTATCAGATCTCACAGGATAAGGGCTCAGTCCACAGGAACCATTGCTCATCTTCAGATGGCAACCACAACCCCAGGTTGATCAATGTTTTGATCCTCTAGTTACAAGTCGAGATTTCTGTGGTTCTGTCCTTGGCTTTGGTTATATTTTAGAGCTGCTTGTAAAACTCAGGAAAGTGTACGAGAAAGGTTTAGTCATTTAGCTTGGAGTGTATTATAAAGGATGTAGAGGACTCACCCAATAGAGGAAGTGCACAGGGCAAAGCCTAGAGGGAGATCCGCTAAGCTCATAGCCTCTCCTAGTGCTCCACCCTCAAGTAACCTCCAAGCGTTCATATCTCCAGAATTTCTGAGTCTCACTTTTCTGGGTTCTCATAACCGCTTTGACAGGTAGGCATGAATGATTACATCACTGGTCAACATTCAAACATTCTCTGCTCCTTAATAAGGGCAGGGATGGAACTTCCATCTGTAATTCCAGCTGTGCAGCCCCGTTGCTTCCTCTGGCACAAAACCTACTCTAAAACAGGAGGCTGGCCTTCAGCTATCTCATCACTGTAGGTAAAAATTCCACATTACATATTTCAAGTGGTTTGGAAATTACACGCTGGAAAACAAGATGTGTACACACACACACACACACACACACACATACCTCAAGGTTGCATTTAGGGAATTTACATTTATTTGCAGCACAAAATATATTTCTTAGTATGAATTATTGTTAAAAGAAAGAATACATGAACGAGCCATGAAAAGCTTATTTTTCCCTCATCTAAACCTATTCCTTGCTTACTAGGCTGTGTTGTGCTACTGCCCATCCCAGACTTCAACTGAGCAATTTTATCCCCAGCAGAGAATATTCACAAACTCTCTTTCCATCACCAGAAAAGTATCCTGAGAGTCTTTATATGCATAGATCTTTTCATTTATATCTCAATTTGTCGATAGTTTCTCAAAAATTACTTTCATTCTCCAGTCTTTCCCCTGCTTGGACCAACATTCTGACTAAGCTTCCCCTGTGCACTGCACCCCTTGATCTCACACATTTACATATTTACTGATGTCTTCATTCCTGTTTCTTCCAATTAGAATATAAGCCTACATGAATATATGGACCATATCTGTCTGGTTATCAAAAATATTTATTGAACAAATAATGAGCATTGAGACACACTTCTCTGTAGAAGTCTAATGGGCCACCTGCAGCATCTCCTGGCACCCCAAACCCCATTTATAAGAGTCAAACCAGGATCCAAGGTCCCTCCCTTTGGCTTTGTATTGGTCTGAGGGGCCATTCATTTCAGCACATTAAACTGCTAATTATGGGATCTGGCATCTCCTTTCTTTATGGAGAAGAAATAAATAATTATCATTAAATAGCCCTTAATAAGCAGTGGTTTCTTTTAGGGCAAGCATAATTAAAATTGCACAAACCCATTCATACATAAGGCTCTTTATCTAAATCTAGGACAGGCTGACCTGCTGGACTCCACTGCCTTTCTCAACTGCACGGAGTCAATCTACCTTTTCAGAACACAGACAGTGTTGTTCCTTTCTCCTCATTGTTCTCTTAGTTCATGCATATGCACTTCATGTCTGAGACTAAAAGGACTGTGATATATATAATTCAGTTCCAAAGCAATGATTTGTTCTGCACTGCTGATTTTATTAGCGTCATTATAGACATCATTTTTTTATGCTGTACAGAATTGGTTGAAGTTTTATTACCTGTAGTGTGTAAATACCACTTTGTCTGAGAGTTTGTATTTAAAATAGATGGAATGTGGATTGTTTAAAGTAAAAATACCAAAGTCAGGCATTGTGGTGCAAGTCTTTAGTTCCAGCACTCCTGAGGCAGAGGCAGATGCATCTTTTTGAGTTCAATGTCATCTTGGTCTACATAGCCACTTCCATGCCAGCTAGGGATGGAAATAGCTTTTGGGATAGCCACCACTCCAATTGTTCAGGACCCACATGAAGACCAGGCTGCACATCTGCTACATATGTACAGGGAGGCCTAGGTCCAGCCTGTGTATGTTCTTTGGTTGGTTGTTCAGACTCTGAGACCTCCAAGGATCCAGGTTAGTTGACACTGTTGGTCTTTCTGTAGAGTTTCTATCTCCTCTGGGGCCCTCAATCCTTCATCCTATTCTATAAGAGTCCCCAAGCTCCATCCACTGTTTGGTTGTGAGTGTCTGTCTAAGTCAGCTTCTGTGTGAAGTCTCTCAGAGGACAACATGCTCCTGTCTGCAAGCAGAACACGGTATTATTAATAGTGTCAGGTGGTGCTTGCCCATGGGATGGGTCTCAAGTTGGGCTGGTTATTGGTTGGCCATTCCTCAGTCTCTGTTCCATCCCCTGTGCCTGCATTTCTTTCAGACAGGATAAAGTTTGGGTTGAAAGTTGTGTGGGTGGGTTAGTGTCTCTATCACTTCACTGGGGTTTCTGCCTGGCTACAGGAGGTGGCCTCTTCAGGTTCCATATCCCCACTGTGAGTCACAGCTAAGGTCATCCCCATTGACACTTGGATGCCTCCCTTATCCCAGGTCTCTGTCTCATCCTGGAGGCACCCCCTCCCCCTCAATCCCATCAGCTGCAGATTTCCACTCATTTTCACAGCCGTCTGGCCCAATCTCTTGTCCTTCCCCACGCCTGATCCTGAACTCATCCCCCACCCCTTCCCCTCAGTCTTCTACTATTGACTTGAACTTATCATAATACGAACATCATTTTAAACTAATCCTCAGTTCATCCACATAAAAGTCTTGGAAGTTGGTGACGTCACTTCTTCCATATTGAGGATGTTGAAGCAGAGAGAACAGACACTAAGTGGTGGAGATGATTTAAACCTAGGATTATCTATGTGTAGAATCTACATTCATGTCTGGTCTGTGTTGCTTCCATTCCCAGAGGCTAGCTGACAAGCTGCAAGTCTTTGCATCTTATGTTAGTCTACTCACCCCATTGTCTCCGTTGATTGACAACTGTGTAAAGGGGGAGGCTGTGAGCCTATTAGGGTAATCAGAGGCAACCAGCTCAGTGCTGCTGCTGAGAGTCGGTGTCTACTTTAAAATGCTCAGCAGCCAAGATGGAATCACATGACAAGTCTTAGACGAATAAGTCAATGTCTGTGGTTAAAGTACTGAACATTCTTCTTGAAGTTATCCTTGGTGTCTTCACGACTCTCCCTTTGATTTACTCCTGAGTCCACTGCAACCTGGTTTTCTCCCCCGTTAACACTGATCACACCTTGTTCTTTGCCAAAGTCAGTGGTAAACTTCACAATATTTCTCATGACAGCTTATTGCACCTGTGGGAAGATGTTATTGATGGCTAGTTCCTGCTGGAACCCCATGTTCCCTTGAACTGGAGAGTATAGGTTTTCCCTGCCTTCTCTCTGCATGTTGTGCTCCTGGCTGGTTTCAGCATCACCTGCCGGCTTATACTCACATATCTCTAAGGTCTATCACAATCTTCCTTTCTCAACTTTGACTTTGTCTGTGGTTCCACACTCAGTCCCACTTCAGTGCACGGTCACTTAGGAGGGTGTTTGACTGCACTTATCCCAGGCCACAGCTATCAGATACTGGGCTACAAGGAAGCACTAAGACACCACTCTGAGGTTGGGAAAGCTCAGTCTGAGATGTGAGATAGCTGAAGCTGGTATTCCTTAACGTCCAGGCATCTAGTAGCCAAAGAAAACCACATAGAGAAGATGGGAACAAAGTGTCAGGGGTGCACAGGCCTGTTATGAGGCCAGGATCCTTGGAGTCCCTCAGGTTGAGGACAGTGTCTAGTCCAGGACCAGGGCTGGGAGCTCAGACTTATTCATTGCCAAGGGAGTGAAGGTAGCAGAGGTTGTCTAGGGGCACAGATGGGCTGTCTATGGGAGATTTAGGCAACTGTTCTGTAGGTGAAGGCCTGCTCCATGCTCCCCACAGCAGTTCTTGTTGAAAGAGACAGTCCTTGGTTCCAAACTGTTTACTAGTTGTTCAGCATGGAAAATGAATGTCTACCAACTTCTCCTAGTGGACGGGAGATTAAATCCTTTTGCAGGGAGGAAAGTCTGGGAAGGAAAGCTTATTGGCTAAACTCTCAAGGCCTCTAGGTACCTCATTTGCATAAAGAACTCTCTTTTGGGCCTACATGACCACAGGTCATGTTTCCTTATGCAGGAAGTATGACAAGTGTTCCAGGCCAGGAATTTGGCAGGGGACAAGGAGGAGTCTACTGTATCAGGTGTGTACCCACTGAGTTTTCAGGGTCTCAGACCTGCTCTACCCACCAAGATTTCTGTGCAAGGTTTACTGTCCCACAGAAGTCTTTGTTTCTCTTCTTGGATTTGTCCTGCTATTCACATGCTAAGGATTTTTATATCTATTTCATCAGCAGAGCTATTTCTCATGAGCTTCAGAGCTTATATAATGGGGCAAAATAATAACTCACTTGAAAGCAGTTCAATGGGAATACTAACATAGGTTAGTTATTTAAAGAATCCAGAAAGGAATCTGTACTCAGGAATGGAGAGTTAATATTTGAGTCCCTAGCTGGGAACTCATGTTCTGTGGGTTGCTTCCCAATGCACACATTCTGTTGTCAGTCTCCCCCACAGGCTTAATTAGATAACAATGCTATAAGTAACTCTACTTCGTGAAATGGATGAATATGCTCATCTATATGAGGCTTGTGTGAAGGTCCAGCCAGCCCACTAGCAAATGCCTCTGAAGCTTCGCTGAAGCACCAGCCTTGATAGACCTAGTCTCTTCCTTCACAAAGCACTTTGCCACCTAACTCATCCTAGAGCTGACCCGTCCTGCTAGACACAGGGTAGCTATTCCTTCTAACTCTTCTATTCAGTGAATAGACCCACATCTGAGATATGTTCCAAGCCAGAAATATATCCCGTATCCAACCAACTACCCTGTTGCATCAATGTTATCACCTAAATAAATCTCAGGTGCACCCGCTTCTCTCCATCTTCCCTGGGAACAAATCTAGACCTCCATTTCCTCTATCACCTAGACAACTACAGTTACCTGTCCACAGCTCTGACCTGTCGTATTCACTGCACCTCATTAGACTGATTTTTATGAAGCAGAAACTGCATCTGAATTATAATTAATTATGATAAAATAAGAATGGTATAAAAAATAGCAAGTAACAGCTCAGATATTAATCCTTCAGGACATACATCAAATAACTTCTAGTGAAAGGCAGTCATGACCCCACTGTGGAGAGGCTAGGCTGTCCCTGCAATGCAGGGCATTAGTGCAGTGTGGTAGTCACATTGCAGTGCTCATCTTCCACTCCTTCATCTTAGCACTTCATGCACAGTAGGCAGGCATTGTGTTGATGAATGGACAGGAATGGGCAAAGATCAATTAGCCAATAAGCCAATGTCTCCAACCAAGTCACTAGCATCTTGATTTCTAGGTTAATTTGTGACATAAGTTGGAGTGAGTGATGCCATGCTCTGGTACTTTGTGATTCAGTATTAACCACATTTGTCAAGTTTTCTCAGTTCTGGTATTGAGGAGAAAATTTGTGTTTTACTATCTGTCCTGTTCTCTTGGGTCTGTAGGAAAGACTGATCCAGCTTCTTTCCCTGAGTCTACCTTAGTCCCCTGATCTCCAGTTGCCTTCTTGAATACTAGCATATGTCCTAGCCTAGAGAGTAGAAGCTCTTCTTATTCCTTTGGACTTACTCTCTCAGCTTTGCGCAATAGACTTTTCAATTTTCTACCAAGTGCAGGAAAGTCCAAGTCAACAAATATTTATTGACAAACTCCAGGAATAGAATAATGAATGAGTCACACGTTCTCGTTAAGAGCTCACTTCACACTGTTGAAAATAAAAACACTCAAGAGAGTCACTTAAGTAAATAGATTTTATAGCTTGGCTATCCAACAGGCAGCCATCACTGAGCATAGAAGGGCAATAAGGACACTGAGATAAAAACTAGATGTTGACATAGTTGATACCCAAAGCAAAACAATCGGGAGTGCATGAGTACAGAGGTTTGTGAATGTCCTTAGCTTTATATCATTACTCTGGTTATTTTAAGGTACAGCAGTTGTAGCATCATTTTTAGCCCCCAATAAAATGAATCTCTCATGTCTTAACCTGTTCATAGTAAGTGCTACTAAGACAGCATCATGCATCAGATGCTCTGAGAGTATCAGAGGCTGATTAGATCAGTGGAAGCAGGTCAGGTTTACAGAATGAAAAGGGAAGGTAACTCAGAGAGGACACCCCGTGCTTGAGCTAAGTTGTAAGGAGCAATTATTTGAGTGAAGCTGGAGGCAGTGGGTTTTAGTAAGATTTGCTGAGGACCGTGAGGGCCCCCAGCATTTCCTGCTCTACTGGATTAACCTGTTTTCTCCCTGTAATCTATTAAATCTGCTGCATTGAAGCCCCTCCACACAGAGCTGAATCTGTGCATCTAAGAGGAAGATCTAGTTCCATGTCCCAGGCTTGGTTGCACACCAGCATTCCAATTCCCCAGCCCACTGGTTCCATGTCTGGAAGGTCAGTTTGCTCATGGTTCTATTTTTGTTCTCTCGATAAACACTTGCACTTCTGCTGGTCACTGAACAAACACCTGCTTGCCACGTCACTGTGCTTGTTAACCCTGACTGCTGATATGATGTCATTCAGAATCACCACGGAAACAGACTTCCAGGGATGTCTGTAAGGGACTTCAGACTGGGTTAATTGAAGTGAGAAGACTAGCCCTAAATCTAGGCAATCCCAATCCACGGGCTGGTGTCCTGGACTGAGGTAGCAAGGGACTGCCAGATGCATTGTGATCATCACTCTCAAGCTCGAGCCACCCTGCCTCCCCACCCACGATATGTACCTTTGAGCTGTGAGCCAAAATGAATGGCGGGATGATTAAGAGAAGTTATTGCTCTTTCAGAGATCACAAATTGAGTACCCAGCACCTATGTCAGGTCACACACACACACACACACACACACACACACACATACCTATACATAATGAAAATAATAAAAATAAATCTTTTTTTAATCTACCTTCCATTTGCTGCTTTTGTCAGGTTATTTTGTCAAGGTAAAGGAAACATAGCTAATGGAATTTTCTCAAAACCTTGCTGAAAGGTCATTTTCAAACCAGGTATGATAGCTCATAAATATAACTACAGGCTTGGATAGAAGGATTGCATGAGTTCAGACCAACCTGGGTTACAGAATGAAACCCTGTCTCAAAAACAAAGAAAAAGAAAATAAGCAGCCTTCTGTAGAGATAAAGGGATACCTGCTCATGTAAAGCAGTTAACAGGTAATCTTCTTAAAAGATCTAGTCTAATTTTAATGATGTGCATGACTTTATACACACACATATAGCAGGGGTGGGGTATGTGCATTCAAGTGTGCATGCACGCAGAGTTCAGAAGACAGGTTCAGTTTCCCTGAAGCTAGAGTAACACATGGATGTGAGCCAACCAGCTTGGGTGGTGGGAACCAAACTCTGGTACAGCAAGAGCGGTCTATACTCTTAACCACCCAACGAGTCACCTCTACGTGGCCTTGTACATATTCTTAGGGGAATGTACAAAGTTAGATGCTGAGCAACAGGTGTCACAGCCAAGGTCACATAGCAATCATGGCAAACTCCTCAGCTGACTGTATCCAGTCACTCTCTGCTTCATTCTGTCCTGATATCCTCTCGAATGCTTGATAGACAGACAGAAGATGCATCATGGAGTCCATGTGCCTTCCTCTTCGCTTGCTCACTCTGTGCTCCTCTCCCACACCAAATGACTGCTGAAAATTTGATATGATGGAGGGAGGGATGGATGGAGGGAGGGGGGAGGGAGGGAAGAAAGCCACAAGCTGCTGAAATCTCGTTAATGGAATTTAATAGTTCTGAAGAATTAGAGCATTTCACATGGGAGCATTATCAAAATAGATGACCTAAAACTACAGTTGGTTCCTTGGAATCCACACTCACTCAACTGTCTCCTGAGGTTGCTAATGCCGTCAGCTTTCTGAGGAGGAATATATACACTGTCCACATTTTCCTCAAAGCTCTTTGCTCCCTTAAAAACACTGTACTTCATAAGGCACATTTGTGAAACTCCACATTTTTTGTACTAAAAACTTGAAAAGTGGTTTCCTGGGTAGGGTAATCTGTGATAAGACTGTAGTACAGTCCTACTACAGAGACTAAGAAAAATACTGGATGGCAAAGGCTGTCATATTTTGGTAAAGATTGTAGCTTTATTTTTTTTAAGCTTTACCTTCAGGAGTGTGTTTGAATACATTAGACGTTTCCCCTATAATATCGTTATTGACACACTCCATACTGTGCTGTTTTGGTAGAGGTTATACCATTCTGTCTACTGAGTTCACAAGCTCCCAGACAGGAGTATCCTGTAGTCTGGTATTTGTTTCACTCTTCCATGTAATTCAAAGCATGAACTTTCTTTGGATGTTTGCTAAATTCGGTCATAGTGAACAAGATGGAGACAGACAGTGTCTCAATACTAGACCTTTTGTTTTGAAACCCAGTGTGGATTATCCCAACTGTTAACATGGTAGCAAGATGTAGAATAAAGAAAGAAAAGTAATGATTGACTCTTCAGACACCGGACAGCCCCGCACTGCCACCCCAGCACACGGTCACGTTGAGTATTGAGTAGACTCCATCACCACCTGTGTGTGTGCCATACTGGCCCCCAAACAGCACAAGTCTCTCTTTTGACTTGAGTTAGAGCCTGACCAAATGTCATGAGAAATACAGGTTTTCTCATTGAAACTCAGAGCAGAACTACAATCTCTCAGCATGTGTGTCCCCTAGAAGCAGGTGACAAAGTGAAAAGGCACCAAAGCAGCTATTTTAAACATAGGTCTGTTCTCTTGAAAAGTGCAAGGTTTGTTTGTTTTAGAGCCATTGAAACTTTCTCCTGTCACCTGCTTTTCTATTTCTTCCTACCCCAGGTTCTATTTCTAGGAGCTGGAGGGCATGGGAACTCACAGGAAGATGAACTAGCACTGCTTGTACACGCTTGACTAGCTGGTCTCTGGGGTCAGTTTTCACAGATACAAACAGGAGACCACAGCAGGAGTTAATGATGACACAGTTGTTCAGATCAAAAGCCTTAGAGGTAAACATCTGGCAAAGGAGTCTGTTTGCTTGGACACTACCCAAGTTTCTACCACCAACTTCCATGGAGTACCTCTGGAAAAAATGTTGGATCAGATGTTCTGGAATGTTCTTGCTGATATTGGTCTTTATGCTAATTGAATATTGAATTTTCTTTACAATTTGTTGCTAGTATCAAACACATTACTTGTTTAAAAAGTCTGCTTCATGACGAGGAGGATTTGGTAAAGTATTATATTTCCTCTTATCTTGCTATCAGAAAATTAAAAATAAATGAATGCTCAGCTGAAGAAAATAATTCTTATTCTCTCCAGAAGATTGTTATTTAAACCAGCATTTTATTTATGTATTTATTTTAAAAACCCTTTGAGACATTTAATAAATTCATTGAGAGAGTACACTGTCCAGCCAAGGGGCTACGCTAACTTCTTAGATGTAAATAAACTTCAGTTATTGGCTGAGAGATTGAGGATGTGCTATTTGTTAGCTTCAAACCTTCAAATAATAGAACTAATAAAAGTATCTCAAAAATAATTGGGATTAAATAAATTATACATCACATATAGAAAAATACTCAATATTCAGCATGACTCCAGTAATGACATTTTAAATATTATTTACCAGAGGGGAAGAGTTTTTTCAATGATACCTAGTTAAAAAAAAAAAAAAACATATAAGCTAAGTACTCTGTAGCATGCATCCTATCAATGAATAGCAGAACTAATGAAACTCTTGTTTACTTCCTCTTCTGTGAGGAAATACAAATACCACCTGCCTTTACTATTACTAGAAAGTCTCTTCCATTTCTCATGAAAGTGTTCATCATTGACCGTGTTTCATGTGACTGGAAGGGTGTGCAGAAATCTGTGTGACAACAGATGCTGAACACAGGCTTCTGGAGCTAAGTGCTCTCTACTTGCAGGAATCCTGCTGAAGGGCAGGAACCACTTTCAGCTCCAATTGCTCCTGTCTCACAGCATTAGCAACGCAAACAAGGAAACAAGATTTTAGGATTTGTAAGTGGCCAGCTGAAGAATTCCTTTCTGTTTCCTTCTGTCTAGCCACAATCCAGGCTCATCGGTGACTGGAAAGCTCTGAGCTCTTGCTTCATCTGTACACAGAATGTCTCCACACCATCACTCTTAGGTGTCTTTCTCCTAGGCACTCTCCTTTCCTTCTCTTGCTCTCCAATTCATGGTCACCAACACATCTAATCTTCGTTGAAACCAACTGGTGCTTTTAAGTTAAGATGTGTGACTGGTTTCGGAACAAGAAGCATAAAATTAACATCTATTTTGAGGTGTTGTGCACAAGATTACTCCAAGATAACCTGATACAGAGGGTTGAACCACCTGCTCCCTAACCCCCTCCCCCAGCATGATGAGAGAGAAATAGAATGAAAATCTTCAGACAAATAAAGTTGTTATGGGACCTTTGGCATCAACAAATCAAATAATTAACTATTTTATAGTAGAAAGAGGAAGGAAACTTTTCCTTCCTGGATTGAAATACAGAATGCCCTACTTTGTATAGTTTAGCCTCAGAAAGTAGAATTCTTCTTGGGGCTTGACTGCCACTTAGATGTGTGAGCTGCAGTCCTTCATTATTAAACCTTAATGTTCTCTTCTCCGATGAAGAACTGCAGTTCGGTGAAGCTAAAGGCCTGGTCTCTGCTGAACCAAGGTTTCGCTCGGTTGTGTACTTTGCATTTCTGTCAGATTATGGGACACAATGAAGATACTCTCTTTCCTTGCCTGATCCAACCCCCTGAAAATCACAGTTTTGTCTGACAGAACACTGGATGCTACACTCACAGCTGACATTAGTGAGTACTCCATCAATGCTTGTCAGAAAGCAAGGGCCAGAGGGGCCTGTGATTCTAGGGTCTGATCCCTGCACACTTTGTGGGAGGAAACTCTAGAAAACAGAAATGGAGTCGAGGTCATCGTGCTTATATGGTGAGCACTTTGCTAGCTGAGTCATCTCACTGGTCCTGCTAAATTAAGTATCTAAGAGTCAGAATAGGTTAATACTCACAGAAATAATTAAAATCATGAAAATATAAGTTTCTAATTAGTCTTTAGCTAGGGTGTGAACTCATGTGAACATCAACCATGGACAAAGACTAGTGTTAATGTACTGACTCCAAGAAGATGCAACCACAAATTCAAAGCTCTTCCCTACATTTAAAAATCTCCCAAAGCGATAATATAGAGAGGTTCCCATAAGAAATCTATTCAGACTTCAGCAT
The DNA here is from genome assembly GCA_028551405.1 of Uromys caudimaculatus. Lineage (NCBI taxonomy): Eukaryota > Metazoa > Chordata > Mammalia > Rodentia > Muridae > Uromys > Uromys caudimaculatus. The sequence continues at coordinate 18,485,982 of CM052711.1, read as the reverse complement.
AAACTACCTCTTACCCAGTGTTTGTCTCTCCCAATTTTCATGTTCTCATACGTGCTAAAATCTTTCTTTGATAAACTCCAACTCAGCCTCAAAAATAAAAGTAAAAGCAATAATACAGAAAGACGTGAAGTGCTGGTGAGAATTGCTGTTGATCACATTCTTGTAGGACATAAACAAAGCTGAGCAAATCAAGATATTGTAATTCTTTAGTCTTCTGTCATGCTAAACCATCATCACTGAGACTCTCTGAATTTTCACTATTGAGGCCTACTGGAGTTAAATGTTACATAAATAACTGCTACCTTCTTTTGGCAGGCAAGGAAACAAACATGCAGTAAAAACGAGTAACCGGTGTCAAATCAGCACGCTGATGGGTAGAGTGGAAGAATTGAGTATGAAATAGGGAATCTTAAATAGGGTCTGCATGCAGAAATATCGTCCCTGTATCTTTACTCCAAGGGTGTTAGACATGGAACATAGTAGAGAGCAGTGTGCTTTAAAGTCTGGCAAGTGGAAGGAAGATGCTCATGATTCAGAAGCACCTGAGACAGAGGGAAACCTCACCCTGAAACTTTAGCACCACATTCTTTCAACTTCTAGCAATGTGTAGATGCCTTCCAGCGGGAGGTGTCTTCTTATATGCATTAATGAATTAATAATTCGGATTCCTTTTAACTCAGCTTCTCCATTGACTAATTGTTGGTCTTTGCCTAAAGAAATAGCACTGTTAGCCTGAGATTATAGCCCAGTCATAGAGACCTTGGCTGGCATCTACGGTGCTGTGGGTTCCATCTCTACACCACAGGGCTGGGGGAGAGTAAACAAAGATTATCACTTCTGTGGATGCCACAGAGATACTCTAATAGCTTGGATGAGTGAACAGTACCAGTTGCAAGAGGAAACTTGCAAGTGTAATGTATAAGTAGACCATTTACAAGTTGATCATGTTTCTTATGAGTCAATAAGAGAACATGGAAAGCATCACAGGAATGAAATTGCTGACAAAGAGGAGTCACATGATGACCTATTTCTTTGGAGAGAAGGAAGTGGGTATTGCCCCTCTCCCCCACATCCTGCCCTCCCCTTTTCTTATGTGTTTTTGTATTTCTGAAGTAGTAAAGCATCAAAGAAGGTGTAGCTAGGAAGGCTGTTGGGGATATCCTCAAAAGCAAGAGAATTGCTTAAGGATTTATTTTCCAAACACCAGTTAATATCCTATTCAAGAGCACTGCTGATAGGAACAGGCCTCTAGACAACCCCATTGAAACTGAAGTAACTGATGAGGGCAGGAAACATGTGCTATATCAGAAGAAATTTACATATCATGCATGCCAATACTTGAGTCATTATTGCTTGCACAATTGTTATTAGGAGTCATTTTCCTCACTTTGCTGATAGGAGCATTGACTACTTTGGTCTGATTGTGAAGCCTATACCTACAGTGAATCATAGCTTTTCAAAGGACAGTGGTGATCCTGTGAACAGGGAGATGCTACACACACCTGCTGCTTGTTCAAGGTGAGGTGAGCAGGTGGGACAGAGCTGGGAGGACACAGGAGGTGGTGCAGAATCACAGAAACACAAGGAAGAGAAGGTAAATGGAGCAGGGGTGGTGACCACATCCATAAAGGACAAATTGATCAACCAGTTGGTCTTGGATAAGCCATGATGATAATTCAGAGCCCCAAGATCCAGTTAAACCCCTGTAACTCTCCCATAGTGGAGGAAAAATGTTTGAAAAAGAAGACACCAGCCAAAAGCCATTGGAGTAGGCCACACAAAGTTTGTTTATGACCTGCCACTGTTTGAGGCTGAGGAATTAGAGGGTTTCTAATGTTAGTCAAGCAACTGTTTTCTGGCGTGGATGCAAAACTGCTTTGCAAGTTCCCTCCCCAACATGAAGGTGACTTCACCAAATGTTTTAGAGAGTGACCGAAAACTGTGAGCTCCCTAAGAAGATGCGCTATCAGAATGTGAGTGACCTGGCTCTGGACACAGCCTTCTGCTAGAGGGGGAGGGGAGAAGAACTGGTTTTTGCCTGTGGACAGCCATGCTCTAGGAAAGAGCATTGAAATATTCTGCCTATGCATGGCTCTGATTACATTTCAGCTTTGCTAAATTAAGTCTAAATTAGGAGCATGCAAGACCACAGAGCATTTTTGCCTGAGAAGTCACACTTACATTTGACACTCCTCAAGTTCTTCAGGAAATTTGAGCACAGTGGAATATTATACATACATATATACATACATACATATAAATTTTAAAGATTTATTTTATTTTTATCTATTTGTGTGTATGTGTGTATGTATGTGTGTGTGTGTATGTCTGTGTGTGTGTGTGTGTGTGTGTGTGTGTGTGTGTGTGTGTGTATGAGCATGTGTGTACCTTCAAAGGCCACAAATCGCCTGAGCTAGATTTACAGGTAGTTGTGAGCTGCCTGATGTGGGAACTGGGAGTTGAACTCCAGTCCTCTGCAGGGGGAGCAGCAAACACTCTTATCCTCTGATCCATCTCTCCAGCCTGAACTGTGATTTTTTTAATGAAACGTTAAGCTTTTACCTCCACCTCATTTATATCATTAAAGTACTGTGTAGTCACCAGGTATCTTTCACACCATCTTAATCAGCTAGATAGATTGTGGGTCTACAGAAAAAAAATCACAAACTAATAATTCCAAAAGTTTCTCTACTAAATTTGGTAAATTTTTCCATGAATAAAAAGACACGTAACTAAACTTGTAAAACGTATTGCATAACAATTATTTTTTAAAGGGAACGTTTTCTCTCCTTTCTTTCCTTTTTTCTCTTATCTTTTGCTATTTTTCTCCCCTGTATTAGCTACTATTCCCATTGCTGAGACAAGCTCCCTGACTAAAGCCACTTTAGGAAGGCCGTGTTGTCTCCTCACCTCTCTCTCACGCATGTGTGTGCACCTGTCTTTAAGTACATCACCCCAGTATCCCTCTAAGCCTCTCCAGCTGAAAACAATGTGAGGACATGGGCCCAGTTTTTGGAGTTAGTGAGTTTTTCTGGAGAAGAACTCCCTGAGATCTCACCTACATGGTGCTGAGTGACAGCTGGCACACTCTGGACACAGGAAAGAAGCCCACAGCTCTGCATTCCATAATACAGATTTGTACTGCTGTGTCTTTTCTTTTTTCTCCTTTTTTATTGGTTATTTTATTTACTTACATTTCAAATGTTATCCCCCTTCCCAGTTTCCCCTCCAAAAACCCCCTATCCTCTACTCTGTCCCCCATGCGTCTATGAGGGTGCTCCCTCACCCGCCCACCCACTCCCACCTCACTGCCCCAGCATTGCCCTATGTTGGGTCTTCGAGCCTCCACAGGACCATTGATGTTAGACAAGGCCATCCTCTGCTACACATGCAGCTGGAGTCATGGGTCCCTCCATGTGTACTCTTTGGATGGTGGTTTAGTCCCTGGGAGCTCTGGGGGGGGAGGGAGGATCTGGTTGGGTTTTATTATCCCAGGATTCCCCACTGTGGCTAGCCCTTCTCAACATTCCACAAAGGAACTTGGCCTCACCAGGAAGCACAATAGAAGGATAGAGGACCCTGGATCCTGCTGCTTTAGATCCATTTTTCAATAAATCCATTCCTAGCCCCGTTCCTTAACTAAGTACCATATGGTACACACTTCTAAGAGGCTGGCTGCTTCTCACGGGCCTCTCCCCACTGGATGCAGGGTTGTAGCTCTGTCCACTAAAGCAGTGTTTGTGCTTCCATCATTTCCCTTATTCTGGGGAGAGAAAAAAATATCCCTACTAGTCTCTCTCTGCCTCTTTCTATCTCACTTCTCTTATCTTGGTGGCTCACCACATTTTACACTTTTGTTTGCATTGCCTTCTTGCTTTTTTGTTTTTTCCTGTTCTAGGATTGAACCCCTGATCTCACATATGTTAAGCAAGCACTTTATCACTGGGTTGTATCCCCAGCCTCTCTACTGCTCCTTCTTTGGGTTTAAGGAAGGTCAGAAGATAGACTCTGTTGGCCAACCTTCCATCTGTAACAAGAAATATCCAGTACAACCAGGTGGACTATGATCCTTGTATTATCAAGGAATTTACAAAACTTGACAGCACACCACGTCCACAAATTGTGACTGAAGAACTGACTGGATATGATAAATGTATACTGTGAATACAAAACTAGAATGGTTCTGCAAATATTTTTCTGAACATCATCAGGACATCTGATGCGTACTGTAGGGCACATAAAGTACAGTTCTTACTCTTCAGGGTCAGTAATGTGCTGAAATTTCCTGGCCTTAGAAAAGGACAAACCAATAAAATTGCAATGGGAATAAGAGTACAGTATCTGAATCTATGTCCCCACCTTCTCATGATCTGGGAGGAAGACAAAGTCTCAAGTACCTGCTTAAAATAATACAGTGGAGAAGTTAGTGGACAGCTCTCAGCAGCATGAACTGGTCCCTTGCTATACATTATGGTTTGGAAGTAAAATATCTTCCACAGGCTTCTGTGTTTAAACACTTGATCCCCATTTGGTTGTGCCATTTTGGAAGGCTGTGGAATCTTTAAGATTTGGGGCACAACTTGGGAAAAAGGATTGTTCAAAAGCAAACCTTCAAGGTCCTAGCTTAGCTCCACTTTGGTCCCCTCTCTGCTTCCAGATTGCCCATGTTATGCAACAAGACACCCCATGTTCCTGTGGCTGTGGCTTCCTCATGATGATAGAAGTCCCCTCAAACTGAACGGACACAAATCATCCCAAAGTTGCCTCACGTTAGGTCAGGGTTGTAGGGCTTTCTAACAGGCCCAAGCACTGCAAACATGGTGTTGGCAGGTCTTGCCCACCCCACTTCCCTCTCCCTTGCTAAACCATTAGAGTACATTCCTGAAGCTAGTCCCCAAGGTCTTATCTAGCCACTGACTCATGCCTGACATAAAACACCAAGGTCCAGCCATCAAAATTCATTTGACTATTTGGCCGGACATGTACAATTAGAGCTTCCAACTCATTCTAACACAGACTTTCTCCCCTGCTTTCTCCCTTAAAACAATTTCTGCAGAGACACCTGCTGCTGTCTTTATCTGATCTAGAAGCATCCCCACACTGAAACTTGCCCCCTCCAGGATAGTGAATCTTTTTGTGCTGAGAATTTGGTGTCTTGTGCTCTGTATGGACTCCTGGCTCCTTCAGTGGCGATGAAAAGTAATGAACACACCATCATTCAAGTAATGAACACACCAACCTTCAAGTAATAAAAACATCATCGTTCAAGCATGCTGTCTTCATTCACTGCATCTTTGCTAACTATGCCACAGTGGAGATGACAATAGTCGTCTGTCAGCCCCTAAGAGGAAAAATAGTGTTTCAAAGAGGAAAAGAAGCGTTTTCTAAAAGGAAAAATTGTGTTTTCTCACTGTGAGAGAAAAACGCCAGGATATAAAACTTTAAAATTGTTTCAAACTGTTTAAAAAAAAAAAACAACAAAACCCAAGATTGTTGTTAGATGCAAATAACTTTTATAGCTGGAAACAGAGGAAGAAACGATGCATCAAAAGGTTAAGGAGCTCAAAACTTAGCTGCCAGGTGCCCAAGCTAAGCTGTGAGGGGAAAAGTGGGGATTCTTGTGTCTTGTTGCCAAAAAAGTTTCAGGCACAGATAGATCTAGGTGCTTATGGCTAAGGCAGAATTTCACTCTCCTACACAGCTGTGGGCTCTGTACTCTTCTGCATCAGCCTCACTTTCAAACAGATTCCATCTTCATGTTTACACACCAGCTGACTAACCCTCAAAGAAGGGTCCTTTTGGTCATCATATAGATAACGTAAGAACCTCAGGCTCTGATTTACCAAGCACGACCTCGACCGCTCATCTCTCTTCCCACCCTTCACCCAGAGGATTAGCATGTCCCACTGAAATGCACAGAATGAAGTTGGGGCGAGATTGTTACCAAAGAACCCACACACACAAACCATGGTATGTAAGTGGGAGAGCTTGTAATCCAGTAAACTCTCTGATACAACCCATTTAAGATAATACAGGCTTTATCACCAGCTTCAGACAAAATAAAAAATCTTTAAGTTTTGAGACAAGCCAAATTGCTTAGCACTTGAGAGCAGCTATTTTTGAATTATTTACTGTTCTCCCACCACATCAGTCCCTGGCAACCGTTAGCATCCATCTCTTGCTAAAAGACCACCTGACCATAAGGTTGAGCAAAACAGCCAAGAACCGCTGCTGAAAGTGTAACATCAGTATTTTTAGCCTTGTGGTATTTGATCTTAATTGCTTTCAGGGCAGAATGACTTCAGTGAGGTTGGTCCATTTGAAGGCTCCCTTCAAGAGAAGGTGGAAAGGAATCAAATATTAAAGAAAATCTTCTCGATCTCCTTCAAAAGAGAAGGATTCTTTACATTTTTAAAGAAAATGCTAATTCTATTTTTAGCATCCCTTCTGGGCTTTCTCAGGCTTAGGCTAAGATTCAGAGAAATAGGTCAGGTAGCATAAAGCTTTAAAAGCAAAAGATTTTGCACATGGGGATCTTTTTTAACCCTTGATTAGCAATGTTTGGATCTGGGGAAGAAGTTGGAGAAAAGCAGATGTTCCACGTGGGTCAATCCAGGACTTGGTAGGCTTCTGGAAGGGGATTTAATGTGAATGAAAAGAGCAGTCAAACATATGATCTTAGGCTATGAATATAACTCATTGATAGAGCAATTTCCTAGCATGAGTAAGGCTCCAAGTTTGATCTTCAGTCACACATACACACACACACACATACACACACATACACACACACACACACATACACACCTGCACTCATTTATGAATATGTGTAAATCACAAAAGTTATTCGAAGAGAACCATCCATCAATGTCACTTGTTACCTTGAGATTTCAAGGCATGGAGTTACAGAAGGTTGAGGCCAGGGAGTCTGTTGCTGCTTGCACCATGCGGTGCTTTCCAGGCATTTTGCATGGTCTGCACAAGTCCCTAGAGCATGTCTTCTACCCTGCTCCATCATCAAATACAACTGCAAATTACTTTTAAATCATCACTTTCCAGGTTCCAACTTGCAATGATATATTGACACTCAGGATTAATCGACCACAAGGTAGACTATATGGAGGACCTCACAAAGAGGGCATAAAGCATTGCTGCTCTCTGTCAGGCATGTGTATGCAACATAGATTGTCTGTTTCATTCAGGCTTCAGTGTCTGCCATGGAATCTCTTTAGGCATCTCTCCATATTCTTCTGTATCTTCCTGTTCTTCTCCTTCAACTGAGCTATCCTGACAAGTCCTGCCTTTCCAACAGAGACTCTCTACTCTGAACACCCAGGGGTGAGCACAGCTCAGCGTGGAATGACAATACTGTCTCACTTTCCTCCAAAATGACTTCAGCTGGGAACCTTTGAGCCCACTTGTGAAATTTCTGTAGGGTGAGTATAGATGCTTGGTTTGACGCCTCACTCTGAGGAACTTCATTCTAGACAACCTAAAGCCAAATAGATAGACAAACACCATACAACATCATCAGGGCTGTAATGATTATCAGAGTTTAGATTCTCAATGGAATTGGTGAGGGATACACACACACACACACACACACACACACACACACACACACACACATCAATCACTGTACCAATAATGTTGGACAAGAAAGAAAGAAAGGAAGGAAGGAAAGAAGGAAGGAAGGAAGGAAGGAAGGAAGGAAGGAAGGAAGGAAGGAAGAAAGAAAGAAAGAAAGAAAGAAAGAAAGAAAGAAAGAAAGAAAGAAAGAAAGAAAGAAAGAAAGAGAAATCAATCTCCTGACTTAATTTGTGTCCCTACAGTTAGACACAGACTCCATGTATTTTGTATATTTGAAGGAAGAACATTTGTCCTTAACCTCTGTTTTATCTAATAGTTAACAGATTTCAGTCTGAATCTTGATATTCTTGGTCAATTACATTTTTTGATCTAAGAAATAAAGAGAAAAATATTGCTATTCAAAGAAGTTCAATTTAAAGAAAGGGTGGAACTTTCAAAGTTTTACTTCCCCTTGGCATTGGGAATTGAGTCTTGGGCTTCAAGCATGTTAGGCAAGTGTTCTCCCAACGAGCTGTCTCCTGGACCTTCCTTTTACTTTTTATTTTGAGACAGAGTCTCATCAAGTTACTATGCTTGTCCTGAACTCACTCTTTAGCCCAGACAGACCTTGAGCTAGAGATCTTCTCCCTCAGTCCCTCAAGTAATGGGAATCATAGGTCTGCATTAAACTTGTCATTTTGTTGACACAGTAAAATCTCACTCTGTGTTACCCATTCTGCAAGCCTACAGCTAAGTAGCACGGTCACCCTGAGAGTTCATGTACACAGACAGCTAGTGACAAAACTATGAGAACATCCAATGTTTTAAAACTTAAGTGAAATGCAAACATCAAAACTTAAATTGGGAGTGACTGAGGATTCTGAAGGGACTTGAAAATTTTGTTCAATTTCCTGATTGTCCACCATGAAACCCCCCACAAGGCAACAACATGGAACAAAGCACCGCCACCATCATTTCTTCCTGCTAAAAGCATGGGGCAGCAGAGCAGAGCCTGTTCAGGCAGAGTGAGTGCTCTTTACAAAGTCAACCAATGGGAAACAACATTTGCTGAGGATGAATCTAAATGTGTCACTTTTTTTTTTTTAACATCATCGACACTGTCAGCATATGAGGCACTAAGTACTAAAGAGATGAACACTGCTGCTCTTCAGGTACCAAAATCATGTCACCCATCCATGGGGTGTGTTAGTGTTACTTGAGTCCTCCATTCTGCCTGGCATCCCCTTTAGACTCCAGAAGCAGGTGAGAATGCGGTAAAAAAAAAAAAAAAAAAAAAAATCCTCCTTTATTAATTCTTGAGACGCACTCTTTATACCCTCCACTGGCATCCCATTGGTCCAAGCAAGCATGTCCTCTAAGTGGCAGTTCCCGATTGGCTGCCATTGGCTGCATCACCAATCTCTAGGCTCTCAGGCAGGCTTCAGTTTGGCCCTCATGCAGAAGTTGCATCCATGGCTGTGTGGTCCCACTCACTGTTTATCGACATGGAAGCAGCCACCGCCTTGGCAGCTGGGCATGACATTCCTTTTACAGGTTAGAGCAAGTTAGCCTTGGAAGGGGCTTGGTGGTGGTGGTGGTGGTTGTTCCAACAGTGATTAGAAAAGGAATCTTTGGAGCCCTTCATGTGTGTTCAGAGACACAGTGAGAGCCATGAAGAGAAAACTATATACATGGTTCCATGTGTATAAAAGACAGTGCAACACAGCAGAGCACGCATGCCCTTTAGGTACAGTGTGTTCTAGCTCACTATTTCACAGAAGTGTGCCCATATTAACAACACTGTCATCAATGATACTCACTTTATGACAGCAAATCGTCAGTGGAAATCCAACTAACCATATGGAATTCTCAGAAGACAGCAATGCTAAGGTAGCAAGTGGAAGAAGTAGAAGCCCTCCCTAAGATCTCGTCAGTGGCATTGCAGTAGCAACCTGGCATTTCCAAGATTTAAAGAAGTCTCTCAGCAACAAACAGAGTGCATTTCTGTATCCGTTACTTTAAGGAGAAGGCAGCATTTCTGATAAGCCATTTCCAGAGTAGATCACTACAGATGAAAATGGAATATGTCAACATCAGGGAAATCTCCTAAAACAGAATGTCTGACTTGCCGTGCTTTATTCCCACAGTAACATCCCAGATGGCTTAATCTATCTGGACTGACGTCATAAGCATCATCCATAAGCACTGACATCATAATAGAGAAATTAGTTAACAAAGTCAGAATGCACATTACAGGGGATGGTCAGTCCATATGTAATGATAGAAAACTAATGACAAGATATGAGAACAATTAGCAAGGCTCTCTTCCATTAGGAGAGTCCTACTTAGATGGATAGCTGTCAGGAGAAATAAAAGATAGCACGGAAGAAAGAGTGTTAAAGGCTAGGAGGCATCTCGAGTTCACAGGCATGGCTATAATTAAATGAAAGCCACAGTTAAGGATTGAATAGATTGCTTTTCTCATTGCACAGCCCTCTTGGAGGTACTCATGGTTAGAGGCTGTCCAGACCTGAAGGCAGGAAGTGAAAAACACAGAGCAAGACAAGGAAGTTGCTGAAGGTGCTCAGCTCTCAGCTCTAATTTATTAAGAAGAGGAGGGAATATGTGCTGAGGTACAAGCAGGAACTGAGGATGATCAGACAGGGGAAAATGAAATTGTGATTGTCACCAAGTGTCCGGCTTTAAGGAAATCTGAGCTAGAACACTATGCTGTGTTGGACACCATTGCATCTTCCCCATAGTGGCAATATTATTGAATTGGGCACAGCATGGAGATGCAGCTACAGAACACACGTACTGGCTACCATTGAACAAGTGACTCTGATATCATTACAAGGGAGTCAGAAGAGACTGAAAGAAATGTTAGTTGCTTTTTAAAAATAATATTGAATATATCTTGTTATTTTAAAAAAGGAATTTAACAAATGCCCTCCAGCCTCTAAGAAAACATTGTTTCAGATGCCACCCTGCAGCCACTGTAGGGAATTTGTTGGCCTGGCAACAGATTAACTATCTGGCAGGAATAGGAGCTTCACACCCAACCTAACCCCAGGATGGTAATAGAGTCATTATTCGAATTGGTAATGATAGCAGAAATCAAGTTTCTCTTCATTGATCATTTTTACATTTTACAATCACACTAGTTAGAAATATTGAATTGTTCAGTGACATTGTAATAAAAATAAGCACACTACTCAGCACTCCATTTTCCCTGCTCATATCTCCTTATTAGTAATTATTTTAAATGGCTTTTTAAACTGTGTATATTGTAAGACATGATTGGTAACATGTTCTATCTTTTAATGAATTCAGCAATTTAAATGATTAATATCACTTTTTAATGTCCAAAAGCTGCCTTTTTCAAGGGTATATTACATAGGAATATTTCAAGCTCTATAAAGTCAGTCTTTGTATTTAATTAAAATACAGCACAAACTGCTCCTTTTTTGTTTAATTTTGAGATTTTAATATAATTATAACATTTTGCCCTTCCATTTCCTCCTGCCAAGCCCTCCCATATACCTCTCTGTTCTGCCTTTCAAAACCACAACCTGATTTTTCATTAAATGTTCTTACATGTGTACACACACACACACACACACACACACACACACACACACACACACGCACACACACACACACACACACACACACACACATATATATACACATACATACATATACATCATATACATATACACACACACATACACATACAGTATGTATGTTTTCAGGGTTGACCATCTGGTGCCAGACACCCAAATGGTGTGATCTCCCCAGGGGAAACCTCTTCTTAATAGGCAGTCTTATAGACATTTATGGTCTCAAGGGGCTGTTCCTTAGGCATGGACAAATGTAAATTTAATGGAACCTGACAACTTCAGTTCACTTCCTGCTCACAGTGGAAACAGAATAACTTCCAAGTCAACCCACAAAAGGCAATGAAAGTCTCCCAACAGTGAGGCCTGTTGTCTGGTTCTATAGAATAAGAGAATTTTTGAATGTCAAGGGCAGGAACTGTTAACAGAACACTAGCTCAGCAAGCATGTTTCTTCTGAGGCTAGGTTAATCTAAAGGATGGCAGTGGTCAATGTGTCTAGAGGTGTTATCAGAGGTTTGGTCAAGTCTTAATTTTAAGCTTCTCCTTCATGAGCACATCAATAATGTCTGCTAATGTTCTAACAGTGCACAGATCCTGGCATCATTTGAAGGAAAAAGAAAGTGTTTACTCTGTCATTAGGAGGTCGTTATTCTTCTGTGTTCCTTGAATCTCTAAGTGAACTCAGCCAAGCAACGCTATCCACCAGAGCAGGGGAGCAGGCCCAGAGGAACCCCATTTGCTTCTGCTCCTGTTCTACTGAGGTACATCCTCTCAGTTTCTTACCAACTATAGCACCAAGACAGAGCCTCATCTACTCCTAACTTATACATAGCTATGCTCATGAGTCCCCTGTGTTGAAGATCTATGTATCTTATATTTTGCCAAACATTGCTCCTGATTATTCCAGAGAAACTAACATCAAACATTATTTTCCCCCATCACTTTCATAAAGAAAATGTGTCTGAGCACGTTGACATCATGGCATGTTAGTTCTAGTAGTGTAAACATGGGCGTAACTGTTGATAGTATCCCCTCTCTTCACTTGCCTCATCTCCCAACCCATTCCTGCAGCTGTGCTATTATGAGGGCTTATGTAAACTCCTCAAGTCTTTTATACATTTTAAAACTTTCACTGACTTGCCTTGGATCAGGCCTCTATAATCTCTGCTCAAATTATAAGCTACAAACTAATATTCTCTATCCCTCTTTTAAAGAGAAACCTATTTTAAATATCAATAATACTATTTCCCTGATTTAAACAGAGCTCAGGGTTTATTTCAGCAGAGGGCAATTGCTTAGCATGCTCAAGACGTTTTACTTAATCATGGTGAAAGGAGTGTGGTCCTTGTTAGCTTGACCATTGGATGGCTCGGACCCATAGCTTTATAGACAGAATTGATTGTACTCAATGGGATACGTGTGTGTGTGTGTGTGTGTGTGTGTGTGTGTGTGTGTAGCTATGAAGTTGAGAAGTATCTTGGGAGTGGAGAGAACTAGGAGGAAATGGAGCAAGGGAGTAGAGAATAAATGATTGAAATACATTATATACATGTAAAAAATTCTCAAGATACAAATTAAAAAATACTATATTAAAACATTAATTTCTTCTGATTCTCCTGAAAAAAAATTCTGTCTTCTCAGAAGTTCAGTTCCTGCTTTCTGTCTTCCCCCCTTAAATTTATGAAGTCCATGTACTCTGCAAACATACCATCTTTTCACAAAGGCTATTGCAGAATGCTCTGTGTACTTACAGGCATCTGTCCTGACCTAGAAGCTCCCCTTTCATCCAGGTGAGTCTGATTCATACTTTTCAAAACTTCTAAGCTAACCGTCACCTTTACCAACCAATGCCTTTGACCCCAGAAGCCCTGGCAAGACTCTACAAGCTTCTACCACAGGATTATAGAAAGCCCTTCCCTTCTCTCTTGTTATATTCTCACTAGAATGTGATCATTTCACATAAACCGTGTCTTCTTTCTCCAAGCCAGAAAAGAGCACTTCTAATGCCATACACAACCAAGTCATGTATAGTTTATGGTTATCAGGGAATATTCTACAATCCTGAGGCTTAGTCAGCTCCAAATACCATTGTCTAAAACCAAGAAATTGGTGTTCGTGTTTCAGTTTATGTGATATATAGTGTGAAAAATTACTTTAGAGAATTTCTATTCACTCAAATATCATTGAAAAGATTATACAGGTTTTTAAAAAGAAGTTATTTTGTAAAGCTAAATAATTTACATATGTTAACAAAGCTACACAAACATGAAAGTGTAACAACTTTCTAAATCAGCATGAAAGCAAATATTCCCACTAAAAGTAATAATGATGGTTCAGTCAGCTAACAGATAGCTAATGACCACATCCTATGCTGGATGCTGACTTTGATGCTGGGATGACAAGAGTGAGCATATGGAGTCTCCCTGTGGTTTACATGATTGTCAAGGAGAAAAGCATTACCAACTGCTCCTGTGAATGTGTTCATGATTACTAGATGGAATAAAGAACTCTGAGGAAAAGGAGCATGGTGTCAGGAGAAGATGCAAGAAAGGGAACCTGTGTAGATATGAAGAGATGATGTCTGATCAGAGCAAACGCGGGAAGGACAGGAAGTGTTTCAAACAGAAAATCATGGTGGCAGGAAATATCCATGTCAAGATAGAGTGGGATGAGGACAGAGCTGGATGGTGACTTCTGCAGCTGGAACCTAAGCATCACGGCAAAATGGAGTCCAAGAGTTCAAGAATGACATGTTGTTGTTCACGGATGAAGGGAGGCAGAATATACCACTCCCCCCCAAAAAAAATCACGTTGGGGCACCGACAATTTTGGACTAAACACAACTGAGAAACAGACGCAGGCAGGACTCCCTGCTTCCACCCTTTGTACTTAAGATAAAGCATATCTACCCCATAAGAAAGATACGTCCTGGTGCCAGTAAGAAGTACATGTACTTTCAGCTAAAATGAAGCATGGGTATCAAGTGAGCTTGCATAAACAAAACTGATTAAAATAACCTCATTGTCTATTCTCTCTCTCTCTCTCTCTCTCTCTCTCTCTCTCTCTCTCTCTCTCTCTCTCTCACACACACACACACACACACACAATGTGGTCCTCCCAATATGGTCCTCATTGATATTCCTATAATTCTCTAATCTCAAACTCCCTCCCTTATCCTCACCACTTCTCCACAATTTATCAACCTTTGTTTAAAATTCTATCTAAACCTCCAAGGCTAACCGTTCATTAAGAGTTTCCATTTCCTCTCCACACACCCCACCATGCTGTAAGCATGCACCAGCTACATCCATGAGCCTGTCCCCTGTAATCCTGCTTTTCTTTGTCTTCATTGGCAGGCCTTACAGATAAGAGACAAAGCTTTCATCTTTTTGAGGATTTGGCTTTATCTTAAAATGAAAGAGAGACGATAAATGGCTAGGTTTGAGATTTGAAAATATAAGAGTAATCACCCTATAGGGAAAGGAAAGATGGAATGTAAGGTATACTTTTATTCTGAGGAAGAACATATTTCAGACTAGAGTAATACTAGTATAAATGGAGATGAGACAAAGTATTTCATGGCTACTCTGAGCAAGCATTGACAACACTTGATGGAAGAGTAGATGGACGAAGAGAGACCATAGAAAAAGTCAGGGGGTGACAGCATTTTTCATGTAATAATCTTTATAATGATAGGAAATGAGAAGAAGCTAAGATACAGTGATGAATCTCATTTTGGGCATGTTGTATCTGAGGCTTCTTTGAGATATTCAAGTAGAAATAGTGGAGATTAGATTTTTAAAAGTATGAATTACACAAATGTAATTTGTGTGCTAATGCACATAAATCATAATTAAAGCCATACCCACAAGTGGTGTTGCCTTGAGAAAAGAAGTAGAATGAGAATCCCATCATTATGTCAGAGTTTCATTTATTCTCTGGTAGTCTGCACAAGGACAGTCAGCCTGGGGGATTGTTTCTGCATTAGCAAGCTCTAAGCCACCTTTTCTTTCCCCACCTCTAACTCTTGGAATTGTGCATTTATAATATAAGGAAAGAGAAACAACCTTAAGAAATCCCCAAACTTTAGAGAAACTAGAGAGGTTTAGTCAAGGCCAAGGTGAACCACAGAAAAAACAAGACCCTTTTATAAGCACTCCAGAAGATTTTCATCTGGAGGGCCTTCAGACTGAAGGATGGATGAAAACATCTGGAGTACTCAGAGGCCTACAATGAATAGTACTTCTTTATCATCCTGAGACAGCTTATGCTCTGTACAGAGGAAAACTCAAGGCAGAGGTCAGCAATGGTTATCACAATTGTCTCCACTATAGATTATTAGCATGTTGTACAAAAGTGAGCCAAGGGGTTGAACTTCCTGACCCTCCGAACCATTCTCTATGAAACATAGAGAATTACTTTGAATATTTTAAAAGATAAAGTAACATATTTAAAGTTTCTAACTACGTGGCAGTTTCAAAAATTGCTAATTAATATTTATGCCAAAGTCAACATAAAGATAAATTTATCAGTAAAAACAAAACAAAGAAAATCTTATCCAGGCATGGAGTAGCACTCCTACCACACCAGCAACGAGGAAGATTGTAAATATGAGTCCAATCTGGGCATTCAGTGAATGGCAGTGAGTCTCATGTAAACAAGCAGAATAGACCTCAGAGGCTTGCTCACATCTGTAGACACATTAGAATACTAAAACAGCAAATATTCCTCTCATTGGGATTTAAGAACTATTGTGTATTATATAAGCTTGTTAGTTTCTCAGCCTCCAAGGAATCCATGGTTATATAAACCAAAAATCTACATTTAAATAATACTTAATATTTTTATAATGTAATATGTGATCTAAGAAGAAAGCACAAACTTATACTATTCAATGCCTTGTTAAGCACCAAAGTGCCTATGTTGTCACTTTTGATTCTTTCAAATAGAATATAACCAAGATAAAATAGCATGGCTGTAAAATATTATGACCAACAAACACTTTTAAAATGTGGAATCATTTCTTTTCTCTAGTATTCATAAACTTTTCTGCTCTATTTGGGATGTGGGCCTCTATTGTACTTACATTCAGACTCTCATATAAAGTATACAAAGTAATAGGAATCATTGGACTAATGACTTTTTAAACTTCTACCAAAAGAACACACTTTGGTCTGTGATACAACCTGGGCATTTAGTATGATAGATTTCTCTAGTGCAACTAAAATATTAGCCTCAGTCCTAACAAATCAGAATGTCTACACTGTATTTGGAATTCTGCATTCTTATAGGTTCTTCATCTTAATTAATTTGTGGTTGCCACATTTCAGTTGAGCATTTACTCCAATCAGAGCAGCCAATCCCTCTTTATAAAAAATACTTTAATTCTTCTCATTATTATTATCATTCTACAACCATAAGAATGTTGTATCTATTGTATAACATGGAAGATTACTCTTGTATTTAATCAGAACCCTAGTATTGGAAAATCTTAAAAGAGAAATAAAAACAGTGCACATGGTTAAGTTAGATGTCTGATGGTGGAGGTTTGGATGACCTAAGGTAGAGAGGCTCTCATAGAAACTATCGGTCTGTGACCCCAAGAGCTAGGGTAAGAGCTACAAAGCTTCCAGGAACCAGGAATGCCCTTCCTCATCTTCCCTGCTTCTTTCCCCATATATTTTATTGTTCTCAATGAGCAGATAGGCTTTCTTTCCTCTCTGCACATGGCCATTATTCTACCTCCAGGCCAAGATCTCCTTATACCCAAATTGCATGATGCAATTATATGCTGACTGGCTGTCTATCTATCTTCCTTTCTGTCTGTCTATCTATCTATCTATCTATCTATCTATCTATCTATCTATCTATCTATCTGCCACCCACCAATACTTCCACGTTGTTATTTTAAGAAGCTCATCAGAATCCCAGGGACTTGATACAGGCTACGGTTGGTACCCATATCTGCCATACTTATCATGGTGCCTGAATTAGTTCCATAATTGAAAAATAAGTGAGAGACAAAGACAATGTTGTAAGTGGATCTATCCAAGGACAGTTTCTAAGTTGACTAGCATGGAAGACCTGCCCAAAGCTTTGGTCTAATACCAGAGGAAATGTTTATCTGGAAAAAAAAAAAAAGAACACAATTGGTAGCAAAACACAAATCAACATATATGATGTGCTTTAGAATCATAATAGAATACATTCTGGATATGGATTCCAGATGGTGCAAGGAGAGGTGTTGAGTTCCCTGTTTTGCAACTAGATGTTTTCATTTTAGGTTGTTGCTGACATAACATGGCTACTATGATTTGGCAAACACTTTCTTTTTTACATCTCTTGAGATTGAACACAGTGTCTCATATGTGTTAGGTGGATGACCATATCTCCAACACCCTGTTTATTTCTAAAACATGGCTTCTGCTTTATGAAGCTGGTCAGTAGCCATCCCTATGCATAGCTGCTGACATCCTTGATCTTATAAATTGCTGAGATCCTTGGCTTTGGAGTAGTAAAGACAATGAGTTAAGTTACTTTCCCTACCCCTCATTTATCCTTCACATGAAACAAATAAAGAAAAAGCCATTGGATGACCTACACTGTCTGACTTAATTTCAGGCTGAAAAAAAAGAAGAAAAGGAAAAAAGATGATCAAAAATAATTTAAAAGTTTGCATAAGCAAACTGGACAGTGCCCAGTATCTGAGTAAAGCATATATATGTTGCTTGAGCCCTGACTAGACTTGTAAACAAGCTTCTTAGGAGATACTGAAGAAATGCTTCTTAAACCTCATTTTTGAAATTGAGGTTCTGATTTACTGGTCCTCAATGGTCCTGGATATTATATTTCTAATAATTTTCAAGACAATGTTAAACCATCTATAGAAGACACTTGCAGTATGGTTCCCACATCTGGGTAAAGATCTCTAATGTTCATGACCATTAAGAAGATGAGTAGCTAACCTGAAAAAGTTGGATGAGTGGTGTCGAGACTCTCTGTCATTTACAAAATGCTACCTGATGCACACAGCCTCCTGTCCCTGATACTCTTAGCACTAGCCTTTCAACCCATCACAGGTCTTCACCAGAGTTGTTTCTAGTAATACTGAGGATGGCAAAGTTAACACCTGCCTGGTTTCATTGGTGAGACTAATGTAAGAAAGGCTTAGGAGGAGAAATGAGGAGCACAGAGGAGATGGCAGCAGTTGGCGGTGGGCATGGGGCAGCAATGTGGCAAAGAAATTAACAATGAGATGGACTATGGTAAAGATCTGGGGAAAGGAAGTATCAAAAATCACTGAAAAATAATAAGGTAGAGAGAGCTTGAGGCCACTATAAATTGAAATTATTGTTAGAGAGAAGCCAACAAATTCTAGACATATCAATTTTATTGCAAAGAAACAAACTAAATTCTGAGGCCAGAACTCCTTAAAATTTCTAAGGAACACAGTCTCAATTTAACGAAAAGACTTCATTATCATATTGCATATCTTCTTTGTTTAACTGCTATTGCTATTGTTTTATAAAGGCAAATACTAAAAGGGGGTGTATTCCCAAGCTCTATATCCAAGCCCACTTTTCCATTAACACAGTCCTGATGTCAGTGAAGAAGTCTTCCAGTAACTTGTTAGGGAGGAATTACTAAATCTGAAGAACTTGTTCAGTAATTTCAGAACCCAGTAAAATGGATACATTTTACAACCAAAGAATGTGAAACCAAGCAACAGGCAATATTCCAGCATAAAACTCCTCCTGGGGGCTCTCTATGTTCCAAGTGCATAGTGTCTTCTTGCTATCTTCATCATCTTCTGTTAATGAAATTTTAAAATATTATTGTAAGAAGCCTAGAAAGGAAGGATGTTGGACTGGTGTGAGTTGGGCAGGATTAGTGTAGAAGATAATAAAAATAGAACATCCTAGAAAAGTTCAACTTTCTAAAGGCATTCATTACTGCTTTGTTTTTCTGTGGGATTGGGCAAGAAAGGGAGGAAAAGTGGATGGGACAAAGGATGGAGAAGGGAAAGAGAATGAGGGAGAGGAAACAGCTTAGGATAGTTTTCATAAAGAGTTCTCTGAACTGACTATTGAAAGGATACATCTTAATAAATAGAATGTTCTGACGTAGACTGATGGGGATGGTGCCGACGACATCAAGTTGCAGGTGTAGAAAGAAAGGACAAGACACTCGATTTGAAGTAGACATGTGTTACTAGAGGCATGTCACTCTACGGGAGCTATCTCAAGACTGAGGCCCCTCTTTTGTCTCTGAGACTAACAGCTATCACACCCCAATCCCAGGGCCTGCTTGTGTGCCCCACCAATGTTCACTCTTGCTCTTGTCCAGTGTTCAGACTTCCTGACCACAGCCTTCCCTTGACACTGATTCAGGAGGAAGCATGCTCAGCTTGTTCACAGGGTCCTGCCATGTACTCTCCCACTCGTGCCTGAATCTCTGTGTCTTGAATTACCTCATGGTAATTCATGGTTCATCATGGCTACATCTCAGGCTTTGGTGGATGTGGCTTCAACTGCTTCTTTCCTCACCAGGCTAAGTCATGCCCATTACTACTCGGGCCCCACGACAGGATCTGCCATAGACTCAAGGAGACAACACATATTAGCTGGACAATAGTCCATTCTTTCTCTTTGGTTTTACACCATTTCAAATGATACTCATAGTTTCCTATTTCTGAAAAGGAATCTCTTCTTCCCAGTCACAGTCACAAAGATAAAAAGGAAAATGATCAGTGTCCTCTTTTACCCTACACGCCCAGCTACAAAATTCTCTTACATTTCCTTGTCCTTCAGTCCCGAGGTGTTATAGACTAAGTCTACAGAGGTTTCCTAAAAGAGCCATGCCCACGCATCATAGCATGCATTTCGTTTTTAGTATGCATGTGCCATGTCTTCCACTCATTTCCAGGGACTTGCCACCATGATGAATGTGCTGTGGCTTCTTATACGTCGCTGTTTAACAACACTCTAGAGGTTTCAAAACCAGTTATGTGGCACGTGTGGAAGAAAACATGACACATGTAGAAGAAAACATAGCTGTGTTAGATACCCACTTACCAGAGAAGACGCTGGGGATCTTGGAAAGGAAGCTTTTGACAGTACGGATGGGAATTCCATTTTTCTCATCTTGCATACGAGCTATGACATCTTCCATCTAAATGATAAAATAAAGAAAACGTTTAGAAAGTTGTTTGCACTTTTTGAAAAAATTGCTATTGCATATAATTTTGAACACTGGCTTTGCCTAATGAAGAGCAATTCTATATTATTGCCTCTCTAGAATTTGTTATATTAATGTTTTTAAGTGTGGCTAACAAGAGGTTAAAAAGAGTAGCAAGTGGTGAGACAGGCTAGCTGAGATGCATTGAACTATTGATAAGGATTTTGTACTTTGACTATTGCCTTTGACCAGTTTACATACTCTTCTGCTTAAAATGTTGTAATAAATAGTGTTTTAGTCAGAAAGCACTGCTGGCAAATTTATGATATCTCAACTGAACTCAGTCCAAAAGCTAGTAAAGGCTGGAATGCTCTGCTTAGGGTAAAGTGGGGACTTTACAGATTTAGCTAACACTTGCTTTCAACCTGGGATGAAAATTGGGACAGACTGGAAACAGCTTGTTTCTTTTCTTGTCAGTGTGAGAAGAACCACAGACACACAAACACACACAGAGATGAGACAGAGAGAGACAGAGACAGAGTCAGAGGGAGAGAAACCTTCTACCAGAGACTGTCACTTGGCAAATTGTGCTGTGATCTTTCTTTTATCTTGTTAGAACATCCTCCCTTGTGTTGTTAAAATATTTTCCTAATTCTAAAAGTCTCCTCATCACCAAGCCTAAGGTGGAATTTAGTTCTGCAGTAACCATTCAAATCAAAGCCTCTGACTCCCTTCTGTGCTTCGCACCTCTGTGACATAAACCCGCACAAGAATCCCCAAGTTGCAGCGTGGGACTTAAAACCCATTTGTTCATTTACCATTCTGTAGTCAGCCAGTGGTTGTCAGCTCCAGAGCCCACTCACCATCAGCTGCTGGGATATGAAAATCTATATCAGAGCATTCCTGCCCTAAAAACCTGTCACAGCCAACAGTAAACCCAAAGGTGAAATTGAGTAAAGCTTGCAGTTTTGTTAGCTCTGTACTGGATCAATTTCCCTTCTCAATAATTATGCCATGCTTATGTAAGATGCTAGCAGTAAGGGAAGCTGAGGAATGGCCCAAGGGGAAATCTCTGTGTTATTTTGCCATCTTTTCTGTAAGTCTAATATTATTTCAAAGTAAAAAGCTTTTTTTAAAAAGAAAAAAATCACACTCTATATCCATGAGTCACCTAATTCCCACCACACATTTTCAACTAAAAAAATCTAATTTGCTTCGATAAATGTCATCAGATTTCTTAATATGTGAAATATCCAGGTGGGAAGAATGGGCTTTCATGTAAGACAAGTCTGGATTGGGCTCTTAACTATTATAATTACCAGACTTTGAGCAAGTTAAATAATTTCACTAAGACTCACTCTACTCTTTCATAAAATAGTAAGAACAGTGCTTAGAATTCTTTGGATCAATTCTTTACAATGTGGTATAGGGGCCTGATATCAGGACTGGGGTGGAGTAAAATATTTGAAAGTTAAATGATTCAACCTACATAACTAACGCCTGGCTAAAAGACTGGGCAATAAACATTGGACTTGAAATATTTTATACACCTGAGACTTAGGAATATCTCTTCTCCATGTTCAAGTTTCTTGGCATATGCAGACATCATTCACAGTGTCCTGCTGCCTGCTCATGCCACAGCACTAACTCCAGGGGAGCCACGTTCATGGGCACATCAGCTAGAAGATACGACTACAGAATGAGAAGCAAGCCCCCAGGGTCCATCCTCTTCTTGTGGCTAGAAGTCTACATCCAGGCCTGCTCTGGGGTGGCAGCCTCAAATGAGTTATCAAGTGTGCTCAAAGAAGTGGGCTTCAGGGTAGACACATGGGTGCACAAATAAGTGCACTAAGGTTATGCTTTCACTCTTGTCTATCTCCTTTCTTCATTTGATGTGCTCAACTTAAGTAGAAGTGGAAGAAATTATGATTATCAGGCCTCCAAAACCCCTAACAGTAATCAAGTACTCCACTTCAGTAATGAAGATATCTAAGTATAGAAACATGAAATAGATATTTTATCCGACTCTTTAGTTGCTGCTTGCCCTTGATTTACCTGACAGAATGTTCAGAAATGAAGAATAAGCTGCTTCGCCTACCTCATATCAGCCTTTTAAGCCCGGTATTATCTGCTTAAAGGCTTAAACCCGCCGATTAGACAGCCACGGAGCCCCCTCTGCCTCCCCTGTGGTCACCCCGGAGCATGGCACTGACGAATGCCAGTACAGAGCAATGAGTAGAGGCACTTTTTCTATGAAGTCACCTCTGTGCTGAGGGGCATTCTGGAGCAAGGCTAGAAGGATGAAAATTTAAAGGGACTTGTTATATCTCACAATCTTTGATTTTTCTTGAGCCACCATTTCTTTCTTATCTTTTTTTCCTGATTTGGGGTCTTGCTATGTCACCCAGTTTTAGGGCCCTCTGTCTCCACCTTCTGAATGCACAAATCCAATCATAAATTTTATAATGGAACAATTTGAACTATAACGTGAAAACAGAATTTTTCTCTAAACTTAGAATATAAATGTGGCAAGGTATTTAGCTGATTCAATATGTGTTTAGATATAATTTATCCATAAACATCACTATGGACTACATGGGCATAAATGAACAAAGAAATAAAAAGCAACAAAAGCCAAAATCAAACACACAGAAAAAGATAACAACCTGGTTCCAAAACCCGAAAGTGAGTTACAAAAGCCACCTTTTAGAACCTATCCTGGAATTTCCATCTTGGGAGATGTTAATCTTTTGTCACTCTTTAACATAAGGTTAATTATCTGCTTTAGGGACATTAGAAACAGCAGGTGGGTAAGAAAAAGATTGCTAAGCTCAGCCAAACCAGTTAATACCAGGAAAGTGGATAGGAAGAGAAATAAATGATTGTAAAATTAATTCTAACAAGGATTAAAAGTCTCTGGAACTATTTAGTTTAAGACCAAAAGGGAAAAACATCCATACACTTTAAGAGTTCTATGAGAATATCTAAGACACGCATGCATGTTGAGTAGATGTGGTGTGTGTATGTGTTTGCATGTGTATTCATACACACACACACACACACACACACACACACACACACACGCACACACACACGCACACAGTGTTGTTGCTGTCTT
This sequence comes from Uromys caudimaculatus, assembly GCA_028551405.1. Classification (NCBI taxonomy): domain Eukaryota; kingdom Metazoa; phylum Chordata; class Mammalia; order Rodentia; family Muridae; genus Uromys; species Uromys caudimaculatus. The sequence continues at coordinate 18,462,496 of CM052711.1, read as the reverse complement.
TAACAGATGGATTCTAGTACTTGCCAGACATGTTCAAAGCCACAGACTCTCATGACCCTCTGATAAAATGACATCATCGTTGTAGTTATCATTGGCCATCATTCTGCATATTTTATACTATTTTCAGATTACTGATAATACCTAGCACAATATGACTGTTGTGTGTGGTTACTCTTTTCTAGTTTGGGGAAATGATAGCAAAGAACGACTCTTGTAGATGGTGCTTGTATTAGTTCCTCAAAAATACAGAATTTGATTAGAAAAAAGTCAGAAAGAATATTTGTATATCTCCTCAAGAACCATGTAAAATATGAAAATATATACTTAGAAGAAATGAGGCATAAATTTCGGATAAGATGAAAGTGCTGCCATTGGGTTGTTTTCACGAATTTCCCTCTTGAACGTCTTTAGAGTGAAAATGAGGAATCCAATAGAGAACCGTCTCAGCCCACACACTTGGGGGCTATCAACAAAAAAGCACATTATGAAGACCCATCTTTAAAGAGCCTCAGATGATTGAAGCGAGGCCCCAGACAGGTCCCCACATTCAGATGGGAAACCTTCCTAGCGCCCCAGTGCTCTCAACAACCATGGGGACGCAATTAAATTAACCATGTAGTTACATTTACCAGAAAGGTTTGTGCAATATCGTTCACATTGACTTCCTCAGCCCCAGACACTCTCTGAGATACCCAGACTGCCAGCAGAGCACCAAAGTAAATCTGAAACACACTGTACTGCCCTGGTTCTGAGAAAGAAACGAATTGATCAAAATTCCAAAGGAAGTTTTCCAACCTTGCACTGTAACCCACCATTAAGCGCAGACATTTGGAGACTTAATGAGAGCTTCTCTGAACACCTTGAATAGGTCTTTCTTATGTGCACATACTTTCAATTTATCATGTCATTTTAAGCCGTGGAAATGGAAGAAATGATTGCTAAAGGGCTTCTTAGATTTCTTAGGCAATTAAGTGGAGGCAGGTATGCTGAAATTTAAATCTGCCTGTGTAATTCTTTTTTCTTTCAGAAAGCTTTTTCCATGGGAAAAAAATGATACGCTTCCGAGGTGAGCAGCGCTGAGCAGAGAGAGCAGAGCCAGCTTCTAATGAGAGTTAAATAATAATGAGATTAAAATTTGCAACACAAACTGGTTTTTTCTGCAATAACTCAATTAAGACTGTAATTGATGATTTTCCCCCACGCTGCAGCTCATTTCATGTATAGAGGCTGCTGCTTCCCTCATTCATAACAACTCTGAGTATAAGCCAGTAGGAGATACTTACAGAAATCTGGGCTAGATCATTCACTGGACAATTTTGTTTTCAAACACAGTAGCTAATTTTAAAGACGAAAGGTTTGACCTTTTTATGATTTTATAAAAGAAATAGTTTTTAATGTGTGTTTTGCTTTTCCTAGTCACTCCCGTACTTGGATTTGAGGCAAAAATTCTGACACATAACCCTGGAGAATGGTGGGATGGGAAGGGAGGTGTGACGGAGTGAAGAGCGGTGGCCGTTGATGCTTTGTTCAGTGTGAAAACAAGACAGCAGGAGAGAGTCATAGAACAGAAAGACAACAAGAAAGGCAGTCTGGGAGACAGATGGCTGAGGGGAGATGCTGGATAACAAAAGGCAAAAATAAAACAATAACAACTGAAACCCAGAAGTGCTTTGGTCAAAAGGTAAAACCAATCAAGAAGCTTCTAGCTCTAAAACCGGAAGAAGAGTGAGATAAGCCAGGTGCTCCCTGGTCAATTACCAGAAATCTTTGTTCATGGTACACATGCCATAATTTTCAGAATTGACTTGCTCCTATGAGGTGTCATTTATGTAGCCTTCAAGTGTGAGTTCACGTAGGAGAGTCACTGGGAAAATACTAGATAATTTTCATGATAAGCAGGGCTAAGCCAACGAAGCCAGACGGGTGGAGGACCGAGGGATGGCGAACAAGACTTAAAACACAGAAGTGCCTGGGTTTGAGATTCTTTCTGTCTTCAAGGTGGAAATGAGTAAGTTTCCTGGATGCACTGGTGGATTTTAAATCTCTCTGAAAGGTGCCCTTGGTGACCTAAGGCCACGCCTGCCTGCCTTTCTGTTGTGAAAGCAGAGAGGAGGTCCAGCTGTTTCCTGCACCAGTTTTAAGAGACTGAGGCAAAGCAGAGCCACATGCTGCAGTTACACAGCACTAAGCCAGCACTGTGGTCATGTGACTTTCCAGGCCATCAAGGGACAGAGATGAAGAGAACAGACAAACCTCTAGCCAGGCCAATTAGGAGGTAGCTTGCTATGAAAACCCCACAGTTTTCACCTTTATAAGAGGATGAACTTTGAAAGGATGGGACTGGTTTTGGTCAGTTTCCTCTTTCGACCTTTTCCAGTTCTTTCCTGCCTGTAACACCAGTCTCCCCTCCCATTCTTAACTCAATCTGATTTATAGACTGAGGTGCTGCCTGATTTTAGAATCATGGTAGTTTTTAAACTGCCACATGTCTTCAAGTTTGTTTTAACACTGGCTTTTAATGCCACCAGCCACTCTCGAATAGCTTGCTCAAAGCTCTTTCTTAAATGGGTTCCTTGCCCAGTTTGTACACATGCTGATCTGTAGGCAAATCCAGGATTTAAATCAGAAACAAGGCTGATAGTTCATCGTTTATTTAAAATTTTCACAGAAAGGCTGGAGAGACAGCTCAGTGGTATAAGGTTTGTGCCCCTGCAGAGGACCAGAATTCAGTTCCACTTGTAACTCCAGCTCCAGAGAATCCAGCTGCTCTCTCAGGGAACCTGCACTCATGTGCACTATGAACATACTGACACATGGAGAGAAATTAATTAAAAATAAATAAACAAACTTCCATTGCAGTTGCTAGGAAGGTACCTCATTCAGTAAATCGTGTCTTTGTTGTGCAAACATAAGAAGCTGAGCTCTGGCTAGGGAGACTTGCAATCCCAGTACTGGGGAGACAGAAACAGGAAGATCCTTGGGGCAGACTGGCTGGCAAGCCTACCATAATCAACACGTCCCAGTGAAGTGAGTAACATATCTCAAAAAAGGAAGGTGAGCCCTAGCATCCACGTGTATATACAGATGTGTGCATCTATACCTACACAAACATAAACATGAGAATACACACCTACACACACACACACACACACACACACACACAAAATCTTTTAGAGAACAGACAATCTCATGGACTGTGGATATACATGGCTGTTTAGATTTCTCCTTAGTGTAATCCAAAATTGTCATCCTGCTCTTTCACGTTTCTACATCAACCTGTATATACCTCGTGCTGCACACACTTGCCAATGGCTCAGGCTTCGCCTCACACCCGTGTTCTCCGCAGGGTCCCTCTTATTCCCATCTGTGCCTGTAGAAAACCAATTAGACACCCTGGTTCCCGTCAAATTTTAATGTCTTACTAAGTCTTGCCCGTTCCTTTCTCTCACAGCAAATGCTGTCGCCTTTTCCTAGGACACCCCATAAATACGTGGCACCCCCTTTATGTTTAATGCCTGTATGATCCGTGTCCCCTTTGCTCTCCAAAGCAAAGAACACAATTATGGAAGGCATCTAGTTTTGACTTTCTAAGCCTCTATCCTGTTTGCATATCTGATTTGTTTTCTTTCACTGTGTGCTTGTTTGTGTCTTTTTGGTTTGTTTTGTGCTATTTCATGGGGTGGGAGGTTGGTATTTTGCTTGGGCATTTGTTTGCTTATGTTGGAGGCCCATGTCTCATAGCTTGGCTTTGAAAATGTAATCCCTTCGTCTCCACCTCTCAAGTGCTGGGATTATAAATATACACCACAAATCCCAGACTTTTGCCTTATTTTATCATGAATATACAAATGTCACCTGTCTAATTAGGGATATTTCCTATTTCATTGTTAAAGAATTCCCATTTTAATAGGATTAAAATGATAAGTAATCCTGTTATTCAAACATCTGTTGTCACATATTTTGAGATTAAATAGCATTTCCTACCTGTTCCACTTTTGGTAAACATTGTGGACAGTTGCCAGGACCTTTCGTAACCTAACTGATGGATAGAAATAAGATTTTTAAAAAATCTTTTAAAATTTCCCACGTGAGAAAAGAATTTCTTGAATGTATCTCTTGCCTTTAGAGAATGAACATTTGACAGATCTTGCAACAACCAAATTAATAATATGCTTGGGGCCGTTTAAAACTATGTACTCTGTCTGTTTCCCTAGTGTGTACTCAATCTGTTTCCCTACTGTGTACCTAGCTTGTTTAAATTCAGCCTGCCTTTAAGAAGACAATGTAACCTATCAATTTGCCTTGAATTTCTTCTCCAATCGATTTTTATAACCTAAGTTAAGGAAATAGCTTTGATCTCAAATTACATATAATTCCATGCCCCCGATGCAGAATATGTGTGTGTGTGTGTGTGTGTGTGTGTGTGTGTGTGTGTGTGTGTGTGTATGTATGTGTGTGTGTGCATGCACGGGTGAGCATGCACAACAAGACGAGGGTCTACCATAAATGTTGGAAGAAACATATAGACATACAAGTAGATAGTATCTGTGTGAGTTCTGAGTGCAGTTCTGGGTCAGCGGATCAGTAATGTGATTTCTTTGTTTGTAGCCTATCATAAAAAACAATTAAGACAACAGGTTCCCCACTTCTTCCCAACACCATGTTTTCTGTGATGTTCAATAAATATGGAGCAAAGACCTGTGCTAGGGACAGAAAACAGATAGACAGAAGACATAAGACAGAAGTTGAGAATTAAAATCTGGGCTAGCTTTTGGGTTGAACTACTCCAAAAGGAAAGCCCTTTCTTTTTTTTTCTTTAATGCATCATGGACTTGTCAAGATAGTGGGATAAATCCTTTGCAGTCTCCCTTTTTATTGCTTACATCTCTTCTAACCCTAGGAAACAAAGTCAATCGTCTTATCAAGTCAACTTTCTCTGGGACGGGGGAGCAGAACTGACACTTGAAGACCTCTCTTGTGGATTTTTTAATAGATGCCAACGGTTCACTTCTGAGGAGAATTCTTCTTTCTCTTCCTATTTTAGCATCTGGGATTGATTGCAAAGTCATCCAACCAACAGAATTTAGCAAATAAAGACTAGTCATTTCTGAAAGATAATACCATCAATAAATATTTAAAAAACAGTCATTGACTGGGCTGAAAGGAAATGTAGAGCATGTCCTAAGATTTTCATAGAAATGAGTAATAGAAGATATCAAGGCTTTCTGGCTTCGCCTGCCATTTAGAACATTCTCAGGAAAGGTGGGAACAGTCACAGTGCCCATCCCTCACAGACAAGAGTAGGTGTGTGCACTTAGGGATACAGGGATGGTTTTATGATTCAGTTCTTTAAATCGCAGCTTCTCCTTGCAGCCATTCATGAATGTGCTGTTCATAAATGTTAGTAAATATTGCTGAGGACATTTATAATGCTCTGCTCCATGAGTAATCCACTCTGGATGTAAATTATCTTTGACTGTGTACCTGGTCAAATACCTATGAAAATCGAGTACATCTCTGGCTACTGGACAGCAAAAAGCTACTTCCTAGTGCCTGTGGAATAAGTATTCTCCCCTCTCCAAACCCTCCTCACTTCTCTGAGACAGCAATGTGCTTGCTCACTTCCGGTTTAGTCCCACACTGAAACCCATGGAAGGAGAATAGCATAGCCCATGTGGCCTCTGCCTCCACTATCCCCAGAATAAAGTGCAAAGGACCAATTTGTAGCCAGTGGTTAAAAACAAAGTTGTGTCATCGGTGCTTTATGACCTAACTCAACCTTTTTTAAAGCTATGAGTCCCTCTTGATATCCAGAAACACAGAAAGAAAGAAAGAAAGAAAGAAAGAAAGAAAGAAAGAAAGAAAGAAAGAAAGAAAGAAAGAAAGAAAGAAAGAAAGAAAGAAAACCAGTTTGTCCTGAGGCTCTGTTCCCAAATCCCTTTCTCACCAGCTAAGAAGTCCCTTCAGAACGTGATTTGGCATTGTTTCATGGGTACAGAAGCTTTCAAGAAACATTGCGGTTTTTTGTTTGTTTGTTTGTTTGTTTGTTTTAAGTATTCTACTATAAATTTAAGGACTTTCTCATATCCTTCTAAAAAGGGGTCAGTGTTATCTGAGAAATATTTCTGAGCTCTTAGGAAAGGGGTTTCTCTAGCTTGCCATATGCAATCTATGTCATCAATGTGAGACAAAAACACAGTGGTCACATAGTATACTTCTAGTCGCTGAACAAATAACTGAGAAATCACGTTTCAAGGAGGGGCTTGTCCTACATCAGTCCATGTCTGCTCAGTGCCATGCCCTGGAGCAGCACATCACAGAAGAAGAGTGTGGAGTTGAAGCTTCCCTTATGATGACAAGAAGCAGAGAGAATGGATACTGGTCATGGTGGCACAGATTTCCAATCCTAGCACTTGAGAGACAGAATAAAGGGCTGACACTAACCTGTCTACACAGGGAAACCTTGTCTAAAAAGAACAAAGAACAGATAATTAAGCACTAAACTATGAGAAAGAGAGATCAATTTTTACTTAATAGCTTGCTTTTATGATGCTTTGATTATAAAATGTGGCTGAGAGACATGCCTGAAATAATATTTAGTATACGAATGACTGTATTACCACTACTACCATATATTTAAGCAATTCCCAGCATGGACCCAGCCAGCTTAGTCCAATAATTAATACTCTGGCTTTAATTCTCATTTTTTACTGTAATCTCTATTAAGGTTGTTACTGTTATCATGGTGCTGGAGACAAGATGCAGGGCCTTGGACCTTTGGCCACGCTAGATAAGACTCCATCCTTGGTGCAATAACCCTAGACCATGATTGTGTTGAATAAGATCTTGCTGTGTGGCTTAGATTGCTGTGACCTTTTGATCTGCTCTCCATCTCCTGAGCCCTTGGATTATAGATAAGCACCACACATCCAGCTGATTTTCCTTTTGAAAAGACAAAGAGGAGGAGGACATTATAACCTGAAGGCAAAGCAGTGGTGCTTAGAAAGGACAAAATGTAAATACGCCCATGAAGAAGGCCCATTCGGGTGTATATCCTAACAAATATTGCCATGAGCCACATAAGAACATATTGGTTAATGACTGACTTGCATGTATGACAATGGTCTTATGTCACCAGCTAAGGACATAGCCATTATTACACCAGATTGCCCGCAAGGCCAGGAGGAGGCAGCACAGGGCATTCATGTGCCCAGCTCATGTTTGTGTTGACATTGGTGTGAACAAAATAAGCGAGTTTTCAAATCCACAAAGTACATAGCACAGTTCTATCCCACGGAGTGTTAATAACCTCAGTTAATGGGTACTGGTTCAGTGTTTACTATACTATACCTTAATCATTAAAGTGGAATATGGGAGCGCTAAGAGGGAGGAAAAGGACAAATGAAATGACATAATTATATTATAATCTTGAAAAATAATTTTTAAAAAGTATATGCCCTCTACTAAATAAATAAGTGCTTACTGCAAAGTCAGATGCCATTATGTGCTTCAAACATCTCACGTCTTCCTTCTTCTTTACAGTTACATTTCTTTTTCACTGTGTACACAATGATCTTTATTTAACCTCATACATTTCTGTGTCCTGGACCGAGCAGCAGCAGGCACTACCTGTATGGAGCCGAAATGTGTGAAGGACTGTACCATCCGGTTTCTCACACAGTGAAATGGCCTAAGACGTGGTTTCTGCCATTCAGTGATACATGGCTGCCTGCACACGACAATTTGATAATTTGTCTTAGGAGGCATGCTTTGCCAACGTTTAAAATAGATTTCTTTTGATGTGGACTCTGGCTTTTTTCCTCTGGGCAACACTTCTGGTTTACTTATTTTATATATTGATTTTGAAATTTCCAATTATTCCTAGAATACTTTAGAGAGCAGCGAGTAAAGCCTAGGCAAGCAAAGGGGATTTTCCACTTTAATGATCGCCTCACTGGTCATGCCACTTCAAGTTGCTACGAAGTTGAAGTGGATCTTATTTTTCAGAAGCATCTGGACAGCAGTATTGATCGTTCCAGCCTCTTGAACACTACAGCCTCGATCCTCCTGTGGTCCTGCCAATTCAAGGTGCGATGGAGTGAAAGTGGATCTTACTTTGTCAGAAGCATCTAGACAGCAGTATTGATTGTTCCGCCCACTGAACAGTAGCCTTGGAAGCAGAGAAAATTTCAGGCGACTTTTCTGATTCACTTTTTTTTTAATAGCTAGAAAGATAGAAAGGGGTTTTAGAAAAACCTTCCTCACGGATCCATCTGTGAAAGAAAGCTCTCTGCTCAGTACTGACCTGCAACTATGCATTTGGCTCTACTCTCAGGAGACAGATTAGGAATGGATCTAAACTAATTTACATTAAACCCATCATGAAGTTGGTCCAAACTTCACAGGCAAACGCACAGCTTTTGGTCCAATAACAGCTCCTTTGCGTCCTTAAATTTTTTTCTCCATGAGTGCCACAGAGATCAAGAGTGCCTGGTGCCTGCTTTATGATATTCTCAGTGAGTCACAAGAAATTAACGTGTTCCTGGGCAGCCTTATGGGTAGAATGTGGACATCGGAACACCATGGCAGAGATGTTATAGTATTTAGATCATTTCCCGTTTTGATATGAGACTCAGAAATTGTCTGAAATGTCCTCCACGGTTTCAACAATTCCTGTATCTCCAACAGTCAAGTATAGCTTTTGATGCTCTACAACAGGGTAGTTTTTGTCTTCAAGAATGATAGGACTGAATGTGCTTTTAAATTTGCACCCGCACTCTTAACACCTTGGTACCTTAGTAGAGGAAGGCTGAAGTGAAAGGGGACATGTGCTACCTTTCTCGCATTCTAGAACCTGAAACTGATGCCAACCTGTCATTTGCTGAGTAGCTTCAGGAGAGTAATTGAACCTTTTTGAGGGGTTTTCTTCCTTCTTTACACACAGAGGATTCTGCTTCCTTGCTAGAGTGTGTGCTAAACAGCCATTCCCCTACCCCACCATCCCCTGGGGCAGATGCTGAAGCAACACCATTTTCAAGAGTTCATCACTCAGAACTTCCTTATGCTCTTTCTGGGATACATTTTGAATTACATAATAGATGTCTATGTGTTTGTATAATTTCTTCTGTCATATTCAATGGGAGTTTCTGAGTAATAAATATTTGTTTTATCATCCCTGTACTCTGAAACTTCTAAGATATGAAAAAGTACACAGAATCAAGGAGAGGACTACAAGATATCCTCACAACACATACAACCACAACACAACCCAGAAGACACACTATAAGATCTACAGAAAAGGAGACCAGAGGGTGAAGATCTGGGCAGTGATTTCTGGCTTCTCCAAGTTCTACTCCTGATTTCTAATGAACTACAAGAAGTGCTTCCCCATGCTTCCTCAAGAAGGGCACAGCACACTTGAAGCTTCAAATTCAATCTCCCCCTTAGTCCCTCCCTCTGTCCTTCTGTCTCTCCATCCCTCTGCCCATTCATCCATCTGTCCCTCCATCCTTCCACCTCTCCCTTCTTCCTTCCCTCCCTCTTCTTTAATGTTTTCCAACTCTCCTTCCTGCTTTTGAGTTTCTGCCAAACATATCAATGGCGAGTGACTCATACACTATAGCAAATGCCAAATATAGATTATTTTTCTCACATGGGTAGGCTTCCATTACGTTTACACATTTACAAATTTACTTAAATCTCCCTGTACAGTATATGTAATCCTGAGAAGGATTTGAAGTCAATCTTTGTCTGACAGTGATGTCTTTTATAGAAGCAATCCCATCTTTCAGTTCTAAAGTTTATGTGTAAGTAACATACTGGGGTCTAATCAGTGAGTTTGCAACTAGTTGAATAACTGACCAGAAATATATTATTCACATGTATGAAAATTGTTTGCTCTGGATATGTATAGATGTCTGTTGCTTTAAACTTTCACACCTCAAAAGTTCTAAATATTAAACCCAATCTACCTCGCTGTACAGCTTACCAAGGAGCCCAGACTTAGGTACATATCTTACAGGGGAGACATCTTCCTCTTACTGCAATGAGGAATCCACTCTTTCAAATATGCATATGCTTACCCTTCTGGGTTCTGAAAACTACAAGTACCAATGTGAGGTAAATGACTGTCCTCTCCACCACAGTGAGTTAGTGTTAACAGGCACCACAATGAGGAAGTGGCTTGGATCTGGTGACTCCTGTCTTTCTTGGCAACCCTGGGCATTTGTTTGGAATTAGTTTCCCTTTTAGGATATAGGTCTTTTTCTTTTTCTTTTTTTTTTAATTTAATTTTACTGTTTTTTTTTTTACACTCCATATTTTATTCTCCTCCCGGTCCACCCTCTCCGACTGTTCCCCATCCCATACCTCCTCCCCAACCCCTGGATGTCCCCACCCATGAGGATGTCCCCACTCCCAGAACCCCCACCCCATCAGACATGGAAACTCCCTGGGGCCTCCAGCCTCTTGAGGGTTAGGTGCATCTTCTCTGACTGAACCCAGACCCGGCAGTCCTCTGCTGTATATGTGTTTGGGACCTCATATCAACTGGTGTATGTTGCCTGGTTGGTAGTCCAGTGTCTGAAATATCTCGGGGGTCTAGGTTAATTGAGACTGCTGGTCCTCCTACAGGGTTGCCCTCCTCCTCAACTTCTTCCAACTTTTCCCTAATTCAACCACAGGGTCAGAAGCTTCTGTCCATTGGTTGGGTGCAAATATCTGCACCTGACTCCTTCAGCTGCTTGTTGGGTCTTTCAGAGGGCAGTCATGATAGGTCTCTTTTTGTGAGCACTCCATAGCTTCAGGAATAGTGTCAGGCCTTGGGGCCTCCCCTTGAGCTGGATCCCGCTTTGGGCCTGTCGTTTGGACCTCCTTTTCTTCAGGCTCTTCTCCATTTTTTTCCCTGAGGTTCTTTCAGACAGGAACAATTATGGGTCAGAGTTTTGACTGTGGGATGGCAACCCTATCCCTCACTTGATGCCCTGTCTTTCTTTTGGAGGTGGGCTCTGTAAGCTCCTTCTCCCCACTGTAGGGCATTTCATCTAAGGTCCCTCCCTTTGAGTCTTAGGATCCTCTCACCACCCAGATCTCTGGTACATTCTAGAGGGCCACACCACCTTTTACCTCCTGAGGTTGCCTGTTTCCATTCTTTCTGCTGGCCCTCAAGCTTCAGTCCTCTTCCCCAAGTACTGGGTGGGGGAAAGGATATAGGTCTTTTTAATTGTGGTATTTGGGGAGAAGGTACTTTATTCAGATTGCTCTATGAAGAAGTGACATTATATAAGTTGTAAAGTATATACTGGTGACAAGGGACAGAAGGGAAACCCTGCTCTAGAAAATTCTCGTGTAAGCACCAGTGAGGTAGAAGCACTTAACCAGGAACCTTCATGTCATGGCCCTCCTCCAGTCTGGCCTCGCCAGGAACTCGTCTCATTCTTGTGTCCCCCACTGCAGCTGACTTGTTCTTGATGCTCAGAGCAGGGATGTAGCATGTGTACTTTGTCCTGAGTGCCTCCACTGACTTCTTCTGTAGAAATCATCTGAGGTCTGTTAGTTCAGGTAGTCATCAGGATTTTTCTGCTGGTTAATTACTGAATACCTCTATGGACAGAGCTCTCAGGAGGCAGAGCATCAACCTCGCTCGCATCAACAAAAGAGTAGAAAAGGTGGAGGTTTGGGACATTGAACATATGGTGTCATTCATTTTCCTTAGAGGAAATGGCCCACAGCATGCAGCTGCAGGACAAGACAGGTGGGTAGGGCTAAGAATGGACTACAGAGAGATGAGGGGACTTGAACAGGGAGGTGCTGCTGAGTCCCATTCATTGTGGTGACTGGAGACCCTTTGTTGTTGTTTCTTTTTGCTTTTTAAAGATATGGTCTTGTATTGCTCAGGCTGGGACTTGCCATCCTTCTGCCTCAGTCCCCAAATGTTGAGATTATAGGTATATACCACCATGCCCAATTTTACCTTCCTGTCCTAAGGGTGACACTTACAATTGTCTAGTTGATGTCAACATTGACTAGTATAAGACACAATAAATATGCCCTGTCTAGAAGATCTATGAGGTTAAAGGTCAGAAAGTCATATGAAACCAAATCTTTGTATTACATGTGTAATTTTCCAAAACCTCTACGACAGGAAATAATAAATAAGCTTATGAAAATTGTCATAATAAATCAGGACTGATTATGCTTATAATACAGCCATATAAATTATCAATGTAGTATTCCAGTTTATGTCTTATACTCTTCTTAGATTTTATCTTTTAGACCCCTTCTTAAAATAAAAAAAATTACTGACTTTCCCATGAATGGCTACTGGCCTCCTGGTCTCTCTTTCCATACTGTACCAAAATAGAAATTTTGACAGCACAGTTTACCGTTGAAGGACTTTTTCGTTTGTTGTTTATTTGTTTTTTCTCCAAATTTTGGAAAAGAGAAAGTAAGGAAAACTTGTTTTCTCCTTTTCTATAGCTCTACATTTGTGGCCAACAGAACATCCTACAGACAGTGCATCCTAAGGAGGACGCAGCATTAACTCCTCAGATATGGCCGAACTAGGGCTCTGAATACTGACCTTGTGGACTCGAGGCTGAGCAGCTCATGAGAAGGACTGCCACAGTAAAGGTGAGAGAACATATGTGCAGAACTTGGCTACAAAGAATGATATTTCAAAACATATATGCTGGAGAAAAATAATGACATCTATCCCTTGAAATGAAATCTCAGTATTGTTGAATACAGTCCTCTCTTAGGACTGCACCATACTGAAACCGTTCCTTTTGACTGTACCTAGGAAGAAGAGTCCTTTGTATTTCAACCAAGATTAAAATACTCACCTCACATACTGTTTGTTCTCAGGCTCTACCTGAGAATTACATAGTCCCTGGAAATTGGTACATAGAGTTAGAACTTTGTCTCATTTTTATTAGTTCTTTGCAATTTTCATATAGTGTGTTTTATTCATATTTCAATTTACAGAACTGGGTTTGGTTCCACAGACCTTCTTATACTATACAAGACCTGAGTCATTTAGTTCACAGGGCAGTTGTTGAAATAAATATGTAACGATTATGAGTATCTCACTAAAACAGCTCATATTTCCCCAATACCTACTGTGTAGCCTAGGGTAATCTTCAGTGATAACAGGAAAGGAGAGAGGTATGAGTTCCTAGAGAAGGGATATTTCAGATCAGAGACTACAAATCAGATCCACAGAAAGAAGGGGCATAATCAAAACAATTCGTCAATCCAGAACAAATTGTTCTGAAGACAGGTGTGCCAGAGAAAGTGGAAAATTGTGCTAAGTGGACAGATGGAAATGGAACAGTGAGTAACAAAGAGGAAAGAAAAGAGCTGCAAGGTAATCCAAGTTGAATTAACCTATATTCAGTGTGGAGAGGCCAGCAAAGATGAAGAAGCCCTTCTGTAAGAAATCAAAGGAAGGCTTTTGGGAACAAGAGCCATTCTTCTGTAAATGAAGATACCAGAGGTCAGACTCCAGGGCAGAGTCAGTGAAAGCTCTGTTCTCTCCTCGAAGGCTTTGAACTGCTCAAGGAAACCTACGATAAAGCATATAAATAATTTTCATTCTGGTCCAGAAAAAAGAAAAAAAAGAAAATATCCAATAAAAAAAGGATACAAAAAAAAAAAAAAAAAAAGAATTTTACAAATAAAATATCCCATACCATCAGAGGCTAAGCAGATACTTGCCACGCCATTTTAGTACGTTAAACAGAAGTACTAGCTGCTAATTTCTTCATTACTTTCACAATCTACTAATGAGGTACAATTCAGCTGGCGTTTTCTAAAAATTACTCTATTGGGTACATTGCATGGGGGAAATAAACATACAAATGCGTGCAAGTAGTATTTATTCCTAACATTCACCAGGTAGACAGGCATGGTGACATACTTGTAAACCCAGCACTGAAGAGGCAGGAAGATTTCCACTTCAAGGCCAGTATGAATGTAAAAAAAGATCCTGTCTCCAGGGCCAAGGGCTCAATAGTAGAGCCCTTGTGTAGCGTGGAGGAGACCCTCAGGTAACTCCCCAAAACTGGGGTGGGGAGACAAACCATTAAAAGACCATCAGTGACTATCTGTACTGCTCTGGCAACCACCCTCTGTCATTTCATTTAAGGACAACTTTCCTGTCATCTACACAGAATTGTAGGTCAACCTGTCTAAAACTGAGCATATCTGAAACCTAGCACTCAATAGCTAGGACTAGAGGAAGCCAGCCTAGGCCAGATAGTAAGACCCTGCCTTAGAGGGGAAGAAAGCTTATTAACCAAGTGGATTTCAACAGGTTGAGTCTCAGCCTCCCAGAAGAGGTTTTAAAATTACAAGTGACTTCAAAGAGTTTATTTAAACAGATGGGTTAGATGTAGTGATATTTATTGTTTCTGAAACTAGAACTGACTAATGTAAAGTATAGTATAACTGTTTATCAAAAGTAACTCATGAAGAGTACATTTTTACAAATCTTTTCAGTGCTTGATATAAGATGCTGGATTTTCATATCTACTCTGCATTCAGTTGGACATGATATATATAGTCTCAGATCCAAAAAACATTTTAGAGGAAAATATATCCTTCGTCTTCCCGGGCTATCACGGATACTCCTCTTTGCCACTCTTTGCCAACCCACCAAAGTAGCACAAGATGCAAGTTCATGAAGGTGTGTTAAGCTGTAGAATCTGAAGCCTTCACCAGTGAATTTTCATACTCTTAAAACCAATTATGCAGTTTTCATGTTGAATGGGTCCTTTTGTCCAGGAATAGCATGGACTTACTGGCCATTTGGAGCATGTGTTTACTGGTCATCTGGAGCATGCATTCACCAGAAAACCTTGGTGTTCCGAGTCATTCAGATACTGCAAATGTGGAATGTACTTCATTATACAGTATCAAAAGTCATGTCTGTCAATAACACCACTGATGTCATGAGGAACATCTTTCACTCTTGGAACATTGCCAGGCTCAGCACAACAGTGACAAGGTTTCAAAAAGAAAATTCTCACTTTCTCTTAAAAATCTGAACTGTTATTGGCAACTTTCGTCTGCATTTCTTAAGGCAACAGGCTCAATTCATTCATGGAAAGTTTTTCACTTCTAAATATCCACATCTAAAACCACGAGCTTGTCATTCTTGTATCTTTTTGGGTAATATCAATCCATGAATAATGAGAATGCTGTGTTGCAAACAGAAAATGTCCCTCACAGACTCATGTATTCAAGTCTTGATTCCCATCAGTGCTACTAAAAGGGGACAGAGGGTGGTGGTGGTTGGGAGATGAGGTTTTAACTGAGGTCACTGGAGGTGTGCCTTGAAGATAACACACTGGTACACTGTCCTTTGCTCTACCACTCTTCTCTATTATAAAGTGGAAAAGCTACTTCTTTGGAGAAATGTTCTTATAGTCGATATATCTATATACAAAATGCAAAAAGGCAAGCCTTGGCTTTTCAGTGAAGTTCTCCAGGATGGATGGATGCTTACAAGAGAACATGCTCTTTAAATTCCTCTTTGGAACCAACTTGCAACTTGAATGCTTGGAGAAGAAAGATTATATGCTAATTCACCCATACTGTAAATGTTCATTCTTTGGCAAAAGTGATTGTGATTTTCTGTTGCAGCACTGCTTTCTTAGGTTTAGTACTTCCTTAGGTAAATCTCTTGCTGTGCAGATGGAGTTCCCACCTTTGGGAGATTGGATGGTGGGATCACACCCAAGGAATTCAACCACTTGTTTCTTTCTATAGTTGGTAAGTTAAAAAAGAGTAAAGAGTGAAATTTTTAAATAAATATGTATTTGTTAGTCTTTTTTTTTTAGAATAGAAATAGAGTTTATTTAGGGCATGGGGAGGGGAGTTAGGAGGGTAGTAGAGGCAGAGAAAGGCAGAGAGAGGAA
The DNA here is from genome assembly GCA_028551405.1 of Uromys caudimaculatus. Lineage (NCBI taxonomy): Eukaryota > Metazoa > Chordata > Mammalia > Rodentia > Muridae > Uromys > Uromys caudimaculatus. Next base: position 18,446,576 of record CM052711.1, on the reverse strand, counting down.
GAGAGTAGAGAAGTAGAGAGGTGGAGGCTGGCCATGACCACATGGAGAGAGGGGGAAGGGAATGGGGAGAGGTAAGAGTTAAGAGAAGTAAGAGAGAGGCAAGAGAAAGAGATAAGAGGTATTTGTTAGTCTTTATACCACCTATTCAGCATCCTGCCCCCCTGCTCCCCACCATCCAAATGCTTGGAGAGTAGCACATAGGAGATTGTTAGTAAGTGGTTGTCAAGTGAACGGAGAGAAGAAAAGCCCCTGAGTTGGTCCAGTCACAGACCTCCAGCACTTAGCATCTCTCTTATGTATTGATGAACACTGAAGAGCAATAAAATGGGGTCTCAGGCAGGTTATATGATAACCTGTATGATGGCCTCTCTTGCCACTCTACCTCTCCTTAGCTTCAACCACACACTCTAGCCTCAACCAAGCTCTCCACTCAGGAACTTCTGGTGTGATTGACAGGTGAACAGCTTCCTTCCCCTTACTACTTATTCCTGATACAACCAGCCTGGGTAAAATAGCTGCCACAGCCATGCTTCTCAGAAGCAACTTTTTCTTTCTACCTACCAAGCCTTAACCTGGGTGTGATGGCTCACTCCAGGAATCCCAGTACTTAGGAGGCTGAGGCAAGAAGCAAGGGAATGGTCATCCTCCAAAGATGACACACAGGAGATCGTCCCTGAACAAAGCCTAACATGAAGCAGAAGAAGAGATTGGGAGCATGTCTAGCCCTGTTCCCAACAGTGACTGATGAAATGAATCACCCCTGTATCTCAGGGCAAAATGAAAGTGGATGTCTGTTGACTAGTGGACTAGTGGAACTTTTCTGTACAGAGAGTAAGACCTTAAGATGTTGGCTATGGAGATAAGTAGATGGCAGGACATGTAGTGCATGCCTGTAATCCCAGAACTGGTTAAGCCAAGGCAGGAGAAGGTCAAGGCAGGCCTGATCTGTACTGTGAGATGGAAGCTAACCTGGACTACAGTAGTGAAACCCTGTCTCAAAACAACAAAGATGAAGAAAGAATTCTTCAAAGACTATTGCATGTGCCTCTTCCCAGGACAATAAGCAGAGAATGTCTCTGGAAGTCCTAAACTCCTTGCTACAGTACCACCCTTTTACCGTATGAACTACAACCATATGTCAACTGAGAGCACATGTCCAGTCTGCAAGATTTGCTTTGATACTCCAAATAGAAAACCTTAAGCCACTCAGAGAATTCTACTAATTCTTTTCTTTTCTCAGCCCTACCCAGACTCCCTGTGGCCACTGATCCCCATAAGAAAGTCTACATGCTCTACACACTAAATGAGGCTTCAATGCACTCAATACTGGAGGGCATAACCAAAAATCTCTACCACACTGAAGAGTGTTCCAGATCCTCCACAGCAATGGCTCTCAGCTTTCCCAGTACTGCAGCCCTTTAATACCGTTCTTCACGTTGTGGTGACCCCAACCATAGAATTAATTTATTGCTACCTCATAACTATAATGTACACACTATGTCGTCCCATAAAACATTTTCAAACTTCAAAGCGTTTAACCTTAAAAAACTAACATGAAGCATCCTTGTGTGTGTATGCATCCATAGGTGATAAGCATAAGAGCACTAACAGCCTAAATGTAAGTTTTGTTCCTGAAGTCAATGAGGCAGCTCTGCTACTCTAAGCACTGTCCTTGGGAAAGATATTCAGCATTTTAGTCCCTTAACCTCAGTATCTGCAAGAGAAATGACAATTAATAGTATCCACCTAACAGACTTGTTAGAAGGGTTAGGTGAGTTTACACCCTCCTACTCCCAGCCCCCCATACACTCACTAGAGAGCTTGGGAAAGGGCCAGGTAGAGCGAATCACTATATCAGTGCTAGCTATAATTATTCTTCCCAAACTGTGAATTCTTTATTTAGCACCCCAAAGTCAAATTTTTTTAAAGGTCTGGGTGACAGCATTTCCTAACTATAGAAACAAGACTTTGCAGAGTGCCTGTAGATGATCAAATCTAATATATTTTATTGTTCTGCTCACTTCCCTGCATCCTTGCCCTCACTGTTGTCTTCCCTTCCCTCTATCCCTCTTTTTCCATCTCCTGGCTACTTTCTTCCTTCTTTGTCCCCCTCTTCTTCCCCTGCTTTCTTCTTCTCCACTTCTGTCTTTGAGAAGTATCTGCAGAACACTGACAGGTAAGAAGGCACACTATTCACATGGGGAATGTGGGTATGTAATGGAGAAGTTTATCATTTTAAGGTTTAGGAAGATATGCACACAAAAATTCAAATTTTAATTCAGAGCCAAAGTAAGAGATACAGAGGAATCCCAGGAGAAAAAGCATCGAATTCTACCTGCAACTATCAGGTGGGCTTTTTCTGAGAAGGTAATATTATACTTGAGCCACTGAGAATGAATATAAGTTACAAATCAAAAATACTTTCAATATTTAAGTATTTTAAGGGGTAGATATATTGTTTTAGAATTTTAAGTTTACATATCTCATAAAAATGCAACCCTTTACCAGTCATAAAAGATCTGTCAATCTTCAGAAAATGGTTTATCTAGAAATAAATTACTATGCCAGTCAACAATCTCAACAATGAAAATTGAAATCGTAGTTAAATGTTAAAGAATATAGATCACAAATGCATACTGGAATAAACGTGAGGGAGAACTATAAAACTATGTGCTATTTGAAAGTCTAGAAGTCATTTATAATATTACAAATATAGCCTATGGAATATATGCACAAGTATGCAAATGCTTTTTATTGCTCTGAAATATTTCAAACGCATTTGTAAGATAATTTTTTAGAAGCAATGGCTATACAGAGTAACAAGAAATAAAAGGTGATTTTCAAGGAAATAGGTAGGGAACTTCATTTAAGAGCCAGAAACTCTCCAAATCCCCCTTTCCCACACCTATAGGCTTAAGGTGGCAAGTTAAATATCAATTAAGTAACTCGATAATTATATTGACATTCCTTCACATATGTATTAATAGAAAAATAGTTACTATTTAATGACAGTTAGCACCATGGGGAGTGTGATTAACTGTACAGAATTTTTTAAAAGTTGGACCCTTTTTGCAAAAGGTTTCTCAAAAACATAAATTCGACAAAAGAGCAATGAGTTTCTTATTCTCAGTCTCTGTGGTAAATGATAAATGCACCATGGGATTTACTTGAATGGCCTGGCATGATCAAGTGTGCCACTTTGGGACTTTAAGCATTAGAAATAAAACAAACAGCACTCAATGTATTAAACAGTCAAGGGCTTTCAGCTCTGTTTTTAAATGCATGAGGTAGAGTGACTTTAGATCTAATGAAAACACTCTTTTAAAGAGGGAGGGAGAGAGAGAGCACACTCACACACATGCGCACACACACAAACCTGTATTCTAGTACGTACATGCCTGCATATGTGAGTGTGCCATGGCAGACCTGTAGAATCAGAGATCAACTTCCGGGAGTCAGCTCTCTCCTTCACCACTGTGGGTTCCAGAGACAGAATGCAAATAACCATCCTAGGCACCAAGAGCCTTTTGTCATCTGAACCATCTTGCAGGTCCCACATTTTTAACTTGTTGCCTTTTACTGTGACTATGTGGCATTCATTGTCACAATGTGGTCATGTGGGGCCCAAAAGCATATTATTTATTTATTTTTTTTTTGTTTATTTATTTATTTTTATTTTATTTTTTTCCCTTTTTTATTTTTGATACTTTATGTACATTTCCAATGTTTCCCCTTTTCTGAGTCTCCTCTTTGGATACCCCCTGTCCCCTCCCCAACCCGCCTCTAGGAGGGAATTCTACCTCCCACCCCCCCA
>CM052711.1:18412501-18433224 GCA_028551405.1 Uromys caudimaculatus | reverse complement strand
CCTATCCCTATCCCTATCCCTATCCCTATCCCTATCCCTATCCCTATCCCTATCCCTATCCCTATCCCTATCCCTATCCCTCTCTCCTTCCGGCTTGTAAATTTATTGTATAGTGTTTCTGATCATGGCCACCAGTCCACCACAGGGAACAGATAGCAGAGGCACAATTCCATTCCCCTCAAGAGTATCATCCAGGTAAAAACAAATTCTCTGACTAGCCAGAGAAAGTTCCAGAGATTATAGCAAAACACTAACAATGAATAATGGGAAGAAATCAAAGTCTTGTTTGTCCTTGATGTGATCTTTCCTTATCTGCTTCCGATGCATAATCTAAATTAATTTTAATGTAGTTTGAGTTTTCTGTCAGTAGTTCTGCTTAACCTAAATCTTTTGCTTACATATAAGATTGTTTTTCCTGTTTGGGGCTTGTGTGACTAACGGAATGACGTTTATCTTCCCCCATGTTGACTTATCATCTATAGTTTTCCTTCACCATATTTTTGCTTTCTGTTTTTCATAGAAAGGAGTTTGATAATGCTTCAGGTAACCACAGCAATTTTGTCAATGAGATTACAGCGTTTCAACATTTTTTTTTTCTAAGCAGGCTACCAACAAGTACATCTTTAAATTACTTTGAGAACCAGTCCATCAGGTGACAGAATTTTGATTTTCTCTGTGAAAATTAAGTATTCCATCTAAATTAAGGAATAGTATATGTAAGAAATCAACACAATTCCACATAAATATTCATTAAAATCCTCATTTCTGTTCATTTGTAAAGCGTCACTGAATGACTACTGTCTTCCAGGGAGTTGATGAGATGATATATGCACTCGCATACTTGGTGACATGATAATCTTACCTGGACTATATGTTGATTCAAGTTTTCAATTTACTTTCATTTTATGTACAGACAGAATACATTATTAGTCACAGGTGTGTGTGTGTGTGTGTGTGTGTGTGTGTGTGTGTGTGTGTGTGTGTGTGTACAGCTAAACATATGTATGCTGGATAGTTTTAATGCTTACTTGATACAGGCTAGAATCCTTTTGGAAGAAGGGACCTCAGTTGAGAGAAACACACACACACACACACACACACACACACACACACACACACACACACACACGTGCGATTTGCTTGTGGGAAAGCCTGTGGTATAATTTCTCAGTTGATGACTGATGTGGGTTGGTTCCTTCCACTTTGGCAGTGCTACCCCTGGGTGGTTCTGGATAGTGGAAGAAAGCAGGCTGAGCAAGCCATGCGAAACAATATTCCCCATGGATTCTGCTTCAGTTCCCTCCTCCAGGTTCCTGTATTCAGTTCTTGCTTTGACTTCCTTTAGTAATGCACTATAATGCATACATGTAAGATGAATTAAACCCTTTCCTCACCAAGTTGCTTTTGTCATGGTGTTTGAGCACAGCAATAGAAACCCTAGCTAAGACAGTATGCAAACAGACAGACAAATACAATGCAGAACATGTCATAGCAGCTTCACATGTACACATTTTCTTGTGCATAAAGGTTGAATCTAGAATATCCTTCAAAGGCAGAACTTGATGTCACTCATCTGGTGCTGAGGCAGACAGTCCTGCAGAACAAAAGAGTTACAAGGTGTGCAGGCTTGAACCAGGACATTTAAGGAAAGCCTAGGAAGCTAGCAATGGCCTTTGGGAGTAACTGATAGGGTAATGAAAGAATCCTTATGGATAAAGTCTAAGTCACAGTAAAGACACCAGATGCTAAGAATGTAAAATTTCTGCTGTGGAACTATACCAGCATCAAGTGGAGCCAGATCAGGAGAGATGCCATGCAGACTCAAGCGCAAAATCCCTCAGGGTGAGGCTGCCCGAGCTTGCTGTAGCTCAAATGATCCCATGTACCCCAGATGCTAGGTATGGAGCAAAAGGGTTAATGTGCCCTGCTGGGTTTTGGTTTTATTTTGGTCTGACCTTTTTAAATCATCCCCCTGCTCTTCCCTGTGGAATAAGAAATGCTTGCTCTGTGCCATATAGGTGTTCATAGTGAAGAGACTGCCTTGAATCTCAGTAGGGATTCTGGAGTTAGACATTTGCATAAAACTTAGACTGTCAAAACTACAGAGACACATGAAGACACAGTGCAAACATTCACATTATGAGATGGATATAAGCTTTTTGGAGGGGCAAGAGGAATATTATGGTTACGGTGACATATCTGTGTGTCAGGCTAACAGAGGATCGATTTCTAATAGTTAACTTCCATTGTCAATTTCATTGAATTTGCATCACCTCAGAGATCTGGTCATACCTCTAAGACTGTCTGGGAAGGAATTTCAGAGAGGATAAATTGAGGCAGAATAACCAGCCCTGAAGATGACTTGCATTATGCCCTTAAGTTGGGAGCTCTAATCTCTAATGGGTCAAACCCTATGAACCCAAAATCCAAAGTAAGTCCTTCTCCCTTTAATTTGTTTGCATCAAGTGTTTTGTCACAGTGACGACAAAGGTAATACATACACATATGCATGTGAAAGTTTCACATATGTGTACTTTTGTAACTAAGAAGACCAGCAACATTTGGTGATACATGTTTAAATTGATACAAGCTTTGTCATTATTAATTTTCTTTCTTTTCTCCTAGCTGTCTATCAAAGTTAGAGTAGTTGGCAGCAGAATTATCCAGCAGGAGATAGGTAGATATAGAGATAGATATAGGTATAGGTATAGGTATAGGTATAGATTAGAGATAGAGATAGAGATAGAGATAGAGATAGAGATAGAGATAGAGATAGAGATAGAGATAGAGATAGAGATAGAGATACTTCTCCTATTGGACTCCCTAAGCACACTGTCTACCTATGCCCACATGCCTTACTAGCTGTCACTCAGAGGGCCCAAGAGGTAACTCTATCCCAGCCAGGCCACACTACCCACATCCCCGCAGAAAGCTCTCCCGAGGTTCCTCTGCACCCAGTCCTGCCCCTTACCAGATTATCTATACCCAGGATTGTAAGGACTCATACAGTAGCCAAAGCCCCAGACTAGACTCCCATACAGACCTCTTCATTCACAAACAGCATCCGCACCATAGCAACCATTCCAAATATTCTCTTAATGCATATACACAAAAGGAACAATCACAACTATTTAGGCTTTTTCCACATACAGTTAGCTGTGTTTTAATGAAACCGTTTCACTATCTCGCCTGTGCTGGGCTTGAAAATGTATCATCTCCTTCTTCAGATATCAGTGCTGGGATCACAGGTGCGTGACCGTTTGTGCAGCTGTGCCTTCACAAACTAAAAGACCTTGAGATTCCAACCAGGCGTTACTGGATTAGAAGATCTTTAAGCTGCATGGAATTCTGATCAATGGGAAGCAGCACAGATACCTGGGGCTCCAATAGAACAAACCCCAGAAAATCAAAGGAACAGAAATCTCAGGTGTTTCAATGTCTACATGCAACATAAATAAAAAGAGTTGAGAGTGAACAAATACAATTGGTTAACTTCATGGGTGGGAAACATGAAGATTATCTTACTAAACCCACTGCCATGGTTTCTGCTATATTGTAGATTTCTCCCTGTAGCTGATGACCAGTGTCTATTCTCCAAGTAAGTTCTACACATTAATGGCCTTCATCCTTTCCCAAGGTAACCATCAGCGGCAGTCAACTCTGTTTGCCATACTCTGTTCCCATGGTGATAAAGCAATGTATGTTTTGGGTGAATAAAAATGCTGTGGGTGGGGAAGTCTGTCGTCCATGCAGCAGAGACTGGTAGTGGAGGAGGGAATAATGCAAACTGCCTCAGAGTCATTCTGTGCACTCCTAAACAGCACACACAGGCCAAAGCAACCCCGAGCTAAAGAAACACTTCGATCCCTTGTCCTTCAATCACATATCAGACTATATTAAAACATTTGAAATAATGTAGAACATATGAGGATGAGGAATGGTAAAACAGTGACAAATTGGGAATAAAAACTATAGTAACTGATGCAATTGCATTACGCACAAATCCAACCTATTTATAAAGATGAATGTTTTAACTCCATATTAGCATGTTGATGGATTTGAGAACAATACTTATGGTAAAAAATATTCAAATGGAATTATTTCAAACTCAGATTCACCTCAGGCCCCTAGTCTTCATATCTAGGGTTTGAAACCAAGCTAGGCAGAAAAGAAGGAGGGGGACTAATAGTCGTTCATTTATATTGGAGCTATAAAATTCAAAATCATCTTCAAAACTGTAGGTTTAAAAATCATAATAAAGTATGTGTGGTAGTTTATGTGACAGTTGGAGACGGAAGAAGAGATGCTAATGAACACAAGGGAAACTGCAGCTGGGGGGTATCGAGTGAACGAGAGTAGGCAATAGCACTATGGGCTGTGGGCTCTGGGTTGCCAATCCAAGTAGGCCTGAGCCTGTGGTGGCATCTCCATCACAAACCATAACACTCTGTGTGTATGATACTTTTAACTCTGTCTCTGGAACAGAAAGTCTCCCAGTATACAAACATCAATAAACATCCCAGTACAATTTTACCCCACCATGCATTCCTCCACATCAGCTAAGTAATCAAGTATAGGCCTCACGAGTCAATTAGCATCCTGTAGCTGCAGTGTTCTTGACAAAGTTGAGGGTTTCTCATAGACCCTTCTATAGTCCCTAAGCAGAAGAGGACAGTTACATTTATGTCCTCCAGATTTTCATTGTCCTGGCTGGTCCTAATGTCTCCCTTTCTTGGCTTTCAGTGAACTAGACTTGTGAGACTCAAATAGAAGTGTTGGGTGATGCCATTGTCACACATTGAAAATATTAATCATTAAAGATTGAACAATGGTATGCTAGCTAAGACTGTTTCATAGTGTTCAAAAATATTGAGACCATCATCAACAACTATTGCTCATCAATGGTTGCTCAGTTTCATCACTGAGCATGACTTTCTTGAAGCCTTTTGAATACCACGATTGATTTTGGTTACAAAATAGTATGTTCAGCTTTTCTGACCTGTGTAGCCCTAAGTGTTGATAGCATTGCCGTGTTCCCTCCTCAGGTATTTCACACTCCTGTTGACTAGGGAGAGAGAAGAAAGATACCATCAGAAGTCCAGGAATTCCTGGTACACATGGGTGATCCTAGCCGATGAGCTGGGGGTGTGGTCTGTCATTCCACTAAGCAGTCTGCATAATGCTCATATGAGGACACTCTCCTCCTCCTCCCATAGAAGTCAGCCATACTTCCAGGACAGATGACAAGCAGTTTCCCCAGATGCCAGTGAGTCAGGTGATGTGAGTAAGGAAAAAAACAAGCTTTAAAGAGATTTGAGGATTATTTATCACTGTATCTTAACTACTCTGACTAGTACAAATGTCTAGTTTGCCTATTTTCTCACTGGCCAGATCACTCACTAAATCGGGCTGAGCACAACTCTGCACATTTACATTTATAAAAATCTGTCTCATACAATTGGCACTTAGAAAAAATATAGATAATGCATTTCCCATTTAAATGTCACTCAGAATAAACAGCCACTAGTGATAAGTAAGCCTGTGGATCCATATATAAACCACAGATGGATTGCATTCATTCCTAGGAAGGAAATCAGTTGTAAAGAAAGCATCTCTCAGGACAGGACCACCACTGGGACTCAGATCTCTAGCACTGAGAACTGATGCAAGACCCTGGAATTGTTGCAGAGTCTGTGCATCCAAGCACAGTGCTTCACACAGGGTGCAGTCCAGCTCAGACCATCTGAAAACTCTTCAGGACCATTGAGCATTTGAAAATGAAGTACTGCACAACACAGTAAGGAAGACAGCTATGCAGATTATACCTGTGAGCTCGGATGATTTGAGGGTAGAAAATGTTTAGATTTACAAGGAGTTTCAAGGCAATGACTGGGGGGAAGCTAGGTAAGAAGCCAGGTTATGTGTAGCTACTGATCCAGGATGTGACTAAGGATAAAGGGGAATGAAAACATGGAAGATATTAGGCCTGGCTTCGGAGTCAGAAGGTGTGGAAAATCTGAGGTGAAAAAGATCTTTGAGTGGATCCAATGAGCAAGGAAGAAAGAAGCCAGAGAGGACATAGGAAGAGTCTCAGACAGAAAGAAGGTGACTGCTGAAGGATCAAGACATAATGCTCTGCCTTCCAGTAGATATAGATCATTCAGGAAAAAGAGAAAGAGTGGGTGAGCCCAGAAGAGAGAAATACCAACAGGCATGCAGGATGAAAAAGCTACCTGACCTCAAAAATTATGAGGAATGGAATGAAAGCAACAGGCAATGAGAGCAAGGGCAGCCCCAGAACAGGTGGAGTGCTTAACATATTTTAGAAAATGTTTCAAGCTAATCTCCTCAAGTGTCAGGAAAACTGGCCAGAGGCCATTGAAATGTATCAGGTAGAAAATAATGAGACTCTCACCTTGGGTGGTTATTGCAGATATCCAGATCTGGACATTTATACTGAGAGAAAATCTTGAGGCACAGCAGATGACATGAGCAAAGAGGAGACAGAAGTGACAGATGAATTGGGGTCAGTGACTGGCAGTTACTGCCAGTGACAGCAGCCATGGAAAGGGAAGCCATTTAATGAATCATTATGCCAAGGGGAGATGTAATCAACAGTGACGGCCATGTATAAAAATTATATACATATATTCATGTTCCAAACAGCCATTTCTCAAAACATGGTGTGCGTGTGTGTGTGTGTGTGTGTGTGTGTGTGTGTGTGTGTGTGTGTGTGTGTGTGTGTTTATCATAACACACACGGGGATGGAAAAAAAACAACTTTGTGAAGTTGGTTTTCTCCTTCCATTTTTACACAGTAGGTTCTGGGATCAAATCTAGGTCACCAGGCTTACACAAGTGCCTTCACTCACTGAGCCACATCACTGGCTCCAGTAATGCATTTTAAGGGAAAGAATGCCACAAGGGATGGGAAAGAAAACCAACCTAAAGTCAATTGAAAAACCACCATTCACAAATGTATTATTATAAGGATAAATTGCCATGAAGAGAAAATTCTTTGATTACTAATTTCAAAATAAACCCTTTTGACCAGCTGATGGTGCAATATGATCATTTCTATTGTGTGCCTACAAAAAAATGTTAAATGTTAGAGGAATTAAAGACAGCCAACAATAAGCTTGAACATAAGAGCCTCTTGGCTCCTGCAAATGTCTCCTCTATCACATCTACCCAACTCTAAGAGCACTGGCCAGCATCAGCATTTCAAGAGGTAGATGCTCTGATGTGCCAGGGCAAAGGAGAGGAGCTGAGGCTTGAAAACCTTCAGAAGTAGGTAAGCAAACCCCTTACACATCTTCCCCTCTACGAGTCACAGTATGTGCCTTAGTTTGTCCCCGGTGGTGCGCCATTAGTATAGAGTCATTCACTGCTTGATTGACAGCCATTCCATCTATGGTTCAAGGACAATTTGTTTCTAAGGAATGGATGCTTCTCTTTCACATAACTCCAGAGAAGATCTATCAGTAAAATTGGTGTGGCTACACTAGATGTCAAAACAATAGCCTTTATCAAGGGTCAGCAGATATTGATTGATCCACAGAAGAGGTCTGGCCTGTCATGTCTTTTTGTGTGACCTGTTTTAAATTTTCCAATGGAGTGGAAATGAAAAATTTAATACTTTGTGAAAGTTATGAAAAATACCCATAAATATACAACAACCAGAATGGCTCTACAAGAGCAGAGTTCAGAATTAACAGATGTCTAATGGTTTACAAAGCCAAACACAATCACTAGCTGGTGCTTTACAAAACAACTTCACTGATTCTAAGCTATGGAACTTAGGGCCCTATAGTGGTTTGAATAGGTTTAGCCCCCATAGACTCATGTGTTTGAATGTTTGACCCACGAGGAGTGACACTAATAGGCGGTATGTCCTTGTCAGATTAAGTGTGTTCTTGTTGGAGGAAATGTGTCAATGTGGGGGTGGGCTTGAGGTTGTTTGTTTAAGCTCCACTCAGTGAGGAAAAGATAGTCTCTCCTGGCTGCAGTCAGATCAAGATGCAGAGCTCTCAGTAGCTTCTATTGCATCATGTCTACCTGGACGCTGTCATGCTTCCTGCCAGGCTGATAATGGACTGAACATAAGAAATTGTAAGCCAGCCTCAATTAAATGCTGTTCTTTATAAGAGCTGCCTTGTTCATGGTGTCCGGCAGTGGAAACCCTAAGACAGGCCCTATAGACAAAACACTGCTTCTCTGCTTACTGGTGAAGACACTTATGGGGTTCTTGTAGCTAGACTTTCTGTATCCTATTTTGCCTATCACCAAACACCAAATACCACTCACAAAAGTGCACAAGAATTTCTAGACCCTAACCTACCATCTATCCAATGACAGTATTTGTTTACAACTTTTAAATTAAAGGTATACAAGTTTGGTATGAAAGTGGAAGGATATTTGTCAACTAAGGGGCAGCATTTTCATGTTGACTGAATGGAAGAGTGGATACGAGCCAGGAGGGAAACATGCCAGTCACACCGGTTTCAGTGTGGCTGTGATATTAGATCTCTTCCTGAGACTGTGAACACTTGCCCTGCCCTTACTTACTTTCTCGCAAGAGTTCTAGGCCTTGTCTCTGAGCCAGCCCATATGATACAATAGCACTTACTCTTCGCATCTCTGAAATTACAGGGTCAAAAATACCAGGAGATTAGAAATATAATTTACAGCCTCACACATTAAAGGTCATTTAAACAAAAATGCCCTGAGTTTCCGAAGGCACTGCAATTCATAAAAATCAATTTTACTACAAATCCATCTGTGAAGCCATTTGTCTGCCTCTGCATGTATTAATTTTTTGTACAGTTTCTCAAAATAGTACCCAGGAGCTTATGTGTATTCTTAATTTTTCAAATATATGGAACTTTATGGAGTTTGGAATCTTGACAATACCATATGGGTTTCATCAAGGAAAGGCAATTGTTTTAATCTTTTACGTTGTTTGTGAACACATAATCCATGTTTATTACATCAGCTGCTTGCCTAAGAAGTAGTGATGCTTCCATTTCTGCTCATTCTGGCTTTTAAACCTTTCATAACTTAATTTCATCTTATCTGGCCACAACATCCCATCAGCCATCATATTCCAGGGTCCCTCCCACCTTCATTGTACACAAAACATCCATTCCTCTTCTTATTCCCCATCTGCTTTCATTAATTCGATATACTCTCTTCCCTATCTAGACCTTCCCTCTTCCCTGATCACAAATGCCTCTACAACCTTCCCGAACAGCCCACACAAGGAAACTTCCCAGCTTCCCCAGGCAGAAACAGTCATTCCTTCTACATATCCGTCCGCTCAGCCACCCACCTTCAGATCGTATTATTTATATTGGGCACATACTAAAACTGGATGAAAATAAGCTCCTTCAATCTGGCCATCAAGGACATTAAAAGTGGGAAACAATTACTCTGGACTATGAGAAGTTAAACAGACAGATAAGTCATGTGGAAGGAGGCCAGTTTGTGTGCAACCAAGTGCAAGAGATACGAGAAAAGAAGACAGGAAGGTACTGTGGCCTAAGGATATAGCGGATGAGAACCAGTGTAGCTGTGAGGAAGGATGAATCACCTAGCCAAAGGAGGTCTAGCCTGGGGTATTTCTTTACACTTTTGACAGAGTAATTAGAACTCAGTGCCATCACTGAGTGATGTGGATTGGTGCCTGGCTTAGGCAATATTCACTTGAGGTTCCTTTACCTTTTATAACTTGTCAAATATAAGATTTCAAACTTAGGTGGAGACTTTGAAATTTCAGAAAGCAATTCTCTGTCACCCTTGCTTTATGGTCACTTCATGATTCAGAGCATAATTCAGCCCAGGAGTCAACAATGCTCCTTTACCCTGAGCAGTCAGAGAGACCTGGAAAAGACCTCATCCCCTTTGTTAAATTCATGGCAGTATAGTGTTCTGACATGAGTCAGGGCGGGGTTCCAGACTGGTTCTCCAGGCGTACTATTAACTTTGCCTTAAAGGAAGAACCTTTCTTAATTGTGATTGATCACTTTAGGATGAAAACATCCATGTGTCCACTTGACATGAAAGTGTCCCAGACAAAGTACCTATTTTTGACTCTATCCCAACTTATTAAAATACGTTGTTGGACTGTGAGTAGCTGCCAATCCATTCAGACCCATTTTCAAAGAAGATACACACTGCCTATCACACTTGCTGGTCTGGAATGAGGGCAAATATGGATGTGGCAGAAGATGCATTTTTTGAAGTTTTTTAAATTTTATTTTATTTTATTTTTAAAGATGTGTAATAATGACAGCTATAAGAAACTGTAAAGACAATTAAGAAATAATCATCAAATAAGACACCATCTTTCAGAAGGTATTTCAACAGAAACTACATTCCTCCCAGTTGTGCCTACAGATACAGATGAATGAGAATAATGGAAATATAAGTTTTGATGGAACTCAGCCATGAGACAGGAATATAGCTATCAACATATCCATGATTATTAGTCACAGCATGTGGAAGCTGTTTCTACAGACTCGGGGAAGATGGCTGCCGGACACCAGATTCTTCATTCAGGTAACGGCAAGCAATTGTTACAAGACGTGATTAAGCATCTATGTGGGGCTAAGGGGTAAGGTAATTGCTATATGAGAGCAAGGGCTTGAAGCTTAATCTTCAAAACCCGTGGCGAAACTGGGCATGGCAATAGACATCTGCAATTCCAGCGCCCCTATGGTAAAGTGTGACAGTCACAGGAAAATCCCAGGAAGTGCGTGTGCCAGCTAGATTGACATAGGCGACAGCGAACAATAAAGAGATGCCTTTTTCAAACAAGTGAAAGGCTGAGCTCCTCAAAGCCAGGTTCAGTGACTTGTAAGAAAAACAAAGGCAGAGCCTAGCAGCCACAGGACTCTTCCCTAGACCCAGCCTCCATTCAAAACCTCAGATGTTGACACCAATATACCAAAGCCACTGTCTGCTTCAACAGTTTCCCTCAATTATTTTCCTGTATAGTTCTTTTTTAAATTTTATTATGTTGTTTTGATTTTGTGCTTAGTTTGCTTCTGGCTTTGGTTTTTATAAACATATCTCTCTCTCTCTCTCTCTCTCTCTCTCTCTCTCTCTCTCTCTCTCTCTCTTTCTCTCTAACTAGTGGTCCTCATCCCTTAGAGTTCTGAGAGCTGGAATGATAGCTGTGTGCACCCATGCCTGGATTTTTCCTACTATTTCTAGAGACTGCATGAGACAATTCTTTAAATAAAATGTGGTCTGGGTCAAGTACAAGCTACATAGGGATTTGACAACAGAAAAATCAAAGATTGGCTCTTTTGGAAACTTCAATGTGATAGTCAGTACTAGTCCCTACATTCCTTCCTGTGAGCTGAGCCTGGAGACCTGGCCCAGTGAGAGACTGGAGTGTCAAAAGTTCAGCAGAGCTCTTAAATACAGGCTCTGTGGGGTCTCCTCAGTTTACACAGACACAATGAATAGCACCAACTGCTCAAGAAGCATTTTAGGCCACATGAATTCCCACTCCTCAGAACACCTTAAATGCAAAACAATGCCTGCCATCGTTTATTTGCTTCAACAGTATGGCTTTCAATAATATATTTTATTTGATCACAACAATCGGCTGCAATACACATTTAATTCCTTAACAAGATTTATCAGCTTATTATGGTCTTCATTCAGGAAAAATAAAAGATAACCACATACGTGGAGAATAATGGGACATAAGATGCTCATAGTGCATACATCGGTGTCCAAAAGAGCATGACAGAAGGTAGAAGTCATGGCTGATGGGACAGGGAAGGAAGGACAGGGCATTAGTGTGACAGGGTGTGGTGCACATGTGCTCGGGAAGTGAGACTCAGGGTAAAGTGCCTGCTGCACAAGCATGAAAACCAGAGTTTGGATCACTAGCACCTGTGTAAGAGCTCAGCACTGCACTGTGCAGAGGTAAACCCACCAATAAGGCAGGGAAGACATGGGGAAACTCCCAGAGCTTGCTGGATAGTCAACAACCAAGCACTAAACTCCAGATTCAGTGAGCTATCCTGTCCCAAACATAAGGTAGCGATCAATAGAGGAAGACGCCTCCAATGTCAGCCTCTAGCCTACACACACACACACACACACACTGAAGTGGTAGTATTTTCTTAATTATCTTTACCATTTTGTTTTCATTTTGGTGTAAATCAATTGCTGATGGGCTCTATCATATTGTCAAAGATATTCTCATATAGAAACCTTAGATTGCCTAATATCCAAAGCTTACAAAACATAACAAAGTGTGCCTGAGTGTTTACGTGTATATGTGTGTGTTCATGTGCATGTACACGCATATGCCCATGAGGAGTCCAGAGCTCAACACTACATGTTTCTTCAATCACTCATCATCTAATTTCTAGCATCTCTCAGTAAACATGGAGCTCCTTGATTTGGCTACAGTCGCCTCCTGGGGAGCTCCTGGGTTCTCTTTGACTCTCTCTTTCAGTGCTGGAATCACAAAATTATATAGCTGCACTTGGTTTCATATGGCAATGAGGATCTAAAGTCAGGTTTTCCTGTTCTTTTGGTAAACACTTTACCAACTAAGCCATCTCCCCAGCCCCAACATCCAGCACTTTACGGAGCCTGAGAACTTCTGTTGCTTCATCCTTGCCTATAAGTACCTAAAACAGATCTAGTTCTTAATTCTGAGAGGAAATGGAAGTTGCTTTAGTCTGAATCCATAAAGAGAAAGGTGCATCAAGAGATGACACTATATCATGTTCCTATCTCAACCCTTGCATGAAACAGTATTGATGTCAAAATTTCCCCAGATCTGTCAGCATTCATATATCCAGGTTAAAAGTTACTCTGTAAAGGCAAACAAATATTTGAAATGAATTGCCTATAGGTCAGGGTCAGACAGAACCAAAACAATGATGGCCAAATCCATATTGATGGTGATGGTGCTTTTTTATTTGATTATTGAAACTTATCTCTGTGACACTGGCAAAACAATAACATGAATCAAATACTTTATCTTGTTGACTCCACCAAGAAAGGAGAAAAGGGAAATTGACTGCCTTGTAATTGTATTGCTCTGTTCAGTAGCAAAGATAAGGAGAACATAAAATAAATGTCTTCAGTAAGCAAAATAGTTACTTGCAGAAGAAGAAAAACAGTCAAAAAGGCCCAGCAGAAGTAATGCGTTGCTGAGACACTTTCTGATACATTGTAATAATTAGTAGCAACTACTTCAGTACTTTAAGTAAACTTCCATGGTACAAGTTTTAACACTAAGGTGCTGCCTAGTTTTATGTAAACTTGGTATAAGCAAGAGTCATTTGGGAAGAGGGGACCTCAATTAAAAGAAATGCTCCCGCCAGATTGGCTAGTGGGCAAGCCTGTGGTGCATTTTCATGATTGTTGTTTAGTGTGGGAGGGCTCAGCTCACTGAGGGGGGGGCCATCCCTGGGCTGGTGGTCCTTGGTGCTATAAGAAAGCAGGCCAGGCAAGCCTTGAAGAGTAAGCCAGTAAGTAGCACTCCTCTATGGCCTTTTCTTCAGTTTCTGCTTCTAGGGACCTGCTCTGAGTTCCTGCACTGACTTCCTTCGATGATGATGATATAAGCCTACAACCTGAGAGTTGTAAGCAGAAATAAACCCTTTCCTTCCCAAGTTGTTCTTGGTCATGAGGTTTTATCCCAGCAATGGAAGATCCAAGTAAGACAGTACTTTCTAAAGACTGTCGGCACAAAGGCTCTGATCATCTTCACCATCTCTTGACAGTCACAAAGTTCCTGACACCTGGTCACATGCAAAGAGGTTTATTATACCCATGATGACAGGAATTAGTTAAAGTAAGTGTAAGTGTAAGATAGTTCACCTATATGCTAGCTCCAGACCTTTAATTAATTACATCTTTAGGATGATGTTTCCAAAATATTCTGAGTTTCTGGTAGATAGACATTAAGGTACACTACTCCCATGACAGAGTGAAATCCATCCATTAGGAAAATATTGTCAAGGATACAAGCCATAAATGCTTAAAATATAGTGTGTGCTTACACAATGTAGCTAGAAACGTCTCTCTTACCAGATGTTTAAACTTAGGAACTGAGGGAGGAGACCAGAGGAATCATTCACAGAGGGGAAACATTTTAAAGAGCCCTATGGTAATGACCCTGAGTGAGGGCTGGTTGAAGAAGAGACTAGTGGCTGGGGCCTAGAAAATCAGAAGAGATTAGAACAATGTGAGGTGTGGTCACTTTATAGGACTCCAGTGTTACCATGAAATGTCCCTACCTTATAAAAGCCTAGGGATATGAAAAGGGAAAGACCGTCATCACTGGGGAGCGTCCTACGGAGGTCACTCTGCAGATGAAAGACAGTGGGATCTGGAGCACCTCTTTGGCTACGGTGCTTGGCCATTGAAATGGCTGTTATCAACTAGATCTAAAACATCTCCAGTGTTCAAACATCTAGTCATATGCAAATTTTAAGAGATACCAGGACCTCATTATTAACACCCACTGAAAGCCCACAAAGAAATTATTCTCCAGTCTCTTCCTTTGTGTCATGGATAGGGCCGTAGGAACAATCTTTGGACGAGCTGTGGCAATGGATACAAGGTCAGTGAGGAGTGGAAGGGATGGCCTGGACCATGAACAAACTCCATAAAAAAAGTGTTCTGTGCCAGAGAAAGGGACCCTCACTGGTGACTGCAACGTTGGGGGTGTTTATGGGACCCCTTTGGCCAATGAATTAAAAAGATGTAACTCATTCTTGGTACTGGGGAATTTATTTGATGGCATTTGATATCTAGTTGGAACATGGTCTCCCCCATTATATTGTAACTCCATTTAAACTCCTTTTATATATTTTTTATATTGGGAGAGGGGTAAGAATATGATCAAAATATCTTGTGTGAAATTCTCAAAGAATACACACACACACACACACACACACACACACACACACACACACACACACACATGGCGCAACTTTTCTTCACTATGTGCTAGAGAAAGAAACACTAACTATTCCTCTCCACCAGTGAGATTAATAAGTGAGACAGCTGCTTCCTAGCCTTATCTCCCATTCTCCTTTCTGAATGGCAGCTTTCATTAGTTTCCCATAATCCTGTGCTATAGTTTAGACCTTACATGTTCACCATAAGTCAACATTCTAAAGCCATGGTTCCCAACTAATGTTATTAAAAATCTTTAAGAAGTGGTCCTTAGGACCCTGGAAATGTGTTCTGAGGAAAGTATGAAGTCCCCAGCCCACCCCCATCCTTGCTCTCTGCACTTCTCTGACTAAGAATTGAGCAGAGTGCACCAGAATAAACCTTTTATTTGTATCAGTTAATTATTCCAGATGTTTCTTCCAGGAACAGAAAGCTGACTTTCAATACACTGATCACTGAACTTGGGATGACACAGGAAACAGAAATCTCTACCAATAGGTTATCAGGTCTGAGTTTCCAAGCCAGATAAAGGACAGTAGCAAGCTGCCCAAACCCTGGCTCACCCCTCAGAGTGCACAGAAGAGTGAGATGTTCTCTATCCAAATCAGACTTGGGCCTACTCAACTCCATAGAGACAAAAGACACATCATGATAAGGCCAGGTGGACTTCTTTTTCCCTGACAGAGAACTGACTAAGCTCGCTGATCTGCTTGGCACACACATGCTTCCCCCCATCTCCTCTACCCAACTGCGGCATCTCCTTCCTTGTCTTTTAGCTTCTTCTCCCCTCTGACTCAAGCTATATATGCCAGCCATGCCATTTCAACTGACCTGTCCTCTGAAACAGTACTCACCACGACCCAAGACCCTGCTCCCCAGCTCCTTTGCACCCTGAGACCACCGGTGGGCAAATGCTGATGGGGGCCACAGGGGAACCACAATCAGGAAATAGTAGACAGAGAGGGAGCCTGGGTGTGCATAGTGTAGAATGTTAGACTTGAGTCCAGATGGAATTTCTGGCTGGAACTTTGAGCTTGCCTCCTTTGGGGATAAGTGTGTGTGTGTGTGTGTGTGTGTGTGTGTGTGTGTGTGTGTGTGTGTGTCATAATGAGTTCCAGGCTAGTCACAGCTACCTAATGAGACCTTGTCTAAAACAAGTGCTCAAAAACATTTGGGTAATCCTGTGTGGCAACCATTGTTGGTTTTCTTCCAGTATAGATTTTACTCACCGTTCCATGTGCCCACCCCCACAGAGACCACACTCACACGCATACACAAGACACATACGCACACAAACTAAGAGAATATGCTCAACTCAGAATGAGTCTCTTTGCTCCATCCCTAAGGAAATCTACCATAACTGTTACATGACTGGTGGATGGCTCACCGTTCAGAAAAGCCACCATCCATCCACATAGTGGGAAAGCACTGTGACAGCCACGTGACACAGATGACAGCAGCATATTATTTGCATCCTGGCTTCCAGGAAGCCCTCACTCCATCACTAGTATAAACTTTATCAGAAGCAGTGCTCCACTTTCCTGTTTGAGGGCTGCAGCCAGCAGCAAGCTACCACTTCCAATTAATTCCCAAAGGTTGGAAATAACAATTTTTGTTTTCACATATATGTTTTTTGTTCCTCTCTCTTTTTATTTGTTAAGTAGATAATAACTCTCTAAAATAAAAACAAAGCGTGGTTTAAAAGAGAAAAGTGGATTAATCAACTGTAAATACTATTAACAAACACAATAATCATTTAATAAGCTTTGATTCTAACCAACTTTGCAAGCACCCTCAAAAGATGTTTATCAGCTCTGTTTGGAGGCAGAAAAGCAAATCTGTAGGTCTCCTATGAAATACTTAATAATAACTCGTTATAAGCATCCTGAGTTTTCAAGGAGAGAAGTAAAGTTGGGGGATTTGGTCTCCCACGCTGCCATGGAATAGGTGATTTCAACCAACTGTGTAATTACAATGAAGGCCAGTGTGGACCAGTCTACTCTACATTATAGCAAAGACAGTCCCTCCAGGTTCTGAAGTAAAAATTACTCCTTTACTTTTTCAATAAACCACTATCATTTTGATAGGTTTTGATTTTTATTTTCTCCATTAAGTCAATTTTATCAAAGCCTTCAACTTTAGAAGCAATAATGTCATATTTTTGGGCTACTGAGAAGAGAGCATTGATGGACATCACCTACTTAGGCAACTCATTCCAGGCCCACTGAGTGACTTAATGTCAAAGTCATCAATCTAATAAGTCTTATTCATTAAGAAAAAAATGTTGCTTTGCTATATGCTTTACTATAATAGCCATTAAAGATGTCTAAATTGTGTTCCTCATGCTACAGAAAGAAGTACTTACCATATTTTAGAAGTATCTTGTCAGATTAATTACTATTTACTGATAACTAAATAAATGAATATTGAAGATTCCATTAGTCAAATAGTTTGTCTGAGTGTTTGATAAATAAAACGTTATCAGACTAGGATAAGAATCATATTCTATTTCGATGAACTTACCAGTGGTCTCCAAAGATTTTTCTTTCTCACTTCTCACATTAAATAATTCTATAAGAAAAATCATTATCTCATGACAGTTAAGCAACCCAGGTTCCACTCAGGCAACAATCTACTGTTTTCACTCCTGTTTTTACTTATTCTTCTTTTTATTCATTGTATTATTTGCTAGGCATTTATAGGAGCTACGGTTTCATGAAAAAATGTTAGAAAGTTTAAATACAAACGTAAATCTACAATCGTAATACAATGAAATTAAAAAATTCCTCTGCAGTTTTATAGCAATAAGTGAATCCTAAGAATCTTAAGTAATAACCCAGTAAAATATCATGCACGTATGTAGTTACATGTGGAAGTTTCTGAAGCTATTTCTTCCAAAGGAAATAGAGGAAAGCTTATAGTGCTCAGGAAATTTAGCAAACTAAAGAGGCTCAGGAAGTTCACAAAACCTAAGAGTCACAAAGTCCCTTCCAAAGTTGTATAACTAGTAAATACTTTGTGAAGGGAGAGTTTCCATTGGCACTGTCTGCAAGTCATGCAGGAAATTCTGAGTGGTGGACTTTCATTGAATCAATGCCCATGTCTTTGAGTTACTCGTGTTTCTCTAAGTCAGCCTTCAGCCATGCTCTTGTAACCTAATAGACACACTGACTTATCAATCTAGAATTGTGGTGGAGTTTTGCCATTGGTCTGGTCCTGGGTGCCTTCTCTAGGGTGATATGTTTGTTCACACATCCTCAGGAAAAATAGCAAGGCACTCTGGTATTCTGAACAATAGGTTGGATGTCTACCTGATAAATTAGTGAGACAGGCCTGTGGGACGAAGAGAATTCCAGCATTCTGTAATGTTCCTCAGATAATCAGTTAATTTAAATAGCTTTAGCATGGTTTGTTAATCATTTGGTTTCAGGCAGTGAAAAGAAAACCAATCACAGCCAAATCAGTGGAAGCTAATGCATTCGGTGGACAAGTGCATTTGCTGACTGTTTCTCCTTTACACAAGCTGCTTTGATAATGTGTCCATTTAGGATTTGTGCTCTTTTTAAGTTTTCCTACTTAACCACCCAGAAAGAACATCGCCTGCACCACATAACAAATGGAAAGTTACAGAATGGAAGGTTTGAGTGAGCTGATTACACACACACAAGCCCTTAGCAACAGAGACTTCTCTCCCAGGAATCAGCTTGGCCCAGATGTTGCTTCCTCTCATTCTAAGGCTTAGATGGTCTCTTTGTGCTGGGAGATACAGGTTCATTCTGCCTTCTCTGTTTCAATAGCATTCAAGCCCACAAAGAAAAGCATGACACACATGGCAACATAGCTTCACTTTCTTGGGATTGCTGATGTACTTTGGGATGAAATAAACTTAGGTGTAAAAAATGACTAAAGATAGGTGTCATGTTCACGACTTGAAAATAATGATACTCCTGGGTGGGGAGTGCATCTGGACTGAATATATCACTCAATGATAAAGAAGTAGCCCTGCAACATGAGGACCTAAGTTAGAGCTACAAACCCTACTAAAGAGCAAACAGACAACAGGAATGATATGATGCTTCATGACTGAGTGTTAGTCCTTGAGAGAGGGAGACAGATATTGGGCTTTCTGTCTAACCAGCCTAACCAAAACAGTGAGCCCAGGTCACATTGATTGGCCTTGTCTCAAAAAACAAAGTGGGCAGTGTCTGAGGAATGACACCAGAGGCTATCCACATATGAACACACATACACACACACACACAAAGTGTACATCTTTGTTTAACACCACCCATGTGTTGAAAGCTTGACCCCCTTGAGTGATGCTCAAGGACGTGTGGAGGAAGTAGGTTAAGTACTGAGGCAGTCTAGGACCAAATGCTCATACTGTACTGTGGCTCTGGTTCTGTCCACCTCCTTTCACCACATCCTGGCTACCATGAGGTAAGCATCTTGCTCCACAACATACCCTTGTCCTGGTATGCTCTTTGCCACAGACTAAAAGAAGTAAATCCAAGTGACCAATGATTGAAACTCCAAAATTGACCCTCAACAGAAGTACTAAAAGTGTTTTTCTCTTTATAAGTATTTATCCTGGGGTGGAAACCTCTGCCTGGGCCACCAGGAGCCCATAGCCAACGAGCACCAGGAGAAAGCTACCCTCCCAGGAGTGTGGAAAAGCCATGAGTGGGGTTAAGGGGAGGAATACTGCTCACCGACACCCGCCCAGAACTGGCGGGATACAGGGCCTGAGAACTGGGGGCAGGAAATGTCTAAACCTTCCGGTTCTATCTGTGGGTGGAGACCTCTGCCTGGGCTACCAGGGGTCTGTGCCTGGGGATCTCAGCCTGGGACACAGGACTCCTGGAGAGAGCTGGTATCCCAGGAGTGCTGACACACCTTTGAGCACAGGCAAAACCACCACTTCTGTTCAAATTCACTGGATCAAGAGGGACCCTTGCAGAGCCATCAGGACATAGGAACCAAGGGACAGCTGGGGACAAGATCCTTCTGATTTCTGTCTGCACCCCAGAACAGACCCTGTGCCACAGCTCTCCAAACCCAAACAACTCTCAGAGAGGGCTGGTCTTCAAGGAGTATTGACACAGACGCCTGCAGGAGGGGCAAGCCACAACCAGACAGAGTAAGATCAGCTAACATCAGAGTTAACAAGATGGCAAAAGGCAAGGGTAAGAACATAAGGAACAGAAACCAAGGGTACTTGGCGTCATCAGAACCCAGCTCTCCCAGCACAGCAAGCCCTGGATACTCCAACACACCAGAAAAGCAAGACTCAGATTTAAAATCTTTTCTCTTGATGATGATAGAAGATGTTAAGAAAGAAATGAATAACACCCTTAAAGAAATACAAGAGAACAGAGATAAACAACTAGAAGCCTTTAAAGAGGAAACGCAAAAATGCATTAAGAACTACAGGAAAACACAATCAAACAGGCAGAATTTCAAGAAAACACAATCAAACAGACAAAGGAAATGCACAAAACTATCCAGGAGCTAAAAATAGAAATAGAGACAATAAAGAAATCACAAAGGGAGACAACCCTGGAGTTAGAAAACCTAGGAAAGAGATCAGGAGTTATTGATGTAAGCATTACCAACAGAATACAAGAGATAGAAGAGAGAATCTCAGGAGCAGAAGATACCATAGATAACATTGACAAAACAGTAAAAGAAAATGCAAAATGCAAAAATCTTCTAGCCCAAAACATCCATGAAATCCAGGACACAATGAGAAGACAGAACCTAAGGATAATAGGTATAGA
>CM052711.1:18340173-18412001 GCA_028551405.1 Uromys caudimaculatus | reverse complement strand
ATCTATTCAATATAGTAATTGAAGTTCTAGATAGAGCAATTAGACAACAAAAGAAGGTCAAATAGATACAAATTGGAAAGGAAGGAATCAAAATATCACTCTTTGCAGATGATATGATCGTATACTTAAGTGACGTGAAAAACTCCACCAGAGAACTGCTGCAGCTGATAAACAACTTCAGCAAATTGGCCGGATATTAAATTAACTCAAACAAATCAGTAGCCTTCCTATACTCGAGGGATAAACAGGCTGAGAAAGAAATTAGGGAAATGACACCCTTCACAATTGTCACAAACAATATAACGTATCTTAGTGTGACTCTAACCAAACAAGTGAAAGATCTGTATAAGAAGAACTTCAAGTCTCTGAAGAAAGAAATTGAAGAAGACCTCAGAAGATGGAAAGCTCTCCAGTGCTCATGGATTGGCAGAATTAATATAGTAAAAATGACCATCCTGCCAAAAGCAATCTACAGATTCAATGCAATCCCCATCAAAATTCCAACTCAATTCTTCATAGACTTAGAAAGAGTAATTCTCAAATTCATTTGGAACAAAAAACAAAACAAAACAAAACAAAACAAAAAAACTAGGATAGCAAAAGCTATTCTCAACAACAAAAGAACATCTGGGGGAATCAGCATCCTTGACTTCAAGCTGTATATACTACAGAGCAGTAGTAATAAAAACTGCATGGTATTGGTACAGTGACAGGCAGGTAGATCAATGGAATAGAATTGAAGACCCAAAAATGAACCCACACACCTACGGTCACTTGATTTTTGACAAAGGAGCTAAAACCACCAGTGGAAAAAAGACAGCATTTTCAACAAATGGTGCTGGTTCAACTGGCGGTCTACATGTAGAAGAATGAGAATTGATCCATTCCTATCTCCCTGTACAAAGCTCAAGTCCAAGTGGATCAAGGACCTCCACAGAAAACCAGATACACTGAATCTAATAGAAGAGAAAGTGGGGGAAAAGCCTCGAACACATGGGTACAGGGGAAAAGTTCATGAACAGAACACCAATGGTTTATGCTCTAAGATCAAGAATCGACAAATGGGACCTCATGAAATTGCAAAGCTTTTGTAAGGCAAAGGACACTGTCAATAGGACAAAATGGCAACCAACAGTTTGGGAAAAGATCTTTACCAATCCTGCATCTGATAGAGGGTTAATATCCAACATATACAAAGAACTCAAGAAGTTAGACTCCAGAAAACCAACTAATCTCATCAAAAAATGAGGAACAGAGCTAAACAGAGAATTCTCAACTGAGGTAATTCGCAGGGCTGAGAAGCACCTAAAGAAATGTTCAACATCCTTAGTCATCAGGGAAAGGCAAATCAAAACAAGTCTGAGATTCCAGCTCACACCAGTCAGAATGGTAAGATCTAAAACTCAGGTGACAGCCCATGCTGGCGAGGATATGGAGAAAGAGGAAAACTCTTCCATTGTTGGTGGGATTGCAAGCTGGTACAACCACTCCGGAAATCAGTTTGGCGGACTCTCAGAAAAATGAACATAATACTACCTGAGGATCCAGCTATACCACTCCTGGGCATATACCCATAATATGCTCCAACATGTAATAAAGGCACATGTTCCACTATGTTCATTGCAGCCATATTTATAATAGCCAGAAGCTGGAAACAACCCAGATGTCCCTCATCAGAGGAATGGAGACAGAAAATGTGTTACATTTACACAATGGAGTACTACTCAGCTATTAAAAACAATGACTTCATGAAATTTGCAGGCAAATGGATCCTGAGTGAGGTAACTCAGTCACAAAATAATGAACATGGTATGTACTCACTGATAAGTGGATATTAGCCCAAAAGTTTCACTTTATAGTAACCGCTGGACTGAGAGTAAAGTCCCAGATGGAGGAGTTGTAGAAAGGACTGAAGGAGCTGAGGGAGTCTCCAGCCCCATGAAGGGAGCAACAGTGTCAACTGGCCTGAACCACCCCCCCCCCCGTCCTCCTGGAGGCTGGACCACCAACCAAAGAATACACATGAAGGGACCCATGGTTTGGATCACATATGTGGCAGAGGAGGGCCTTGTTTGCCATTAGGAGTAGGAGAGGCCCCAGTAAAGGGGAATGTCAAGGTGGGAATATGGGAGTGGGCAAGCGGGTGGGTGGGAGGTGGAATTCCCTCATAGAGGTGGGAGAGGGGGAGGGTGGTTTCCAAATAGGAGACCTAGAAAGGGGGAAACATTGAAAATGTAAATAAAGTATCAAAAAAATAATAAAAATAATAAAAAAGTATTTATCCCAGTTACATTAACAGTAACAAAAAGCTAACACAATCTTCCAAAGGAGATAAAAGGGGCTAAGGATATGGTTCAGTGAGTAAAGTGCTTACTTTACAAGCTAGAGGACCAGTGTTCAAACCCCAAAACCCAGGTTAAAAGGTGGGCATGGGGAATCTCATTGAGAAGGGGAAATAGAATAGATATCACATTGTTGAAGGGGTATGGCTGGGGATGGGGTGGGATTGGAAACAGGAGAGATCACATTTGGAGAGGACGGAAGTAAAGAGTTCTGGGAAAGACAATTAGAATGGGGAGGAAGGAGGCATCTCTGAGATGAGCTTGAAATCTAGGGCATCAGAAACTCTCATGAATCAATGAGTGTGACCCTACCTAAGACTTCTAGTAATGGGGGATACAGAAGCTGAACCAGCCATCTCCTGTGGCCAAGCAAGACTTCCAGTGAGGGATCAGGATACCAACCCAGCCCAAATCCTTTGACCTACAATTGCTTTGCCTACAAGACATGCAGGAATAAAGATGAAGCAGGAACTGAGCAAATGGCTGACCAATGTCTGGTCCAGCTTGAGAGCCATGTCATGAAATGGAGCCCAACCCTGACGCTGTTAATGATAGTCTGCTATACTTGCAGATTGTAGCCTAGCATAACTGTCATGTGAGAGGTTTCACTAGCAACTGATAGAAACAGATGCAGAGACCCACAGCCAACATTATACAGAGCTTGGGGAACCCTGAAGAAGAGTGGGAGGAAGGATTGTAGGAGCCAGAGAGGTCAAGGACACCTTAAGAAAACCCATAGAATCAACTAATGTGGGTTCAAAAGGGCCCCCAGAGACTGAACTGCCTGGGTCTTCATGAGGAACTCCCAAAGCGGGAGCAGGGGCTGTCTCTGACTCTGTTGCCTGCCTTTAGATCCCTTTCCCCCTACTGGGTTACCTTGTCTAGTCTCAATAAGAGAAGATGTAATGATATGCCAAGGCTGATTAATATCCATGGAAGGAGTGAATGTAGGGTGGGGAGGGAAGGTGGGTAGGAAAGGTAGGGAGGGGGAGGACTGGCAGAAGAGGAGGGTGGGGAAACTGCAGTCAGGATGTAAAGTAAATTAATTAATTAATTAATTAAAAATTAAAAAGAAAAATAAAAGAAGTAATAACAATATTATTGAGATTTAAAAAAAAAAGGTGAGTATGATGGCATGCCTCTGAATCCTTAGTTGTAACATATTTTGTATTTGCCTGATTTAATTGCTGTGTCCAAAGCTTACTGCCTTAGTCTACTACCCTAGACCTAGTCCTGAAAGCTTCTACCTTCCATACCATCTAGTCTAGGCCTATAATATTTCTTCCTCTGAGACTTGCTGCTGAATAAACTCACCCCCTTCCTAGTTCTATCTGATCTCTCATTGGCTTTTTCAGCTTAGCTGTTCTGGCTCATGCTAATTCAATCTGGCTTCTCTCTCTCAGCCTCTCCTTAATTGCTCTGCTTGGTCTTATACTAACTTTGGCAGTATGTTCTAATCTGCTAGCTTCTTATTTTTCTCTGGCTTGTTCTGTCTTTACCTATGTCTAGCTTGTTTTCTCTTTGCATGCTGTCTGTAAAACTCTCCTGATAAAATGGCCTCCTTTCTCTTGCAATCTTCTCTCTTGAGTAGCTTTCCTTCCTCTATTCCGTAAGAGTTGTCAAATCTTTCTCTGACTCATCACTTTGTCTGCCACTCAATTAGACATCACTTTTAAACATGGGTACTTCCTTCTATAAACTAATTTTACCTTCATTGTTTGGGATTAAAGATGTGTACTAGGGGCATGTCTCTATTCTAGTCAGAGAGATTCAAGGTGTGAGCTAAGGGCTGAGTTACATCAGAACACAATCTTGGGGTTCAAGTGTGATCAAATATCCTGCAATACTAGTTGTGAGAGACAAAGAAGGATCCTTGACGCTTGCTATCCAGCTAGTCTTGACAAATCACTTATCTCCAGGTTCATGGAGAGACCATGTCTGAAAACTTAAGGAGGACAACTACAGAGACAGACAGCCTATGTCTACCTCTGGCCTTCATATATACAGGTACATATATGAGTGCACACCTGTACACACACACGTGCATGAACATATGCACAGACACTCACAAATACACATACACACATACACTATACACTAAAGAAATGAAAAAATTAGTTTTAGAAGAACAGCAAGATAAATAACTTCGGGGATATGTGCATTCATCAAACATTTTTTTCTCTGAAATGTTTATAACACTGGTAAATGTATCAGGTTCTTTATTATTATTATTATTGCTGTAACAAAATGCCCGACAAAATCTACTTAAGGGAGGGGAAAGGTTTATTTTGACTCCAAGTCTAAGGGAATACAAACATGACTAAGGGATTTTATAACCGAAAGTGTAGGAGGAATGGCAGGTCTTAACAAGGAGGTGGCTACTTCCACATAAACATCAGTAAACAGCAAGTGGGGCTGCACAGCCCCAGAGGCAACTTCTGCATAACGGTCAAACTGAAGTCTGCATGAGAGCCTAGAGATTGGTGATGCAGACAATGATAACCAATCAGGAACTGCAACTTCAAGGACATACTTGCTTGTGACCAATGGGACTTGGATGGAGGGTAAAAAGAGTGCTCCTGAGAATTAGTAAATGAGCTTGTTTCTGCATTCTCACCATCCCCAGAGTCAGAGCCATTTATTCTGCACCACCTCATCCCCAACCCCCAAGGGCCAGTACAGTTGGGCAGCTGGTGGTCCAGGGTGTAAAGCAACACACAAGTTTTTATTTAACACTCCTATAAAGTATGGTTCATTGACCTGAGAGAACGGTGCTTATTTGGGTTTAGAGCTGCTGTTTTATGTTAATCAGATAATTATCAATCTTTGCTTCCTCTCCCCAATACCTCATACTGCTTTCTCCTAGACAAGCTAGGGAATCTAGAAGACTAACAGTAAAGGATGCAGCTGTGAAGGCCACGTCCCCACTCTCCCAAGATACACTAAGCAGAACACCTACACAAACACTAAGAAGAGGAGAGATAAGAGAGAAAATGCATTGATGTTACCAAGTCAGTTTTAACCTCAACTTTATAATATTCAAAATTTGATCAGTCAAAAATATAAGTTGATCTCCAGTGCACTGATGTCATATGGTCAGTAGCAGTTAGAGAACTTGTATCTTCGAGCTCTACTGAAGACAAAGTCAAGAGCAAACAATTCTTCCTCATGGATAGTCTAAGGATGGTCCCAATACTTTTAGTAATCCTAAGACAGAATTCAGCTTTCTGCTTAAGACTATGTGAAGAAAACTGATAATCAGACTTGGAAAAACTACAACATTCTAATTATGCAAGAAGAGTTTCCATGTGTGATACTCAGATTTTAAAGCAAAAATATTTTAGGATAGAAAGATCTTTATTTTTCCCAAACTCTAATTTTTTGACAGAGGTGGATGCTTTTGTTCCTAACAACTGGTAAAAAATGATTTATTCAGACCCGCACTCTTAGAAGGAATAATTAATACTAATGAAAACTCTATGTCATGTGATTCACCCAAGGTACACTTTCATTCTTAAGATCTTAGCTCAATCAAATCATCTCATTTGCCAGGCACTGGGATGGGAGCTTACCATGAAGTACTCTAATTAATCCTGAAGACTCTGTTAGGTGGGGCTCTTCCTTGTACTACTACACAGCAGGAATCAGCAAGTAGAGTCAAAGGTGGACCACATCGCAGCAAAGAGCTGTTTTCAAAGAGCTAAATATAACATAGTGTCACACTTTCCCCTCCCTTTTCCCCACCCCTCTATCCACATGGACAGCCAATGATAGGGGGATTGGGGGATCTGTGACAGAGGCCTACAAACTAAGTATGAACTCTCTTGGGTGAACTTAAAGGGGAAAACGTTCTGCATATGTTCTTCGTGTCCAGTTCACAGGATGTATTTGAAGGGAAATAGTTGAGAAAACAAAGCATTCTGTCTCCTGGCACCCATTAGCACCACGGAAGAGTCTCTAGGAGTTTTATATCGTAACTGAAAGCAAATGCTATAAGTAAGTAGCCATCGACAAGTTCCTTGCTATGGAATGACATATAGGGCTTTGTTGGCTCTCTGGGCATCAGCAACAATGCTCACTTGGATATGAGCAATCTCTAGGGAAAGGACCAACCTTCCAGAGAAAACCAGGTAATTTTTATGAGTTAATACAGTTCTCAAGGTAGCTTTAGAGTAGGAGGAAAGTAGACCTCTGCTTCAGTGCCTGAACACTAGACACAGTCAAGATGGGGACCTCAAGAATGCAAGACAGATGAATGTTAAAGCTAGAAGCATGCAGTCCTGTGTGGGAGGGAATTGCTATGCTGGCAAACCCACAAAGGCCACCCAAGGGATCTGCCTAAGGAGACAGAATTGTATTTAGTGATGGAATACACACAGTGCTTGGGGGAGAGAGAGAAACAATAGCCATAATCCATCACATTAACACGGAATCATATGGAGCAAGATGAGAGACTCATTTGGCAAGAGAAACAGTAAATGAAGAGCAACATTAAAAGAGTACTGGCTCTTTACCAGGAAAATCCAAAGTAATTTCCATACACTAGCTTGATGAGTGTTCCCACTAAAGCCAGCACTAGTAGCAGTGGAAGCCAATCACTCCAATCACTTCATAGATAGGACCCTGGATCTCCAAAAGTTACCTGTCAACAAGCCTAAAAACAAGACAGAGTTGAACTAGGCGCCTGGTCCTAGCTCCTTTTGGAATTCTGACTTCCTTTAAAGAAAAGTATGATAAAGTGTTGGAAGAGGTGTTAAAGACTGAAATTGGAAGCCCTTGAACATGATGCAAATGTAAGACAGACATGTAACAAAGGCTTGAATGGGCTCAGCAGAGAACAAATACCATCCAAGATGAGACTTGGAAAGACAAGCTGCCTAGTACACAGTGAAAACATGGATTGTTTGTTTGTTTGTTTGTTTTTTGTTTATGTACTTACCTCAAGGGTAGAGGAAAAAGTGTTCCATTGTTTCTGTGTCCTGTTTTTAGTGTGTTTCTTTTGTCCTCACTAGCTTCAGGCTGTGCCTTAGTCACCTAGGACACTTAGATGAACTTTAGTTATAGGCTGAATATCCTAAGTTTATAGGATCCACCAGTAACACAAGAGACAGAAGAAATCAAAGAGCTACATTTTGGGTCCTCCCTGATCCCACATTTGGCACCTCTGCAAAATAGAAATTGTAGGCCTAGAAATCATAGCAAAAGACCACCTATAAGGAAAGGGTACTCTACTTTGAATCCTTTTGACTTAAGGAAAAGATGATATGATAGTTTGAATAAAATACCCCCCATAGGCCCATAGGGAGTGGCACTATTAGGAGGACTGGTCTTGTTGGAGAAAATGTATCACTTTGCGGGCAGGCTTTGAGCTCTCATCTGCTCAAGCCATCCATACCCAGTGTGGCACACAGTCTCCTTCTGTGGATCAAGATACAGAACTCAAGCCTCTCCATCATCATGGCTGCCTGGCTGCTCCCATGTTTCTCATCATAATGATAATGGACTAAACCTCTGATATTGTTAGCCAGCCCCAATGAAATTATCTCCGTTATAAGAGCTTCTGTGGCCATGGTGTCTCTTCACAGTAATGGAAACTCTAAGGCAGATGGGAACCAGTGCTGTGAAATCCCAGGAAAGCCAGTCTGGCCAAGTGCCAGTTCCCTCTCAGAAATGAGATAAAGGAAGAGATGATCTCCCAAGACAAAGGAATCTAAATTTGCTCTACTAATGTCTAGTTAATATAAACAACCAACTGAGCCCATCCACCATAAAGTGGTAAGAATGAATAGAGAGAAAAATATTCAAGGGCCCTAGCCCAGAGCCTACTAGAGAGATGGATTTTCTTTAAATACCAACTGTCACTGTGGTTTATGTCTTGGCCTGTAACAGACCCAAAGCTGCTGCTCAGGATGAAATGTCAGTGCTACTAGAAGTCTCACTGGGGCTCACAAAATATTACATGACAATATAGAAAAATGGCAATAAGGAGTTTTACAATCCAGACAATGATTTATGCTGTGACTTTGGAGAGGAGGAGAAACATATTCTCTATATTTTTAACACATCAGTAAATTTCAGTGTATCAGAGTAACACCTTAGGCCATCACATTGTCAAGCGGCAGGTCAAGACAATGGCCTAAGAGAGACTGTGTTGGAACTCAGCTTATTTTAGGACCCTAACTAGGTTATGTTGCTTTCTTGAATTCTCAGGGAACCTGGCAAAGGAAGCTTCCACCTGTGGATTAGGTTCTCTCTACACCATCTCAACAGAAAAGAACACTGGGGAATTTCTGGACTGCTCCATTCTATTATAATTATGTAGCTCCCATGAAAACCCAAAGTACAACACAGCATACCTCATATGTCACAGCTGGGGTGAGCAACCTTTTTCACATGGAGACAAAGTGCATCTTACTAGGTAGTCGAGAGAAGAGAATGAAGTAATACATACACAGTGTTCAGCACACACAATTTCCATCCCCAGCAATGCTAGATGAATATTAATGGTTTCTGAAGGACAGCTCAAGCTGACAGAAGAGGGGGACCTACTGTCTCCAGCTCTCCCTCCTTCTGATGTTCATTTTTCTGTGAATAAGTAAACACACTGGAGATGGGCAATTTGACTTCTTAGTCCACAGCCTTTTGGTTTTTCCTTGCTGACCTAAGTAAAAGGGTCATCGTTCTAGCAGTCAACCAAACTGTCTTTATGGCAGCAAGAGCCATCAACAACATTCCATGGACCTATTGAGACAACTATACAAAGATTTCAGCCAACAACTCTGGCTTTGTAAGAGTAACCGCAGCAAGGACTGTTTGAAATTATTTGTACCAGACTTTTTGATACCATGAGGTTCCATGAACTCTAGACGTCCTTCCAATCATTTCTGCCTTTGCCAGAGGAGGAGCACTTTCCCTGGTGAAGAACTCCTATGACTCCTGCTACAAGATGCAAAGTTGTGACTGGTCCAATAAGTAGCTGTGATTTATTCAAACAAATGGCTGGTATTGGTTCAAACAAGTGACCACAACTGTACAAGTTATTCTAATTTGTCCAAACACCCCTTTTCCAGCTATATAAGCAGGCGACCCAAGCTCATTTAGAAAACTGAATGGGAGACACTCCCCTGTGCTGCCTTCATGAGTGTCACAATATTAGGTCCAATAAAACCCTGCTTCAGTAGTACTGGATGAGCTGGTAACATGAAGAAAGAAGCAAGAGAGAGTAGTGGTAGCAGCAGCCACAGAGGTAACAATTGGAATGGCAGTGGCCATGGCTTGGCAGTTTAACAGCACAAAAGGCCTTGACACAGGAAGACTCAAAAGCCATCTCAGAGGTTGTCCTGGAAGCTTATGCCCAGCTTCCAATCACTGGTGTTGGTCTCCTTGTAACTCAACTGTGGTTACCTTTGGAATTCAGTAGTCTAGACATATCTGGAAGATAGATGCGTAAGATTTGCAAGAGGTGGTCTACACTTGGTATCAAAAAGTCACTTGGAGGAAAGGATCACTGTCAAGAATGACTTAAGTTAGGTCACATGCAAAGCTACACTGCAGGGAATAAAACTGATTCCATGAATCCAAATCTGTCATCCAGTCAGTGCTCCCTTACATTCCTTTCAGAATCCCAGATGGAAAGAAAGAGATTTTAAAAAAATTAGCCAGCACCACTATCACACCACCTCCACCACTACCACCACCACCATCACCAACACCAACAAGAACAAATCCACCATAAACATTGTAGGAGCCATTGGAATACATGTAGAACTATCATGACCCATGAGGGAGGAACATCCTCCTGACATTTTCATGGCCTTGGTGTGTGAAGGACAAAAGATGCAGCATCTCTCTGCAATCTTCAGAATGAAACACTCTGTCACAAAACAGACATTGATACCTTAAGGTGGCCACAGAGTTGATGTGGCCCCTACAGGGGCAGTCAGAGAAAACAGAAGTTGGAGAGTGGAAGTCACCCATTGTAGAAGAAAAGGTGAGGCACATCCATGCAAAGAAAGAGGGGACACATCAGGAAGTAATAACTGCACCTTGATGGATCACTGAATTAGTCATACACTCGAAGATGGGGAGTAATCCGGTTAGTCAGTCAGCAAAAGCATGCATGAAGCTAAGTGTTCTGCTAAGGATCTGGACTATAAAGTTAAGAGACATCAACAGCCAAGAGAAGCATCAATTGCCCAGCCATGTGTCTTAGTCAAGGTTTCTATTCCTGCACAATCATGACCAAGAAGCAAGTTGGGGAGGAAAGGTTTATTCAGCTTACACTTCCACACTGCTGTTCATCACTAATGGAAGTCAGGACTGGGACTCAAGCAGGTCAGGAAGCAGGAGCTGATGCAGAGGCCATAGAGGGATGTTTCTTACTGGCTTGCTTCTCCTGACTTGCTGAGCTGGCTTTTTTATACAGTCCAAGACTACCAGCCCACAGATGGCACCACCCACAAGAGGCCCTCCCACCTTGATCACTAATTGAGAAAATGCCTTACAACTGAATCTCACTCCTTTCTCTGTGATAACTCCAGCTTGTGTCAAGTTGACACAAAACCAGCCAGTATACCATGTCATTGAAGATAGTGGATAAATTATAGTCATTTGCTCACCTATTTATTTAAAACTCACCAGTAAAAACATAACCAGCTATAAGGTCATTATTACAAAAAATGTAACATCAGATGATTAATATTTGAGGGAATCTCAAAGATAGATTAAACATAACAAAAATTCAAATACCATGACAAACAAGATATTGAAATTATCCACTGTAGAAAACAAAATAAGCAAACAAAACCAGTCTGTTGACAGAAAACACAGTCTTTGGTCTGGACATTGCTAAGCAGAATATAAATAGAATAGAGATGCATTTTGAAGAGGTATGTGTACAGAAAAACAAAATAAGGTAGAGTTAAATGTAGCCCTGTACAACTCTGAAATCGTACATGAAGCATATACAGATTTGTATGTATGTACTGTCCTATGAGGTTTTTAAGGTGAAAGTTTCCCTCGACAGAAACATCTTACAAGATGACAACATAGTCTCATAAACAGGCTATTGACATTGATGCAGAAAAGCCGCAGACCGTGGCCACGGAGATGGTGATCCCTCACTCTGCCCCGTCTTAGCTCCACTCGCCTGCCTTTCTAACCTTGCCTCTTCTTTGATGCTTCACAACTGCATCATTTCAAGAATGTTTTGTGACTGAAACTGTTGATTGTGTGGAATCTGAGAATGGGGCATTTTCGCTCAGCATAAATCTCTGGAGAGCCACTGACGCTGTTGTGTGTATCATTCCGTCAGTTTTCTGTCATGTGGCTACATCACGGTTTAATATTTTACCCCATTTTAGGCTGTTATGATCAAAGCTGCCATACAAATAAAATGATAGTTCTACAAAAAGACTAATATAATTAATAAGTGCTTGATATTAGCCATCATGAGAAAAACAAAAACAGAAGTAAATACAAAGAAAACATTTTTCAAATTCTATGGCCATTAAAATAGTAACAGGATATTTTCGGCAGCTATATGTCAACATACTTCAAAATGTAGACAAAATTAGTAAATTTCTGGAAAAAATACAAACCCAATTAACTTTAGTTTATATTATGAATACTTATTTACATAAAAGAAAAATCTATAAATTTACAGAAATAGATTTATAAATAAAAATAAATTTATAAATAGAAAAATCTATTAAATTTATAATGTAAAGCCTTTTATAGAAATGAAACAAATAGTTGCATTGGTAAACATCATCAAACACACAAAGAAAGAGCTAGAGTCAATATAATACAAGAAACTCCAGGAACCATAAAAATAAACATGGAGCCTGCTCCAGCTGCTTTTATAGGGCTAGCATTGTCTCCATGGCAAACTTGATAAGGACCTTACAAGGGAAATCAGACACAATCATCTTATAAAATACAAATAAGATAGCACCAAAACTTTTGATAACCAAATTTACTAATTCAGAAAAGTATAATGGATCGCACACTAGTTCGTATTCATTCTTTTCAAAGACCGATGCTGGGTTCAACATGTACAATCAGTTAGTTTAACTTATGATGAAAAAAAGAAAGTGCCTAAATAAATATAAAAATATGCTAATATCAATATTTAATCAAGATTTTAAAACTAGTAAACCAAAATTAGAGATGTATTTCTGTATTTAAGAATTAGTCATTTTACCCACCAACAGAGGGGTAGAGGGAGGATAGATCTTATCCTAAGTTTTAAGAAAAATATCTAACCTTATAGTATTTGAGTTGAGCTAAATGTAACTTTATGTCAACCTTCCAAATCTTTCTAAATAAACCTAGCATAAATAAATAAATACATATTAACCTAAACCAGCAGGCTGTTCTTCAGTGACAGGGTCTTAGTGAAGAAAATTGGAACCCAGAGATCTTATATAAGTCAATGACTTATGCCAGGCAAGTTCATTAAGAAGTACAGCATCTTATATACAGTTTTCAAGAAGGCAGTAAGATGGGACAGAGTTAGCAGAAAGCCATCATATAATAGAAGAAAGTTGGCAGGAAGCTCATAAAGGAATGCTATACAGGGGAACAGGATAACTCAAGTTCCTCCCAACCCAAGCACACAGCAACCTTTGGACTAGTAACTAGTCTCTTCAGAGGGAAAAGCAAAGTTCCCAGAAACTAAAACCTCAATTTCTTCCATGACCTGGCTCTAGTCCCAAACCACATCTGCCCTTGGACAAGAACACAAAACTGGATTCCTTTTGTCCTGTCATGCGGACCTCTAAAGAACCATTGGATAAAGCTGACTCCCAACAATATATCGATATATCAGAATTCTGAAGCTATTGGTACTTCCTTCCAATAGTTCCCCTTTTGTTTTCATTGTACTATTCTAAATAGAGAAGACACATGAGATACTAAGTCATTTGTTGGAATTGTATTCTTTACTTTTTCTTATCGCTGTGATAAAATGCTTGGCACACAACTTGAAGGAATAAAGGTCTATGTTGCTCACAGTTTCAGAGAATCACAATACCTCAGGGCTTGGAAGGTAAAGCAGAGCATCTAAGTCAGCTGTGGTCAGTTGTGATGGGACCACAAAACAGCTGTCTGCACAGGTCACAGGAGACTGGGCTCAGATTCCCCATTTCCCACCTTCCTACCAGTGCTGGGATTCAAGTGTGTACCACCATGACCAGCTTGAACTGTATGCTTTCAGAAACATTTTTAGCCAACAGCTATCTATAACATTTGTTTAGACGTGAAAGAGAATGAAATTGACTGGAATTTAGTGTTAGATGATACTGCAAACTTGAACTTTTAGCCCCTGGAGACCCATTAGTTACCAACAGTTGCTTTGCAAGGTAGACTAACTGGACATTGTCTCTGAGAAGCAATTTTCAAACTATTATTCAAGTCTTTATAATACTACATGATAAAAAGTCATAAAATGGAGCACTGTTTTGATTTTCCATGGAATATAGAATATGACTACTCACACAGACACCATTAAATTTCATGCTTTTTATAGTTTATTGAAAATACACTTCATTTTCACATTCAAATAGAATGTCAATTTACAATTAATAGCAAACATTTTTGAAAAACATTTATGCTAAAAGGAACCCATGTAAAATTCTTTGAATGGGTTGGTTCTTTTGCATAGCTCTTCATAGACTGAAGTGTTAGACATTTTGCATGAAAACAGAGGAAACGCAAAGTGAGAATGTAAACCTTTCCTTGCCACTTAAACAAAAAATGAAAAGAATTCTAAAATCTCACGTTTCCCCAGCCCCGTTCCTCCTACCTGCTTTCCAAATATGAGAAAGCTTGTCTTATCTGAAGTCAGAATTGAAGACAATGGCTTTGCCTACTCTTACAGAATGGATGCCAGGTCAGATGGGGACAATTTTCAGGCCTAATTGGGAGTAGGGGAGAGACTCTGTGAGGTGGAAACTCAGACGGGGGAACAGCATTTGGGATGTAAATAAATAAATAGATAGATATTTTATAAAGAAATGAAATGAAAACATGTTAATCACAAAAAGAAAATAGTAGTTTGCTTCCAGAAGAGGACAGTGACAATAAAAATAATAAGATGCAGAGCATATTTATATGATTCCAAAGCCTCATGAGGTGTATATATATATATATATATATATATATATATATTCTGTTCTCATATGACAGCAGTGTTGATGAACCCTAGAAAAAACACCATCACACACAGGGGTCAGAATCCAGGCTCTCCTGCCTCCTAGTGGTGAGACTTTACACAGATCATGCACCATGTCTAAGATTCAAATCTGTGAAATATGAGTCAAAGAAAGGCCTGTCTCCTCAGTCTATGTGAAGGCTAAATACAATTATATTATGAAATATTACTTAGTATATGAATATCAAACATGTTCTGTGGGTTTTATTGAAATTGCTAGAAGCAACATTAAAACCTTTGTCCTTCAGTTAGGAGAATCACATGACTCAAGCATAAATAATCACATGAACAATTATTCATTGGTTTTCTTCTTTGGAGTGTAATGTATTACATGTGTGTTGTGTGTTTGCATGTCTGTTTATGCATATTTGGTGTGGTGTGTGTTGTGGTGTGTGTGTGTGTGTGTGTGTGTGTGTGTGTGTGTTTGCCTGAAACTGATTCTGGCAATCTTCCTCAATGGCTCTTCCACCATACTCTTCTGAGGCACAGTCTCTTAATCAAACCATGAACTCCTTGATTCTGCTATAGTCTCACTCTCCAACTTGTTTCAGGGATATCCTGTCTCTACAATCTGTGGACTGAATTATAGGTCAGTGCCTACACCCACCCAGCATTCATGTGAATTACATGGACCTGGACACCAGTCCCCTGCCCAAGCAAGTATTTAATTGCTAAGCCATCTCCCCAGCCCTGAGGAGTTACTTCAACATTCCGTTCCCCTGGTCTAGGAAATTGCTTTAATTTTTGTTTCCACCCATTTCATAAGACATTCTACTCTTGTTCATTTCCTTTGGATTCAAAACTTCTCATGGATTCACAAGAGCATAAAATGCTTCTGTCGTTAGTACACATCTCAGTGGGCTTTCACAAATGGAACATATCCACACAAGAGACATCCACATTGGTCTTCCCGTCACTCGATGAATTAAAAAAATTGTTCAGGTTCACAAACCCCATGGTGAGATAATCCAGCTTCCACTTCTGCTTCTAACATGGACCCTCTTCTTGGCTTTTCCTCACCCTCTAGGTTAGACTGTCCCTGATGTGAAAGTTCAAAGCAGCACACCTACATTTACACATACAGAGCAGAATATGGTGATTATACTGCAAGCCACAGTGGATGGTGGCTGTTTCTACAGCCTCCTCTCGTTGGCTTCCATGACACTCAGCCTTCATGAACTCCATCCAATGCAGTCTACTTCCTGCCAGTTGCTTCAATGCAGGCATTTCCTAAGATCCCATCAGGACCCCAGCTCTCCTCACTTCACATCTCATTCAGAGTCCCACCCCCACCTTCAGTTTCATCCCATCGTGTCAATGGCATGATTCAACCCACTAGAAGAGGAGCTTATCTTTCTTCCAAAGCCTTCTCCCTACACTGTACTTTCTATTTTGTTTATATCCCCCAGTCACCCGTGGAACAAATCTTGAGCTGGTCCCAAGAATAATTGCCAAATCTCATTAATTCTAGCACTACTGTGAATTTGCTAGATGGTGACTGTCCCTATGTTGCTGGTTCTACATGGGGTACAGCTGAGAAAGAAACTCATGAGCCTGCACAATAGACTATTTTCCAGAGGCTTCGCCGTTGCCTAACTGCACACATGTTACTGAGCTTTATTAGTGCTCTCTGTATCTTCAAGTCCATCAACCCAGTCATTCCCATCTGACTCTCAATCTCTTGTCTCTTGTAAGGTTACTAAAATGGCCCACATTCTTCAGGAAAGTATAAATTCCTTCTATGATCCTCACAACCAGAATAAATTATTTCTTCACTTCAGAGTCAACAACTCTAAAAACATATATAAATAAGAACCTAAAAACTAGAACCACTCTGTGTCAAGCATTCTAACGGGCATACACACCATGATTCATTCCATCCTTGTTAATATAATCCCCATGACAACATTATATTTTGGAGATTTATGGGCAAGTTCTGACTAAGTGATTCATCTTGGGTCTTTACCACTCCATGAAAGTCAGGATACCAATCCAGTACTCTGCAATTCCAATGTCATTTTTTTAATGTTTTGCTAATAATTTATGGAGTTATTTTTTTACACATTTCTTCCTCAAAATGTTGCAAGCTTTTAGAGAGCTGAGAATAACTCCACACTCTTAACCCTGCAAACTCATACATGCCTACATCATATGCAGTAGATATAGCACACATGTGCCCACATCTGTGTATGTACACAACTAAATACACTTACTTGTGTGACTTGTACAACAATTTGTCAGTGAATAAAGGTAGATAGTATATACAGGCATATTAAGAATCATTGAAAAATGTACTTGCAGATCTTATTATAATTATTAATACAAAAAAAAAAAAGCCCAATCGTGTTGCTGCTCCTGTGAAACTTCCAAGCACAGATGACCACAACGTGACATCAGAGGCAGATTTTAGCAGTCTAAAAGAAGCTCATCACTGGGGCAAAGACGAATTTACCGTAACAAAGAGGAATCCGGCCCAGATAGGGTCCATCCTCAACTGCTGTCTATGACCACTTGGCAGTTGATTACAGCCTGGAGGATTATCTTTGGCAGGTGATACTGCTCTATCAAACCCAGGATATCCTTCCACCCTGAACAGCCTTTTTCCCAAAAGAAGTCACCAGGACTTCTGGCTCCCTTGGCTATAAGAAGCCCTTTGGTCCCTGTTTCCAGGACTGCCCAGGTACGTTCCTCTCCCTTGGATTCTCTGAACCGAAGATGTTACCTAACGCATTCTTTCCATGGATACTTCTCTGCTTATGTCAATCAAAGTAAGACCGTGGCTTAAAGTCAAGAACCCCATCTCCTTCAATTCAGGGTGATAACTAAACAGTGGCCTAACCTTCACAGTTCTGTTTATTTTCAAATGAATACAAAATTTATCTATCTATCTATCTATCTATCTATCTATCTATCTATCTATCTATCTATTTATTTATGTTTATACTCTGTAGATATCTATACATACTTATATATTCCCTCTGTTTCTATCTATCCATTTAGTCCTGGATGGTGTATTTAGAGGCAATAAAGACACAATGGTGGCAAAAATAAAAATAATCTTAATCCTCGGGGAACTGATAATTCTTTGAAGTTTGGTTGTAGGAAACAAAAAGACACAGCACATGTGCTTTAGATAAGGAGGGGTATTGGAAACAGACCACAACTACCGTCCTGAAACAAACTGAAGAAGGTATCAAACTGAAGAGGAGGCTCCACTGTCTTCCAAATGACCAACAATAAATACAGTCAATGATAAATAGGGCCCAAAGTCAATATATGGGGAGTTTTCTCTTTTGTTATAC
The DNA here is from genome assembly GCA_028551405.1 of Uromys caudimaculatus. Lineage (NCBI taxonomy): Eukaryota > Metazoa > Chordata > Mammalia > Rodentia > Muridae > Uromys > Uromys caudimaculatus. The sequence continues at coordinate 18,394,143 of CM052711.1, read as the reverse complement.
TAGAGCCTAAGGAGATAAAATTGTCCAACTAGCCTAAGATGATATAAAATACTCAGACAGTCATGGAATAGGAGAGATGGAAACAGATGTGCTTTAGAAACAGCATAAAAAACAGAGCTAAAACACACACACACACACACACACACACACACACACACACACACACACATGGGAGTAAACAATTCTACAAAAAAGGATCTCAGAAGAAGTTGGAGAAAAAGAGGCCAAAGAGGATATATTTCTTCCTCGTAGTTTTGAATATTACTTTATCCTGCCGGTCATAGAGATAAGCCTAAGTGAGTATGGTTCTCCAATTTTTCAAAACCTATCATGAATTTATCACAAACATTGTGTGAGTAGTGTATAATCTTCTTAGTGAACAAAGAAGTGAGTCACTTCGCAAAAAAAAAAAAAAAAAGTCAAATAACTGTAGTGTGTTTTACCTTCTCTTATAAAGTTAATAACGGTGATGTCTGCCAATTTAGAACAGAAACATTTAGCAAACAAAAGACTCTAATGTAGAGTGCTCTCTTTAAAAATCAGCTAGATGTATCAACAAAAGGGAAGAGAATATTTTCTCAACTGTTGCTTTGTTTGTTCCCTTCCTGCTCCCATGCAGAAACAGAGGGAATACTTAAAAGCAATGGTAATGATTGCAAATGCCAGAGCTTGCACTAATGCTTTGAACAGGCTTTTTTGTTTTGTTTGGAGAGTAGCAAAAAATGAGCGAGCCATGAGCTAGATAATATAATTAGAGTATCAGAGATGAAATACTCTATTGGATGACTTTAAATACCTTGAGCTAAAAATCCACATTCGAATATTGTTCTAATATACTGAAACTATATGCTTTGAAAGCTTGGTTCCCAGAAGATGTCACTATTAGGTGGTGGGGAGAACTCTAGGAGGTGGGACCTAGTCGAAGTATGTAGGTCATTGTGGGGGTGCTCTTGCTTTGCATGCTAGAGTCTCCCCTTTCTGCATTCAGGCCACCGTAAAGATGAACAGCTTCGCCTCTCCAAACCCTACCCATCACATTCATCCTTACCATGTCCTAAAATACCAGAGCTGAGTAGTCACGACTCAGCCTCTCCAATTGTAAGCTAAAATGATCTGGTCCTTCTTTCTGTGTTTATCTTATATAAAAGAAAACCAGCACAAGTACCTGCTTATCATAACCACTGAGTTTAAAATGTTGTACATGAAAATATATCATCACATAAACATTATTATATACACACACAGTACACAGGGTAATCCACAGTCATCTGATGGAGTCAGCAGAGTCATTTTGATCTAGGATTTATAGTGACATTTATGAATTGGTAGTAGGAGCCCAACATCATTTCAGCCACTGCTTTCAAGTTATTTTCTGATTCTTCAATTAGTAGCTAATAGAGAAAACCAATCAGTGTTGGTAGTGTCTTGACTGCTGTTATTCAGAGTGAGAACTCTGAAGAAACCTGACAGATCCAAGTGATGAAAGAGTAAAGGGCCAACAACTCCCACTCTGAATGCAGAGAAATTGAAAATCAGTAACCTGGATGCACAAAACCTGACCAGTCCCAATCAGGATGGCCTAATTCCTCTCTCGGTGGGTGTTTGCTGGCTTCCCGTCATTGTAAGTTATGAGAAACTTCTTACCCTGTCTTCCAAAGGCATGCTTCGTGGAAATACCATCTGCACCCCGACCTCATTCCTTGCCATTCTCTTTTGAACCCACTCTTTTAGGGTTTCAGTCGATGCAATGAAACACCATGACTAAAACCCACATTAGGGAGAGAAGGGTCTATTTGGGCTTTTACTCCTATATCGTTGTTCACCATTGAAAGTAGTAAGGGTAAGAACTCAAAGAGGGCAAGAACCTGGTGGCAGAAGCTGATGCAAACGCCATAAAGAAGTGCTGCTTGCTGGTTGCTTCCCATTGTACAGCCTGCTTTCTTATAGAATCCAGAGCCACCAGCCCAGGGATGGAACCACCACAATGGGCTGGGCCCTCCTTGTCAATAACTAATTAAGAAAATGCCTTATAGCCAGATCTTATGGAGGCATTTTCTCAATTAAGGTTCCCTCCTTAATTGCTCAACAGTTAAGATCAGAGGACCATAGTTAAGTTTCTAGAACCTATGTTGAGCAGTTCATAACTGCCTGGAGCTCCAGATTCAGGGGATCTAATGTCCACTTCTGGAATCCATCGGTATCTTCATTTACACATACGCATACACACACAGACATACACATATACACACACTTTCAAATAAATATAAAAATATAAATATATGCTTATTAAGACTTATTAAAATATATACTTTACACACAGATATCCTTAAAACAGCTACCAAGTCAGTGAATATTTACTAATCACTGAAGTATGAGATAGACAAGGTTACTTCCTGTCTTTGAGCTGCCAATCAATAGCTGAGGGCAATACAGAACAAACCAGTGCGTGAACAGATCAGATCCACGCAGGCTGAGGCAACCGCTGGGAATGAAATTAAAAAGGCAGTATCAAGGAGAGTTGGGATGGCTTGCTCAAAATGGTTCATTAACCAAAGCATCAAAGAAGAAATTGGTATTTCCAGTTGAAAAATGTTACAGACATGTTTTTTTAAGTTCTTTATTCCTGAAGGCCTTGGACACATTCAGAAGCAGCCATCCATAGACAGCATCCCAATGGAAAGTTCACTAAGCTACTGCCACTGGAGGTGGGGTAACGGTCACCGGCTTAACAAATGTTCAAGATTAAAATGAAGACTGACACCTTTTGATTTCCTTGTTTGGAAGAGAGTCAAAACTCTTTTTTGTCTTTATTTTTTTTTTCACTAAAAAATATAGAAGAAATTCTTTCACTGGGCAGATGACACGATCCTTCGGGTTTGGCTTCAGTCCTGTGCCTTGTACCTTACATTCATGTCCAAATCTGCCTCGGTCATAGGGATGCAAGACCAGACGGGACTTGTGATACCTATGGTTCAGGAGGCATTGTGGAACTCAATTAGGATTCCAACTGGAAAATAAAATGGAAAACTGGGCCTAACTCAGCTTGCCATACAGTTATGCTGTGTGTGCGATACCTACCAGAGCGGCCTTCCTCTTAGTTCGGCCTCAGAATCCTCACTCCATTGACAAGAGGCACCTCCCAGAGTTTGTGTAGTTTAACTTCTCAGCCTTGCTAGTCAGCTGTGTCCTGCAGTTACCTCCACCATGACAAAAAAGGTAGTACCACAAAATCAGAACCAAGGTTTCTAACCTTAGCAAAAGTTGTTGGCAAACCAATCATTTCTTTCTTCGTACACTCTAGATAAGCATTCTACCACTGAGCTGCAGTCTTGCCCCCATTGTTGTTTTTTCCATTTGAGTTGTTGCCTAAGCTGCCTTCACAGGCAGACTTTGAACTTGGGATGCTCCTGCCTCAGACCCCTGAGTAACAGCGTTATTTCATGTTCTTTTGAATCTGCCTGTAGGACTGGCAAACAACAGTTAGAAACCTTGAGAGATTAAAAACTGAAACTAGCATTCAGAGTGGCTAGGGTCAAGAGAGTCCTTGCTTGTTTTAAGCTCTTATCTGATGCTGAGAAGATATACAGAGGTCACTGTGGGCCACGAGAGTCTGAATTCTAAGGCAAAGACTTTGTCAATGGGATCTCCATCCGCAGAATCTCTCTTCTCTGGGGATTTCGGTGGCCAGGTTGGATGGTGGTGGATTCTTGGGAACTTCTTGGTAGTGAGTCTCTACCTTTCTCTGGAATGAATTATTCAGGCAGTACCAACCTACATGTTAAATTGTCTACTGTGGGCATATTCAAGAAACTATCTACCCTGATATGAACATGACAGGCTGGAGCACACAGATGACATACTTTCCTGAGTACAGTAGTGCAAACCCTTGAGGATGAGAGTACATGCGCCATGATGAAAGTTTAACAAGAGATTTAATAACGCAAACCTACTCTCAAAATAGAAAAAAAAATCAAGGGAAATGCACGGGGAGCCGCGATCCACCATCACGACAAACAAGGCTTGGGATCCTCCCTCACCCTCTGCAGCCCTGTATATCACAGTAGGCATGGTCTTGATGCTGATAACAACGAACATTAGTTGAGCATTTATACTATCCTGGGTCTCATTCTGATCATTTAAACTATGAGTTGCCGGGCTGGACCTAGACCTCCCCACACATATGTAGCAGATGTGCAGCTTGGTCTTCATGTGGGTACTGAACAACAGGAGCGGGATCTATCCCAAATGTTGTGCCTGTCCGTGGGATATGTTCTTCTAGCTGGGCTGGCTTGTCTGGCCTCAGTGGGAGAGGATGAACCTAGCCCTGAAGAGACATGATGTGCCAGGGTACTCAGGGTGACTCCCATCTGCTCAGAGGAGAAGGGGAGGGTGGATAAAGGGAAGGACTGTGAGATGGAGTGGCTAAGAGGGGGGGCAGTGACCAGGATGTAAAGTGAATAAACAAACATAAATAAATAAATAAATAAATAAATAAATAAATAAATAAATAAATAAATAAATGCATTGCTTGTTTGGCTTTGTTTTGTTTCCATTTATTTTGTTTGGCACAGGGTCTTCTCATGTAACCTAGGCTGGTCTCAAGCTCATGATTCTCCAGCCTCCACCTCCTGGGTGTTGAGATTACACATACGTACCATTCACTTGCAGAAATGCATTATTAACTCATAGAGTCTTCAAAGACTCATGAAGCACGTTATTGGCAGCCGCATCCAACAGGTGAAGAAATGAGGGCACATGGATGTAAAAAATGAACTTATATGAAACGAGTGTCTAAAATATTAATGTGACATTAGCTACTGTTTGAGAATAGTGAACAAGAGAGTAATAACAAAACAAAAAGAGAGTAAGCCATCTCTCATTCATTTGTATCAGATGTGACTGAGGTTTTCATGTCCTCTGATGTGGGCAAAATAAAGTCTGAGGGAAGCAGTGTGGACAACTTTTTAGAGAAGTGGGAAGTGAGTAAGATGGTGGGTGCATGCCTCCAGGAGACAACCAAGCAGAGCAGTCAGTGTGTGCCAGTAGGACGGGAGCCCAGAGCATCAGCGGTATCCAAACACGACACACTGTGCCCTGAGTTCACACTGACCTGCACAAAGTACATAGCATGCATGCAAGCATACATACATACAGACAGACATACATACATACATAGCATACATACAGAGCATACAGAGCATACTACTGCAGTGCAGAGCAAGGCCGCATCTAGATGAGAAGAATAAGGAAAAGCAAGACCCCAAGAAGCACACTCTTGGTTATCAGAGAGAAGGCTTTGATCACTCAGACCTTGTGTCCGAGACTCTACGAGTGTCTCCAGTTTGCTCACAGTTTCTTGCTCACCAATGCTGTCCTGGCTACTCGTCTTGACAAATGTCCCACCCACATGCAATAGCTGTTACAGGACAGCTCTATGTGACACAGCCCAGACATGTTCTGCGTCATCAGCAATGCTGTCTACTGCTCTGAGAAGTGATCCTCACTGTTTTTCTGAAGCTCGTGAAAATTGGTCACCAAAAGAAAAAAATGAGATCATCTGTGAGTTGGTGGCTTTTGCACTGTGGCCACTCCTGCTATTTGACTTGACAAGCATCCTCAGCTGTCACCAGCCTGCTGCTGAGATGCACCTGAGCATAACTTTCAAACAAATGCTTTGGGCTATGTGGAGATGGTGCTGATTCAGAACATATTTTGGGTGTTTTTATGATTTATCTATTAAAATGTTTCCAAAGGCTGAGGACCCATTGGCAGATAATGTCTTGTTTACAAGCTCATCCTTGGGCATGAGACTCGGCAGTGTCGAAGCATCTGAAACGCCTGCTGCTCCAATTGTTGCTTGATGCTTATTGCATACAAATCAGAGCAAATTCTGAATGCAAATCATGTTTAATCTTGACTGAATCAGGCCGACAGAACTCATAGAAACATGAAGCAGAGAGAACAAGAAAGCTGGCTATAAACATAAAGTCTTGTCAGAACCATCCAGCATCCCACCTCTGCGCTCAGCATCAAGCAACATGATGTTTGCATCTTCAGGTATCCTTTTCATTTGTCTGCTTTATTTTTGTTGTTATTATTGAGACAGGGTCTCATATACCCAAGGCTAGCCTTACACTTGCTATTGTAGCTGAGGGTGACCTTGAACTTGTGATCCTCCTTCCATCTCCAAAGCACTGTGACTGTCGATGTGTACCATTACATCTGTCTGGGGATCAAATCCAGGGCTTGATGTACTTTAGGCCAACACTGTAACATCTGCAATGCATTCCTAGTCCCTAGTTATTCTTTTTTGTGCTAGACTTTTGATTGCTGCGGTAATAATCGCAATACGCTTTCCTGATAAAATGTTTTTAACTCACACATGAAAATATAAAAATTGCACATGTTAGCAAGGCACCATGTAATTTTTTTGCAATATGTATTACATAATGCTCCAATCAAATTATATCTCACCTATTTGTCACTTCGATGTGGTGGGGACTCTAAAGGCTCATCCTTCTGAATGTATAATAGAAATATACAACTATTGCCCATAGTCATCCTACTGTACACAACAGAGATCCTTACACCTATCTAACCATAACTAGAATTCCTTGGTCAGTGTCTCCCCAGCACCCCCTACTCTCTACAGACCTAAGTCATCAGCATTCTACTCTAAACTTGTAAAAGATCAGCTTGTGGGCATCCCAGGTATGAGTAAAACCATGAGGTACTTGTTTGTTTGCGCCTGGCTTATTTCAGGAAGGGCTACCAGCTGCTTTCATGTTGCCATGATTGACTGCTTTTATAGCTGAAAACTATTCCATTATATGTATAAACCACATTTCCATTATCAATCACTCCACTAGGTGGTAGACACTTATCCCCATTTCTTAGCTGTGGTGAACCAGGCTGGAATGACCATGGATGCAAACTTCAACATACTGACTTCTTTACTTTTCATAGATTTGGTAGTACAATTGTTAGATATTTTTAATTTTTTCAAGGGACTTTCATACTGTTTTTCACATGACTAAACCAGTGAGATACACACACACACATATACACACACACACACACACACATGTATATATATATATATATATATATATATATATATATTCTTACAATAACTAGTACATAATATCATAATCATTTGATATAAGGGCTATTTACACTATATTTCATATTGATTACCCAACACTGTTGTTATTGTCTAACATTTATGTCTATCTGGACTATAAATTACAGTGCATTGTCATTAACTTAGGTGTGAACAGTACTTTGATTTTAAATTATTAAAAAATAAAGAAAAAGTCTTTAAAGAAAGGGGTCAGAAAAAAGGTACACAAAAGGACAGGACATGATCCAGTTATTATATTGAAGCATGAATTGCCACAATGTTTGTTATTTTCAGCAATTAATATTTGGCATTTTTAAAAAAAAAAACACTGTAATTTGATAAATCAAAAAATTTAAGCTACATACTAACAGTGTCCTTTATTTGTCTTTTATTCCCAGTGGAACTGTTTCCATCTGGTAGAATTTCCCTTTAGGCAAAACTCTCTTTGAGTGTTTCTACTACTACAAAGCTAAATTCTCTGTGTTAGTCCTCTGGAAGCAGTCCTTGTTAGTCTTCACTTTGAGAATCATGTTATCATTTTTGTAATGTGAAATTTGAGATTGACAGGATGCTTTCACCGTGACAAAGTTCCCACAATCCAGTATCATCTTCCTGCGCATTCTGATCCAACAGATGTTTCTTCCCTTCTGACTGACAGTGAGATTTTCTTCTAGTCTTTGAACTTCAGCAAGTATGCCTAGGAGTGTTTCATTAAAACAACACAACATAAAGCCAAAAACTATTCATTGACTATAATCTTTAATTTGCACATTCCTGTTTGAGACCAATGTTTGAACATTTTTAAGATTCCTCATCTTTTTTTTTAACATTCTTCTTCTCCATGTCAAGGATTACATTAGCAGTGTCAGGTCACATGACTTTGAGGTAATTAGGAAGTTCTTTACTTTTCAGTTGTTTTCTGTGGACTCACTTCTGTAGACTTCTATAGCGTTTACACCAAACTTTTCCTGAAGTAAAGTTTCTAAAATTTTAGCTATTATATTTTTTCCTTACTTTTATCTCAATTTATTTAAAAATATTTCAAAACGTTTTTCTTATTTTCTTGAAATTCCTAATTCCTCTACCCATTTATTTGTCTTTTCTTGAGGACTCTCTATGCATGTCTGATAGCTAATTTAAACCACTTGTCAGATAGTTCCAACAGAAAGATTTTGTGTGCCTCTAATTCATTTTACTTTAGCTTTTTTTGTTCCTGACCAATAATTTTGACCTGCTTTGATCAAAATACCTGCATATTATATGGCCATATAATTGGGTTATTGGTTGTAAAATTTTAGAATCTTTTAACTTCTTTTGAAAATTACTGAGATTTGTGTTAACAGAGAGCTAAACTATTTACAAGCAATGCTCAGCATATTCAGCTCTCATAGTATGTTTTATAAGAATATGTCTATCTTGGTAACCCCTCCTAGGATTAAGAAAAATTAATCAACTATAATACACGACAAATCTTTCTTGGATGTTAACCGTACAAAGCTCAACCCTCTTACATCTCCCCTGAAACACCAGTTTTTAGATCTCATCTAAAACTACTCACACAATGCAAGACTTAAAATCTCTACAGTTGATGCCCATTTATTTTCAAGTATAAATTGTCATGTGATTTATGAAGCTAAGCTTAAGGAAGCCAACGTAAGAGAAACAGAACTCACAGAAAGTTTAACCTTTATCTCTATATGAGTTTGCTGGGGAAGAAAAGTCAGTGGCTACAAATACAGAGATTGGGATTTGGAATAAAATATTAAAGAACTATATTAATTAAACCAGCAATGGTATGGTGTACCTCATGTGAAGAATAATAACTTTAGCAAATAGCAAAAGAAGTGAAAGGAGAAAGCAAAATCCAGTTTAATCTTATAAATTCAAAAGGTACATGATTTGATAATGCACTATCATTTTTAATTGTTTTCAATAATCAAGTCTTTATATGATACTTATATTGCTTTTAAACCAGTTGGGTTTTAGAAACTCGTCCCCACCAACTAGAAAGTGCCCTCTCGTTGGCAATCATATTTGGAGGATGAAGGATGTAGTTTTCTGAGAACAGTTCTCCCAGTGAAGAACACACAGTAGGTATCATGTCCTTATCCCAGGTTGATGCTCTATTCACCCTGTCTGACACATACAAGCTTTACTGTGTAGCCACAAAGTTCAAGTCTACATTGCTGGCTTCTGATTAAGGAACATGTGGCCCAAACTTAAGGAAACAAGATCCTGGGAATTCAGATTAAATCATTTCTAAGGTAAAATTTTCACAGAGGCAGACTGTAGAATAGGTGCTTAAAACTGATGTGGCCATCTGGTCAACTTTAAAAATGATAATGAGGGTGGGGGGCTGAAGAGATGCTTGGTGATTAAGAGAATGCACTGCTCTTGCAGACAACCTAACTTTAGTTCCCAGTACCCATGTAGGGGGGCTCACAGTCACTTGTAACTCTGGCTCCAGGGATCCAATGCTTTGTGACCCCAAGGACACTTGTGCTCATCTTTGAAGAAAGGGTCAAACCTGATGACAGAGTCCTGATGATTCCATTTCAACCTGAATCCCTCAATCCTGATGGCTACTGCCCAGCATTCAGTGATTATTTGACAGTGTAATTAGTCTCAATTGCCCATGAGACATTTCGCTGAGGTGGAATTACAGAATGAGTATTTGTGACCCCAGAATCCCTTCCTGCACCCCCAGGGTGGCTCCAGTTGCAGGAAAGGTACTAAGGGAGTAATTAAGAATAAAGGAAGTCAGAGGGCAGAGCCCCAGTCCCACAAGACTGGTGGCCTAATAAGGAGACACTCCAGAGAGCTTGAGCTGTCTTCAGTTTTCCACAGTCAGGAGGAGAGGCCATATGAGGACAGGGATGGAGCAAGCAGGCAGCCCTCACCAGAAAAAATGTGCATTCCAGCTTGTTGACACGGGCTTCCTGCCTCTGACGCGGTGTGAAAATAAACTCCTGCAGCTAAGCGGTGGGATTTTCTTTGCAGTAGCCCCAGCAGCCAAATAGAGTTCAGGTCACTTAAAACTGTGAGTCCTGAACAATCCAGCACCCTAAGGTTCAAAGAGAGATAGCCATTGTGACCTTGTCACACCAGTTCCCTCTGCCAGCACCCTTCCTGCCAATTAAATCCCAAATGACTCCAAAGGGCCTGTAAAGGGCAGCAAGAGTCTCCACAGAAATGGAAAAAACAAAGTGTCACAAAGAGGCCACTCACAGGAGCTCTCTCAGCTTTCATTTTTCCTTTTCAGATGTTTCTCTGCAAAAACAAAGGTTTCGATTAAACCTAAAGGGCTGAGCAATCCCATGACTGGCACTAGTTATTGATTTAACCAGGCATGCCTTAAGCCTAAAATAATCACCTTTTGCTCAACCCAGACCCATATCAGACCAGGCCACTGGAGACCATTTTAAACTTGGCACAAGAAGCTAACAACAAAAATGGCAATGGCCAGCTCTCCACAACAGGATATACATTCAGGCACTTTTCAAATGCCCAGACTCCAAACTACCATCATCGTTACCTATGTTGGCCAGATTTCTGTTACTCTAACAATGCCTACCTTCAGAGGAAGAAAAGATTTTAGACCACATGACTTATCCTTGTTGTTTGGGTCTGTGGCTACATTGTATATCACAGTGGGCTCACATGGAAGAAGGAATATGTTTATGTTGTAGGCATAAAAGGAAGAGACAGGAAAGGGTCAGGATTGTAATCTCCCCTTTAAAGGCCACACCCCAAAAACCTAACCTCTTTCCACTAGGCCCTTCCCCACTCCCCAGTAGCACCACAGGTTGGGGAAACTAACACAGGTGCACCAAACTTTCTTGAAGCAATGGTTGTAAATTGAGCCTAATTCAGGATCACCTGAAGAGACTAAGGAGGTAGTGGTTCTCAGCCTGCAGAGGTCACATATCAGACATCCTGAATATCAGATATTTATGTTACAATTCATAATAGTAACAATATTACAGTTATGAGGGAGCAATGAAATAATTTTATGGTTGGGGTCACTGGAATGTGAGGAATTGTATTAAAGGGTCACAGCATTAGGAAGGTTGAGAACCGCTGGCCTAAATCTAAAGTACCTGAGGCTAAGGTTTTGACTGGTCTAGGGGAACCATTCTTGAGACTCCTGATTAAGAAACTCAGGGCAGGGATATAATTCACCACACAAGTCCATCTTCCAGGTCTCCTCTGGTGAGAGGGCCCCTTGCCATGTTTCATCCAAATGTCTCTAGCTACAGTCCGCACTCAGCAGATATGAGGGCAGTCTGGCTTAGGGGCCACAAGCCTCTCATGCTTTGTGATAACTCTACAGTTGTAGCCTTCTAGGGGTTATCTATTTGAGTGACAGTCTGGGAAGGTGAAGTGGCATTTCCCTATCAAGTGCTCTCAGAACCCTTGGTTCGGGACCAGTACCCATCAATAACCATCGGGCATCAACAGCATGGTATAACCCCATGACCCCCACCATGGATACTGGTTTGTAGAACAGCAGAGGCAGGAGGATGAGTGAGGTCCAAATGTTTCAAACAGAAAGGAAAACAGTCTTTTGCTAGCCCTTCACCAACTATACATCTTTATTTGCCATATGCCACTACTTTAAAAGTTTGCTGAATATAACAAATTAAATTGTGGGGAAATTTTTATTTTTATTCTTAATTTAGTTAAATCTCAAATCTACCAATTTGAGGCATGATTCCAAAGAAGGTCAAAGGATGCTTGCTTTAGGCTTCATCATAAAAATTACCTAGACATGAAATTGCTGTTTATATGGCAGTTCTTATCCCCTTTATTTGATGTATGAGATAGCACAGAAGGCCTTTAAATCCAACTCCCAGAGCACTGGTTAATCTCCAACTCCACTGTAAATAAGAACCATATTTAGGCAGTCAGTCATCTGTATCTTATCACCTAACTGCTGGGTCGTCAGCTTCATTCTGCTCTTCTGCTCACTTTTAATGACCTATGATGTTTAAATACATATCCAAGCAAATTTGCAACTCTGGAATTTAATTCTGTGACTAAGTGTTTAAAAGGAAACAACTCCTGCCCAAAAGAAGCAGCTCTAACCTGGTACATTCTCCTTAAGATAGTAGAGGCATAGAAATTATTACTGGGTACATTTGTCTGGCAGTCTTTTTGCCCCATCACAATCAAAACAAAACAAAACAAAACAAAAAAACTCACTAGAGACCAAACTAATAACAATGTGTGGGGTGGGTTTCCAGGCAAAGAATGTCCATGAGGTTTTCCAAATAATTCTTTTCTTTCTCTTTCTTTCCTTCTTTTTTCTTTCTTTCTTCTGTTCTTTCTTTTTCTTTCCTTCTTCCTTCCTTTCTTTCTTTCATTCTTTCTTTCTTTCTACCAAGGAGTGTATGTGGGTATATGGCAAGAGCTTTACCACTGGGGAGTACCCTCATCCCTCCCTGAGAGTTTCTAACGCTCAGCCATAGAGGGAAAAAGCCTGTCTCATAGAGAAAGTAGCCTTTTCTCCTTCCCATTCCTTCAATGGAAACACTACTCTAAGCTCTGATGCTATAAATCCCAGCATGTCTCTAGCCTGGGGATGGGAGGCTCTTCACCACATGGTAGTACAGTCTTTAATAGTATTAATACTGCCAATATCCTTTATGAGCGCATTCAGGATTGAGATTCCATTTCAATAATAAGAAATATAAGGTCCAACTAAGGTAAAATAAAATGAGAGATGGACTGTAGAGATGGCTCCGTAGGTCAGAGTCTTCTTAGCTGTACAAGGCCAAAGGGCTTGACTTAGAGTTCCCAGCACCCACACAAACAGGCGAGCGTGGCCCCATAACCCAAGGGGAATCGGAGGGAGCAGGGGGATTGCTGTAGCTTACTGGCTGCCAACCTTGATGGTGGGGACAGGTTTGCAAACTTCAGGTTCAGGAAGTAATCTGAAGGGTAATAGAGGGGGCATCCAATGTCTTCTGGTTTACATGTGCATGTGCACGTCAGTCTGCGCACTCATGCATACACCCTGTCTCTACCACTCAAAAAGTAGAAGCCCCAACCAAGTTTTGCTTCTATAGTACAGATTTAAAAAAAAAAGTGTCAATTTGTTTTTATGAAAAAGCAGCTGCCAAAAGTCTCAAAGCCTCTACCTTTAACTTGTATCTTGTGGCACTGAGAAGAGAAATCAGGGTCTCACCCATGCTAGACAAATACTCAAGCACTGAACAACACCATGGATGCTTCTGTCTGTCTGCTTTTTGTTTAATTTTGAGACAGTTCTTGCTAAATTGACCATGCTGGCCTTAAAGCCCTGAGATCAAATATCCTCTTGCGTCTAGCAAGGAATAGATGGGGTGAAAGAGTTCCTGAAGCAAATATGGTGTGAGCTGGGTAGGTGCTCCATAGCCCGTTTCTTCTTCTCCCAGACCTATACCTAAGTATGGTTTACAGTGACTGTCCCTTACTGGGCAGACGGGGTATCTGCTGAGAATATGGGCAGAGGTACAAAGAGCACATCCAGGTACCCGTAAGGAACTAACTACCCATTATGCCACTAGTGGTTACTTTCATGTGTCAGCTTGGCCAGGCTACATTTCCAGGTCAAGCATCATCTCGGGTGTTTCCCTAGGGGTGTTTTGAGATTTTATTGGCATTTACCCAAAGGAGTAGGCTTTAGGTAAAGCAGATAGTTCTATGAAACGTGAGCAGGATGCATGCAATAGAATAAAAACCTGTTCTCTTAAAAACAGGAAAAATTCTGGGGCAGGAGAACTTTGGATTTGAATTATACTATCAGCTTTACTCCAGGTCTCTAAGCTTTCATCCCATCTTGCCACAAGATTATCTCTCTGTGTATCCTTCTCTCTCCCTCTCTGTCTCTATGTCTCTGTCGCCCTCTCTCTCTCTCTCTCTCTATCTCTATCTCTATCTCTATCTCTATCTCTATCTCTATCTCTGTCTCCACACACACACACATACACACACACACACACACACACACACACTTTGTGCACTACAGGAAGACTGAACTATTCTATTTCTCTGAAAATGCTGACTACTACAATAATTGTTCAGGAAGAAAACTGTGAGAATTAGCAACATAAAATGGAAAGAGTTTGTATTCAAAATCCACCTGCCAATCAGGAATAACCACCCTGGATTTGGCCTGAATACCAAATAAACTGCCATTGAATTCAAAGTTGTGGGTAGCTATTGAAATTTGTGGCTTGGTTGATTGTAGCCACTAACTTTGGTATGCATTTGCATGCTAGGAAGTGCTTGACCACTGTGCTGCCCATGCTCGGTCTTTTAACATAATGTCACTAATGGAGAATATGCTGAATGAGATAGCAGTGGCATCCCCTTTAAAAGCTCTATAGGAAGAGTTTTCAGATTTTGTCAAACGCCGATGAAATGAAATGTCACCCATAAACATGATAGTTCCACCGGATTCTGCAGGGCAGCATGGACACTGAATTTTCTAAATATTTTCCAGGTCACTTTAACATGCCGATCTATTGAAGAACCATTGCTCTAAAGGATGACAGAGACAAGACATAAAAACTAACAAAGAAGAAAAATCATCAGGGGTCTACAGAAAAAACCTTTCAATATGAATGACCGGCATGATATACTTCTTAGGATGTCAGTCAGAACGGTGTTATTGTACTTAGCACAACCAGCATCACCTGCATGCTCTCCATGTCTCTATCAACCCTCCCAACAACCCTGCTTCACAAACGGCACGGTCCTGTGCTGAGAACCAAAGCTTAAGTGACCGAGTACAATGAATTGTTCAGGGTCACACAGCTGAAACATAGTATCTAGGCTCTGAACCCTGAGCTCTAACATCTCCCATTATCCTAAAGAAAATCTTCAGATTAAGATAAGAATATCTCTATGGAATCATTTGTCAGATTCCTAAACTATTTTACTGTGTCTCCAGAGTCAAGGTTTAAAGAAGATGACAGCAAATTTGGGGAGGGAGAAGGGAAGGAAGTCAACGTAAAAGTTAGAAGGAGGAAGAGAGGACAAGTGACTGTAAACATGTCTGACAAAGCCTCAAGGGATTAATTTATATTTACCTAAAAAATTATACAGAATTATATATCTTAAATACATCCTGTATATTTTATATTATATATTTTATATATGTATAATTAAATATATAACTATATCTTATAAATTATATAACACACACACACACACATATATATATGTATATATATTATATGAAGTTATGCCACTTGGCCTCATCCCTACTAGAGTCATAGACTATCTAGTCAAATCCTAGTACCAGGTATGAAACCTCTGTCTGAGTTAGTTGCTGGTCAGTGTAGTCGGACTCTCTAACCAATATAGGCAATTGTTGTCCTTGATTGTCTCTCAGAGATTAAAGACTCCAGCTATTGCTGAAGACACTGCACATTTTAGATGCAGCACTTGGAAGATACAAGACAGATGTAGCCTAAAAGTCTCCTTCCTGAAGAGGGCTGGCCTTCATAGTATCAGAAGGCACTGTACAGGCTGCCAAGGAAGAGAAGAAATCAACAGTCATATTCTATCTGATGCTTAAGAACCACAAGGACCACACAGCAAGACATCTTTAACAGTGCAATAGTGCCTTTTATTTTGGTAATAGCCAACAGTTGTCTGGGTGAACTTAAGATCCTCTCGACGGGAGTTGAATACTGGAAATCAAACCAACTACCTGGGTGGGGCTAGTGAGCTCGTGGATCTCAGAGGAGGACATACTACTGGCACTTTACTAGACCAACGACAATCCCAAATGCATTTTAAAACATATCGTATCATTATACCCTTGGGTAAGCAGAGCTCTCATGCTGCATCAAGCAGGCTCCCCTTTGCAGCAGACCAAGACCATTACAGAAAACCACAATGCATCCGTGATGCAGAGAACAACTTATCCTGGGAATCCAAGCCCCAGTGGATACAACTACAGCATGATCTCTGCACCTAAGGTCCAGGGAACACTGAGGAGGAGGAAGTAGGACTGTTAGAAGAAGCAGAGAATCAGGATGTCTGTTGTGAGATTGTGCCTTTTAGAAATAACAGAAAAGCTGTACCCAAGACACCTCAACAATATGAGTATCTACAAAAGACCAGAATAATAACTATACCAATAGATATGCTAATGCAGTGCAGAGAGGAGAACTGTGGGAATTCATCCCTACTCAAAAAAAAAAAAAAAAAAAAAACTATGGGCAACTAGTGACTGCTGAGAAATAGAGAACTATTTTTCCCCCAAGAAATGATTCTTATTGAATAACCCTTAATCATCCAGCACAGAGTGGTCAGCCCTGAAATCATGTACACGAAAACTATATGAAACAGATTCGGCAGGTTATCTCTGTATGCTTACATATATAGCCTTATATAGGTAACAATCATAATCAAAGAAAGAACTGATGCAGTTTGAGAGGGAGTGAGGAAATGGGCGAGGTGCTGGAGGGAGAGGATGCAGGAAAATTAGGGCAAAGAGGAAAAGGGGGAAGTGGTACAATTATGTTAAAATCAAAATAAATTAGGAATTTAGGCGCAGAGGGAAATAACTAGACTATTGGCAATTTTGACTAGCAGCTCAAGTAATGGACAGACAACAAAGAGAACAGAAAGATAGTTCCGTTAACTGAATAGAAAAAAAAAATGGATGGAGAAATGCAACATAATAGTGTCTTCAAATAAGCAACGCTAAAGTAGGAATTAGCTTATTCTACTGGTATCTCTTGGTTATATCAGGGCTAGCAATTGGGTGCTGCAAAAGGAAAGTTCTAATTAATTATGGGAAAAGACTTTTCTTCTTTCCGTTGCTTTTTACATTTAGTGTGTGTGTGTGTGTGTGTGTGTGTGTGTGTGTGTGTGTGTATGCACATTCATGCCACAGTACAAGTGTGGAGGTCAGAAGACAGTTTGGAGGAGTTGGTTCTTTCTTTCCACCATCTGGGTTCCAGTTACTGAACTCAGACTGTCAGCCTTGGCAGCAATCACCTTTGCCCCTTGTGCCATCTTGCTGGCCTACAAAACACCTTTTGATAATTAGAATTGCTTTGAAAAGAAGTATCGGGGTAGCTGGGAGAATTTAATGAGAAACTGTTATTTTTAAGCATGAAGAAGACTGAGCATTTTTATGTTCTATCATCACATTTGTAAAGGTCCCATCTGCTGAAAAGTTCAAGTACATTCTGAAAGTGTGATTCTGCATGAGATGGTGACCAGCTAGAAGGTCAGTAGGGCCCATTTCCCTCCTTGTATATTTTCAAATGCCAAGGAAGAGGTGTTTTGTGGAATGTCTAAGGGCTGGTGAAACAGAATACAGATCATGAATTTATATAGCAGAGAGATTCCAGACTCCTTTCACAAGACCTGTAGTCTCTTCCTCATTGTCACAAAGTCAGAGAAAAGACACAGCATACAGTTGAGCAACACTGGTTTGCCAAGTACTTAATAGACTTGAAAATATCTACATTATGTGATTATAAAACTGCCAAACGCATACTTGGGATAGGATGCATCCTGAGACAAATGGAGATCCCTGCCTCTCCTACTTAGGCTTGTCCACAGTCCTGTGTCTTGCTTTGTGTTCATCAAAACTTCTTCTAAACAAGCTCATTAACATTTGAATCTCTATTTTAGGTGAAAGTAAGAAAACCAAGTTCAAGTTACTTAAACACACAATGTAATGCTCTAGAGACACAAATGGTAGTAAGTATGCTTCCTGCCTTAAGTTACAATGCACCAGAGTTCACTGCTGTAAGAGTCAGACATAAAGAAAATGTCACCCTCGTGCCCCCCAACCCAGCTGGTCTCAAGGGTGGGAGAGCAGGAGAGATGGCCCTGCCCCTCACCCGCTGCAGCACTCAGAGAGCAGTCATGAACCTCACCTGGTAGCACAGAAGAGCTGATCCTGTTGGTGTGGGAGGAAGTTGAGATGGCCCAAGGGCATGAGAGTGGGAGATCTGCTCCCTGTCCCCCCCCCCCCCCGTGCCTGGGCAAAGTGGGAGATCTGGCCCTGGTAGCACAGGCACAGGAGAGCTGGCAGAATGATTAGCTCATACCAAAATTCAGAACTGAGTTGGTCTGCCCCAACATCCACACCATCTATGAATTGCTAGAGTCAATCCTACAAATCCAAAGCTGCAGGGTCTCCATGAAAGAGGGCAACAGCAAATATCCAGAGGAGTCCCAGTGAGGATCCAGTATAGATAGTGTAGCAGAAGCCAGAGGCTTCAAACCAGACCAATGGCTCACGGCAATGAACATTTGCAAGTGCAACTGTTTGGACTAAAGGGTATGCTGTATGACACACGGTAGCTTTCACCGGAAGATGTTGGCTTTGAGGTTTTTTGTTTATTTGTTCGTTTGTTTTTGTTTTCTTTTGGGGAGAGGTTGTGAATGTAGAGGGCAGATAGGAAGGGACAAGAAGATGAATGGAATTGGGGTGCATGATGTAAAATTAACAAAGAATCAATAAAAGTTGAGAGAGAGAAGAAAGTAAGAAAGAGAGAGAAAGAGAAAGAAAGAGAGAGAAAGAAAGAAAGAAGAAAGGAAGGAAGAAAGATGATGTGTGTGTGTGTGTGTGTGTGTGTGTGTGTGTGTGTGTGTGTGTGTGTGTGTGTGTGTGACTAAGTTGTCTTGCTTAGTGGAGAGAAACAGAATTATTGGAGAAATACAACATAATAGAGAACAAATTGCAAGCTTCTGTTCTCTCCTGTCACGTGGGCTTTGGAATTGAACTCAGGTCATCATGGTTGGTAGCAAGCACCTTTAATCCCTGGCCTGAAAAAGTTTTTTAGTCATTAGAATGGCTTTGACATGAACAAGCAGAGAGTTCTTTAAACAAACTGTTGAGTTTTTGTTTCGCATCTTCTATTATAAATACAAGGGGCAGGGTGGATTTACTCTTCTTTGTTGTCTGCCTAATACTAGGCACAACATATTCATGCTGCAAATACTGTCAGCATAGTGGAAAGCATGAATGGAAGAATGAATGGGTAAGCTCTCAATGGGGAATGTGGGATGAGTCTTTCAGCAAGATATCACAGGCCTTTTGGTGACTGCATTTCCAACAAGCCTCTCATGAAGCATATGACTTATTTAGTATTTTAAAGTTCATGTTGACAGAGAGGATGAAGTATGAATACTTTCTTGAGTTAGTTATTTCTGACTTGCGAGGTACTGTGATCAACAGTGGTAACAGTCCAGCCCATGCTAGTTTTCAACCACGAGCTATATGCCAACTCTCGAGTTGCAGCTTGCATATCACGATGGCTCCCTGTTGCAGCCACTGAGAATAGAGTGCCATTCAGCAGCAATGAAGGCGTGAGAAAAGTTCATTCACTGGTGCTAACATTCAAGACTTGCTCAAGAGAGCTTCTGGCATTTGAACACTACCCCAACGCGGGCGAGCAAGGCCAGCAAAGTTTGCACATAATCTAGAGGGCATCACATCATTCAAAGAGGGCAGTTACAAGGCTCAATAGCAAAACAAGAGTGAGGGAAGCCAGAGCATCCCTTCCTAGGTCCATCTGCAAAGGAAAGCAGCATTAGTTAAATTAAGATGGTGCCTTGGAATAAGAAAAGTCATCTTGTCCTGTAGGTGAAAAACACAGAATGTTTGCTGCAGACAGTAAACTGCTCTTCCATATGTGCAAGGCAATAAATGCCTATTGTCACAGAATGCCAGACTTGAACCAAGGCTGGAAGAAAGCTAGTGTCCTTGGCTATGAAGACCTGATCCTGACATGCCACAGAGAAAGAAAGGGACAAAGGGCTTGGTGGGAAGGATGAATGGATCTCTCGTCTGTTTCAACCCAAGGACTGTGATATTAATCTCCTTGGCTCTGTATGCAAGCAAAGAACTACTCATGGGAAATAGATTATAGCCAGTACACCTCTATACTCACAAAGCCAACATAACACACAGATAGAGGATAGTCTAGAATCAATCACAATTATAATGAGTGTTATTAGAAAAGTTAAGTACTAGAGCTTTGTTAAATAGGGAAATCTGACCTAGTTAATTACAAGTTGAGGAAAAAATTGAGTTGGGTATTAACTAAGCAAAGTGTGCATCTTCACTTGTGGAATATACTGTCACCCTTGACAGAACATAACAATCTTCAGAGGTCCCCATAATATAGACTTGTAATGGAAAGCTTAGTTGATTTTGGCGAGAAAGACCTGGATGGTTAGATTTCATTTATGTACGCGGAGGAATGCTTTTCTAGGAAAGATCCAACCAGGGCAAAAGGAAGTCCATATGCAGGGATGGATCCACATATGCAGTGCTGTGACCAAACCAGAGACCTGTAAGGGATCACAGAATCCACTTACCCCACACTCCTCCAATCACAGATTAGATCTCATAGAGACCCATCATGCGGCCTTACCTAAGGCCTTACAAGGCTGGAGCAATGCCATGGGAGTGTGAGAAAGTCCATCAGCAGATAAATTAAGTTATGTCAGAATCAGAGGGAGCAGATAAGATCTACTATGTAAAACTGACAGTAATAGGCATGGTACCTGGAGGTCCAGGGCAGAGGTAGGGCTATTATTATACAACATGTCATTTTTCTGTGTCAATATGAAATAAAAGCTATAGCCAACTCTAACAGTTTAACGAATGGTAATGTGGTTAAGAGGCACCTGAAGGGTTACGCTCTGGTTTACGGCTCTTTGCTAGCATTATTTAATTTAATGTTGGGGTGGGTTGTATTTCTCCAAAGATGTCCCTCCTGCTATGTTCCCATCCTGAACTCTTCTACAATGTGATCTTGTCTCACTTTATGAAAGGGTAAAGCCCTTAAACCCAAGCTACCTTGGGTATCACTACTAACGACCATATGATAGGAGCGGAGTTCAGTGAACTCTTGGGCTATGTCAGAAGAGCCATGGACTTCGGTTTGATGCTCTTGTAACAATGCTCAGGCATATTCATCCACCGAGGAATAGGGCCAGTGGCCTTGACACTGCCCTACCATGTGTTGATTTGTAGGCAGGTCTCTGACTCAGCCCACCAAGATGTAGAACAGATGAAAAACTAACAAACTTTATAAGCAGAATGCTTACAGTCATTACCCCCTAGGCCACCACTAACCACAGAGCAGAAATAAACTGTCCCACTATACCATGCCTAACTTTCTGACTCACAGACCCTGTAAACACAGTAAAGCTAGGTGTGCCAGGTAGAGAGGCTCCCACTCCTCAGAAGTAAGTTGCAAGAAAAATGTTACTTCATTTTCTCCAAACAGATCATGGCCTTTGAGCCCCTCAAATGGATGACAACCCAAAACACAGACTGACCAAACTAGTTAGATCACAGAACCCTAAATAGCATTGAAGAATAAGGACAGGATGGCCATACATATGCATCAGAGGACATTGCTCCAGGAGGAAAGGTGATTGGGATGCTGGAATAACCATTTCCAAAATATTAGATCCAGAATGACATGACACACTTAAAAAAAGCCACATGTGTGAAAAGGGAGCTAAAGCTCATTAGATCCTTCAGCAAGTTGACTTAATCCTTGTGCGTGTGTGTGTGTGTGTGTGTGTGTGTGTGTGTGTGTGTGTGTGTGTGTGTGTCTTTTTAAATAGGAGAAATTCAGATAAAGGAGACTAGTAGAAAAGCCAGTGACATTTGAATCAGGCCTATAATTTAATAGAATTCTATTAGTGTTGATTTCCTGTTTGGGGACTAAGATTACATAATACATTGACATTAGGAAAAGCTGGGTAAGGGGAAATACAAATTGTTGGTTTTGTTACTTTTTGCAAGTCTAAAACTACATTTTAAAGGAGGTTTTTTGAAACAGAGGCTGTTAGGCAGGGAGGGGAGGAGGGAAAGAAGCAGGAAGGGAGGGAGAGAGCAGGGATGGAGGAGGCAGGGAGGGAGGGAGTGGGGAAGAAGGGAGAAAAGGAGGCACAGAGGGAAGGAGAGAGTGAGGGAAGGAGGCAGGGAGGGAGGGAGGCAGGCAGGGAGTGGCCAGGCAGGGAGGGAAGGAGGGAGGTAAAGGACAGGAAGGAAAGCCAAGGTAGATGTTGCTGAGAGCTTGGAATGTCCAATGCTTCCATATACTGCATCCTTTCCACAATGACTTTCTCAATCACTGATAAAGCCAGAAGAGATGGCCCACTCACTTCTAATTCAGGTCCTGCTTTCTCTCCAAGGAAGAGTCTTCCCCCAGGGTGGCTATGGCTTAGCGCACAGGGTGGCTTTAGCTTAGCACACTGAGAACATTCTGTAGAAAAGGAATTTCATAAGCACGTGAGGAGAACCAACCATGGCGATGGATACTCTCAACCTCTTCTCAGACCTTTGGATCCCGGCAGCCTCAGCTATAACTCTGTCAGGAGCCCTCATGCCTGTAGCTTCCTCATGTCTGTTTGTCCTTCTTTAGAGGGCATACCTCCTCTGTAGGTGGGCACCTCTGTCATCTGTCTGTGGCCAACAGCTAGCAAGAGCTCTGAGGTTGCATTTCCAAGCTAAGTGAGCTGTTTTAAATATTTGAAGAGACAGAAATGGGCTTACACCAGTAAAGCTTTAATAAAATATTTGAAGAGATTTTTTTTCTAAAGACACCATAGGCCACTTCCTTCTTGTCCTTGGGGAAGGATGCATTTTATCAGTTGCTGTGTGACTTGAACTTGACTGCTCAGGCAACTCTACCAGACCGTAACAGGGAGCGTGAAGGGGTCATTTCCAGACGATCCCAAACACTATTTTAAAATAATTTTAACAATGAAGATTATAAAATTCTGGGGTTATTCATAAGACTTGTCTGTGAAAATAAAGATGCTACATGTCCAGAACGGTCGTGGGCGTGGCCTCCTCCCTTGAAATCAGAGAATGACATATGAGACACAGGGCTGAGGCTCTAATATAGGAAAGAGCATCTATAGCTTGTTGTGAAGACTGCTCCTTCCACAAAGTGTGGGTGCCACAGGATCAGCCCCTATCAGTTCACTAGGAACCTCTATTAAAAAGAGAAAGTCTATATTACTCCATTTTAAACTATGTGTGTATAGGGGGTAAGGTTGTACATGAGTGCAGGTGACCCCAAGAGTCAGAGAATCCCCTAGAGCTAGAGTTATACAAGACTATGAACTGTCCAATCTGAGTCCTGGAAACCAAAGCAGATCCTTTGCAGAATCAGTAGTTATATTTAACCACTGAGGCATCTCTACAATCCCAGGAGTTCTTTATTTACTAGACTGTTCCATTCCTGCCATAATGCCTGCAGTCCTTATCGCAACTCTCATGGGAATTCCTCATTAATGCAAGACTCAGAGCCATCACAAGTAACCCATTCTTAGGCACATGAGCTGATTTTTCTGCAAGCAATCACTGAGCTTACCATAAGGCTCACATGCTCTTGGGCCATCTTCTAGCCTTGTAACTCCAGCCTCCCATTGAGCTCAAGGCTGTATACTAATTAATTTCCTTGCCACTATAATGAAACATCCCAAAGAAGCAACTTAAAGGAGGAAGGATTTATTTTGGCTCATGGTTTGAAAGGCTACTCTCCACCATAGTGGGGAAGGTGAAGATGCAGGAGTGACTCACGGTTGGGAACACAGGAGGGTGGGGTAGTTGATTACACGGTGTTAGCAGGCAGTAAGCAGAGAGGCAAAGCCTGAAACTGGACTGCCTTATGACCCATGAGGGCCAGCTTGTGGCAACCCACTTCCTTCTAAAGATTTCACGTCCTCTAAAAAATGGGCTACCAGCTGGAGACTTTTCCCAGTCAAACCATAACTGTTCAATGTCTGCATATTTTGTAAGCAAAATGATGACTGAGTTTCTAGGATTAAAAATGATTTCACTCAATTTAGAGACTTATAATTTTGGTTGTGAGCCTAGCCTTTAATGGCTGAGCCATCTCTCCAGCGCTTAATTTCTATTCTTTAGAAATTAGTTATCCTAGGATTTTCAATCAGAACTGTATACAATTAGGAATCACTATCCTCAAGACAAGGTAGATAAAATGAGGTAGTTATGCAAACATCTATTCATATTTCCACTTCTTCCTACTGTGGAACAAGTAATTCTCTTTTAAATTGCCATTGTGAATATTCCTTGGGCTTTGTACTGTGTTGTGTAAGGACATTCTATACTTTGAGCATACCCCCTTATACATACCATTTAGTCTCCTTTGTTCCATAGACAGTTCCTGTTCTGCTTTCATATTATATATGCATTCATGATTTTATGTATCTAGATAAAATCTAGCAACCACAAATTAAACAAAACATAAAAGCATGTACTATTCATTTTCCCCCCAACTGATTTAATTAGCTTAATATGATTATCTCAAGTTATATCCAATTTTCTGCAAATGACAAAATATTGTTCTTCTTTATGACTGAAAAAATATTCCATAATGTGTATAATATATAACATGTTTCTTATCTGTCTCTCTCCTGTTGAACAGCTAGGTTGGTTCTACAAGTTAGTGACTGTAAGTAGACTGCAGTAGACACTGATCACCAAATATCTCTGTAACATGTTGAGTGGGGAGTCCTTCTGGTAAATGTCCAGGTAGGAATAGCTGGGTCATAAAAGCCATTCTATTTTTTAGGGTTTTCAAAAGTCTTCATGCTAATTTCCACAACAACTACCCTAGTTTCCTCCCTCACCAGCCATCGGTAAGGTATTTGTCTCTTTTGTCCACACCCTCGTCAGCATTTATTGCTCTTTGTTTTCTTGATGCCTCTCCTTCTAACTGGAGTGAGAAAGAATTTTAATACAGTTTCAGTTCCCTTTTGTTTGCTTACTGCACATCAATATTTCATCTTTGCAGAATTATCTGCTCATTCCATTACATCACCTGTTCATTGAGTTGTTTAATAGCTTGTTTAGATGTTTGTTTTGTCGTGTTTTATTTTTTTTCTGTTTTTTTTTGTTGTTGTTATTTTGTTTGTTTCCTTTGGAGTTCTTCATGTATTCTATGTTAGTCCTCTATTCTGTAGGCTTTCTCTTTATTTTAAATTTAGAGTAATGTTGCCTATAGGCTTGCCCTGTATGCTGAGGCATGTTCCTTATATTCTTAGTGTTTTCAGGTATTTTATTACAAGAAGGTGTTACATTTCTGCATTTATAGAGATGATCATGTGACTTCTGCTCTTGAATTAATTTATGGGACCCATTACAATTATTGATACACATATTTTAAAACATCCCCATATTTCTGGAACAAAGCCAGCTTGATCAAGGTCGTTAGTCTTCTTGATATGATGAGTGGTGAATATCCATCATCAACTTGACAGGATCTAGAGTTGCTGTGGAGACAAACCTCTCAAGATGTCTCTGAAGGGATTTCTAGATTCCGTTTAATTGATCTGGGAAGCTCAACATGAATGAGGGTGAGCTCATGCTACTCCATGGGTTGAAGTATCAGACCAAGTAAAAGCAAGAAAGCAAGCAAGGTACTGACATTTCTCTCTGCTTCCTGGATGTAGATACAAGATAATGAGCTGCCTGAAGCTCCCCAAGATTCCCCTGCCATAACAGTTATACTGTCAAAACATGAGCCAAAATAAATCTTTCCTTAAGTTGCATTTTTAAAGATATTTTGTCACTGTAGTAAAGAAAAAACTAATAGAGCTCTGTTCTTTTATTTGGTTTGCAAGTACTTTATTGAGAATTTTTGCATTTGTATTTATCAGGGCAATTGGAATATTAGTGCTTCTGGGTTTAGACTTTTCTTAATTAGGGTGTGTTTTTATTACTTCTTCAACTTTTTTGTTTATAGATCTGTTTAGAAATTAAGCCATATTATTTCAAATTTAATCCATTTCACTTAGTGGAATATAAGGATATAAGGTATGTCCTAAGGACATATTGGCATTTATTGGAATTTCTCTCTTTTCATTTCGAGTTATATTAATTTGGGTGTTAGTTCACTGTCTTTCTTTTGATTATTTTGGCTAAGAGTACATTAACACTCTTAGATTATATCCAATGTCCTTTGCCTTTTCAAAGAAGCAATTCCTTGTTTTACTGATTCTTTGCATTCTTTTTTTTTTTTTAATTTTCATTTCATTAATTTCCACTTAATTACCTCTTTGCATTTACTGTTATTGGGTTTCCTTTGTTTCTTTTTTTCCCCAAGGCCCTAATGTTTAATGCTAAATTATTTACTTGAGATCTTTCAATTTTTTATTAATCATTTTAGTCATTTACATTTCAAATGATATCCCCCTTCTCAGTTTCCCCTCCACAACCTCCATCCCATCCCCCACCCCACTCTCCCCTTTGCTCCTAGGAGGTGTTCCTCTACCCACTCACTCACTCCTGCCTCACCGCTCTAGCATCTCCCTACACTGGAGCATCAAGCCTCCACAGGACCAAGGGCCTCCCCTCCCTTTGATGCCAGATAAGGCCATCCTCTGCTACATAGGTATCTGGAGCCATGGATTCCCTCCATGCACACCCTTTGGTTGGTGGTTTAGCCTGAGATCTTTCTAATTTTTAATGTAAGCATTTGTTGCTACAAGCTTCCCTCTTAAAGTAGATTTCAGTGTATCCCACAGACTTGAGGTGTTGTTTTAATTTTAACCTGATTCTCTGATTTTTTTTTTCATTCCATTTTGATTCCTTTGGTGATGATTTTATTATTCTGTAGTGTGTTGTTCAATCTCCATGATTGTGTGTATTTTCTGCAATCTCTTCTGTGTTTTCTAGCCTTATTCAATTGTGATTGGAAGATAAGAAGTCATTTTAACTTTTATTTATATTTGTTAAGACATGCTTGTGTCCTATTATGTGCATTGTTTTAAAGGCAGTTCCATGCTTTGCTAGAAGAATGTCTATTCTTCCATGTTTAAATGGACTATTCTGCTTTCACTTGCTGGGTCTGTTTCACCTATGAGGCTGCTTAACTCAGATGCTTCTCTGTTCACATTTTAGGGTGATGAATGAAATGCGGAAGTAATGTACTGTGCTATGCTGAAGTTAATCTGTGCCTTCTCATCTAGTACTATTGTTTTATAAAATTAACTCCACTCAAGATTGGTGTATATATATATATATATATATATATCTTTAAATGTTACTGTCCTCTTGATGGATTGCTTCCTTAGTATGAAGTTATTTTTTTTCTATTTCTTCTGACATACTCTGATTTGGTGTCTACTTTGTTTGATACTAGTACAGTAATAACTGCTTCCTTCCTAGATCCATTTGCCTGAAATAGCCTTTTTCATCCCTTCATCCTGTATCTTTGATGGTGAGCTACATTTCTTGGAGGTAACAAATAGCTAGATCCTGTCCATTAATCAAATCTGCTAGCCTGCATTTTCAAATAGAGGATCAAAAGCATTAATAAGGTTATTACTGAAAGGTATGGATTAATTTGCCTTGTTTGAAGACTTCATGTTTGGTGTTTTCCCTATTCATCATTTTCATGCCTTCTGTTCTAGCATGGTTTACACTTTTGCGTAGCCTGGTAGATAAGTTTATCTTTCTCTTCAGTCCAAAGGATTGCTTCAATTGTTTGCATAGTTAGCTTACTTTGTTCACATGATTTGTTCAGCTTATGTTAAACATGGAAAGTTTTCTTTCTCTTGCAATTATGACAGCTAGTTTCATGGATAGAGCCTTGGGAAACACACCATTTCAAGCTCTCTTATTTACTAACATTTATGGAGGGAAATCTGATATTATTCTGATGTGTTTGTCCTTACATGTAATGGCGTTCCATTCTTGAGCTTTCAGTGTGGTTTCTCAGTTCTGGGAATTAGCATTTTAAATATAATATGCATTGGGAGGCTCTGCTCTGATTTTATCTATTTGACATTCTAAATGTGCCTGTATCTGCATAGCCATCTCTTTAGATTTATCAAAACTTTTCTGCTATTTTATTAAAAATAGTTTCTATTCTTCTAATATAATATCCTTCTTTTTCTATGTTCATGCATCATAAATTTGATGTTTTGAACAGCTCTATAATGTTCTGTCCATTCTTTCTTATTAATTTTTCTTTGTAACCAGCTAAGCATTGAATTCCTCTGCCCTGTCTTCAAACCTTGATAATCTGTCCTCCCCGTGATCCATTCTATTGAGGGGGCTTTGCATAGGGCTTATTTGCTTATTGAGCTTTTCCAGTATTTCAGTTTTTTCAGCACCTATATCTCCTTATTGAATTCTACTTTCATATCCTGTATCAGCTGCCTTATTTCATTCAGCTATTTGTTGTCTTAGAATTCATTCAGAAGGTTGTGCCCTCTTTGATAGCTTGAAGCATACTTGCTGTCATTCTTTGGAATTCTTTGTGATTTCATCAAATCCATTCTTACTTCAGGCCATTATGGGCTTAACATGGTTTAGAGGAGTCATGTCACCCAAATTTTTTTCAAGTATCTTGGGGTTTTGTATTGGGTCTTGTATACTGGGCTTAGGTCAGTAGTTGATTTATTTTAATCGTACTTACTCTTTTAGTAGAAGTATTTGCAACATTCAAGAAAAACTGAGTTATAGTAGAGTGGAGGTGTAATTTTTTCTTCTGCTAGACTGGTGTACATGGCACCAGCCTCAATCCCCAGCACTCAACAGAAAATGGAATATACCCCAAACTATCATTATTAAAGAAATACAGCCAAATCATCTAAAGTTGTCCTGATCCCTAGATTCTCAGATACAGAGACCTCTAAACTAGCTAGATGTGTTCTTTGAGAAAACCTATCAAAAATATGAAAAAAATGAAAAAAAATATGACAAAAGGAAGGGGCGGGGAGAAGAGCAAGCAGGGGAAGCTGGTCTCTAAATAACATTGTGTGTTAACAGCAGAAGCAGTACATGTGAAGGGGTTAGAGCTAGGTGCTGGACAAGGCTTTTAGCAGAGGAATGCTTATTTGTTTGATCTAGTCTCAACACTCTTGTTCTTTGCATGTTTGGGTCCCTGATGCTGATCCATCAGTGGGTAGTCTTTTAAAACTTGGATCATAAGCAGTGGGAGTCCAGTTGTGAATTCTAGCTTCAACCCTTGGGATAGGTCATCTTCAAAGGTCAGGTTGGAATACAGTCCCCATCCCTGAAGGTAGCTACTTCTTGATACCTGGCAAAAGACCTTGAACCTGTGTCTGTGTTAGCCTGCATATTCTATATAGCTCTGGGTATGCTTCTGCTTCATTGGACACCACAGTTATGGTTCAATGATTCTTCAGTGTAGAAGGAATTTGGTTGGCCACATTTCAGCATATAGTGCTGAGTTTCCAAAGAATGCAGTTTACAGAGGGTTTGGACCATTGCACAGCAATCAGCAAGTATCTATTTCACCATACATCTTTACTCTTGCTCTCACTCTTGCTCCAGCTAAGGGCAAAGAATATTAGAGAAAAAAAGTAGGGCTTAGAAATCACTCATTCTCTCCCTCCCCCTACCCCCTACCCCTACCCCTTCACTCCTCTACCACTCCATCTCTTTCCTGTCTTCCTTCTCCCCCCTCTCCCCTCTCTGTTTATTAAACATCTGTTACCAAGAGCTCAATGGCAATTTTCTGACACTGTCTGTGTTCCGCATGGCTCTGGTTATTCTGGGTGTAAGCAGCTCTTTCCTGACAGTCCCTCTGGGACAGAATCTGAAGGTGTTTCTGTTGTTCTACTTTATGAAACTTCCTATTTTGTGTTGCCATCTAGCTAGGAATTGCACTTATCACCAATCTCTTCTGATAGTTGTTTTTCAACTTTGCCCAGTTTACCCCCTGAACATTCTAGCAGATTCTCTACGTGTATCTAAGTGTCATTTTCCATTTCTGATATTGATCAAATTACATTCTTCTCTCTTACACCTTTATTTAATTAATGTATGAAAGCAAATCACCTATTCCTGCTTCCTTTAAAATGTCGAATCAACTCAGAATCTATACCTATAAACAGTCACTTAATCAGGCCTTTTTTATCGATGATTTCCCAAGGCTTAACATGAAGCAAAATGTGACTCTGCACTTTGGAGTTCTAGAAAATCATTATGAAGAAGACACTCTATATTTACAAAGAAGTTATCATGATAAATGAATTTTTCATTAGAACTAAAGTGGGCACAATTAATTCTGATCAAATTGACTGTTACATTTTACATCCTAGAAAGGGATAAATTAATAGATGCTGTTTCATTTTATAAAATGAAAAAATTACTGGCTGAGTCTCCCCTGGCTGGCCTCAAGAGTCACTTATATCATCTTACTAAGTCATACTGAATAGTTTATGGATAAATTAATAAACTTGAAGTCATTTCCAATTTAGCTTCACCAAAAGAAACTTGAGAAATTTCTGACAACAAAAGATGATGAAGGAGGAGGAGGAAAAAAGGCTGACAAGAATCACGAGAACTTAAAAGGAATGACATCTCTATGAGTTAACAAGGGAGACAGGAGGGGGCTCTGGCCAAGGGCAAACAAACACATTAACAGATACACAATTTTAAAAAGATATAAAAACTAAGAATATTAACAAGTTTCTTCTCATGTCCACTACCAAGGCCTTCATAACAAATATGCTTTTCTTCTCCTATAACCACAGGGAAGAAATCAGATCAGAGGCTGGCTAAGCCTCCTCCCTGCACCTGCCTTGGCTCCACAACCCAGAGCACTGATTGGGGCAAGGTTTTGATTCCTTTTCTCCCCTTCTCCCTTACCGAGCCAGAGTGACCACATTCATGTGATTATCCAACTGCTGAGGATCCCACTTGCAAAGCAACTGCTGCTAAACATAATGCTGATTGTAATCATAATAACCACAAGTGCTAGGGCAATGCTCTGTGCCGGGAGATACTCTAAGGCCTTACTGAAAAGCATTTAATCCTCACAACTTCATGAAGCAATGTCTAATGTAATGGCTTTATTATTCTCATCTTCTATGAACAATCACTTCAGCTTCCCTCAACTGGATCCTCATTATTACTCCATGACTAAATGGAACAGGTTTCTCATTCCATCGACAAATCATTTCAATCCATCCTTGGTATCTATTGCTGTTGAGAGACACCATGACCAAGCAACTCTTACAAAGGAAAGCATTTCATTGGGGTTGGCTTACAACGTTTAGTCCATTATCATGGAAGGAAGCATGGCAGTGTGCAGGCAGGCATGGTGCTGGAGGAGGAACTGAGGGTTCTTAATCTTGATTCACAGGCAGCAGAAGGAAACTGTGACACTGGGCCTAGCTTGAGCATGTATGAGACCTCAAAGCTGCCTGCACAGTGACATGCCTCCTCCAATAAAAACACATCTACTCCAACAAGGCTACACCTCCTAATAGTGCCACTCCCTATGGGTCAAGCATTCACACACATGAGTCTATGGGGGCCATTCCTATTCAAACCACCACACTGGGCAAGGCACAGAGGTCAATGCCATAATCCCAGACATTTGGAAAGCTGATGCAGGAGGATCACAAGTTCAAGGTATACCTGAGCTATAGCTTGACTTCAAGGTCAACCAGGACAACTTCATGAGACCCTCTCTCAAACTGAACAACAACAACAACAACATATTGTCCTCCAGCACATTACTACCCGTCTAAATCAAAACGGTAAAGGTCATCATGAGTTTTTCCAAATTTTTAATCACTCTGATAAAATACTTGACAGAATAGCTTTGGGTTCACGATTTGCTTTCAAAGGTTTTAGTTCATAGTCGCCTGGCTCCATGTTTTTGGGCTGAACACCATGGCAGCAAGAACACGTGGCTGTGGAGCCTCTTCACGTGGGGAAGCAGAAAGTAGGGGTGGCATCCCAAAGTGCTGCTGTTTTCCTTTTCATTCCATCTTGGCCTCTGGTCAATGGGATGGTGTGGCCCACATTGCAGGCCTGTGGTGTCCTCTCAGTTAACCCTCTAGGAAGGCTTCTGGAATTGCCCACAAGTGTGTGTCACCAATCTAGAACAAGCCCCTT
Organism: Uromys caudimaculatus; assembly: GCA_028551405.1. Taxonomy (NCBI): domain Eukaryota; kingdom Metazoa; phylum Chordata; class Mammalia; order Rodentia; family Muridae; genus Uromys; species Uromys caudimaculatus. Next base: position 18,362,116 of record CM052711.1, on the reverse strand, counting down.
AATTGGCTATATGATATCAAATGGTTGGCCCTGAAACCAATTACATAAAACTAATACTAAACAGACTCAGCAGGTTGAATTTATATGTTTATTTGGTTACATATATAAATGTGATAATAACAATTAAACACAAAGAGGTCATGAGTTTAAAGGGGGAATGACACGAGGGGCTGGCAGGAGGAAAGGGAAGAGGGAAAACAATGTTATTGTATTTTAATTGAAATAAAACAAAGTAAATAATAAGTAACAAAATAAATTTAAATATATAAAAATTTAAATAAATTTTTAAAAAATTTTGCCTTGTTGAAAGCTTTGTAGAGGTGAAATTTTCATTCTAAAAAATGTGCCCATTTTAAGTGTAGAAGTTGACAACTGTTAGTGACTTTGCCATGTTAAGCAATAATAGTTAGAATCTAGTTATAAAATAGTCTCATAATCCCCCACAAGAATCTTTGTATTCATTTGTGGTGCCATCTGCTTCCAAATACTACTCTCCCAAAACCACGTCTGCCTCTGTTCCTGTAGGTTTGCCTGCTCTGGTTACTTCATACAAATATAACTTCATGTGCTGGTTACTCTTATGTCAACTTGACATACAATCTAGAGTTTACTGAAAGGAATGAAGCTCAATTGAAAAAATGTCTTCATCAGATCCAGCTGTAAGACATTTTCTTAATTAGTCATTGATGGGGGAGGGCCCAGCCCATTGAGGATGGTTTCATCACTGGGATGGTGGTCCTGATTCTACAAGAGAACAGGCTGATCAAGCCAGGGGAAGCAAGTCAGTAAGCAGCATCCTTCCATGGCTCCTGCATCAGCTCCTGTTTCCAGGTTCCTGCCCTGTTTGAGTTCCTGTCCTGACTTCCTTTAATGATGAACAGCAATTTGGAAGTGTGAGCCAAATAAACCCTCTCCTTCCCAACTTTGGTCATGATATTTCACTGAAGTAAATAGTAACCCTAACTAACACACCCTTTGACATACAATCTATAAAGCGGGTGTCTTTCACTTAGCCTCACATCTCTGATATTACCTACATGTTGTCGTAGTGATCAGCAGCAATGCATTACATAATGTTATTTACTGAATAACTTCTGTCATATATGTATACACCATTTTGGTTTAGTTACTCATCATTTGATAGACATTTAGACTATCCGAGTCTTTGGCTATTATGAGAAATTCTGCCATCAGCAACTTGGAACAAACTATTGCATGAATAGGCATTTTTAATTACCGTACACAGTGCACATACCTCTTTCACTGTCTCCACAGCCTCACCAACTGCCAACTGCTTTTACGATGGTGGCTATTCTATGGGGTGTAAAATGGCACTACACTGTGGCTTTAATGTCTAATTTCCTGGTGATAAATAATATTGTCTCACCGATTACTCATATGTAATATTTAGTCAACTATCAATTCTGGTTTCTTATTAATTTGTAAGATCTTCTGTATATTCTGAATATGTATCTTTCCTAGATAATTGGCTTGCAAGTATTTTCTATTATGTTATTGGCTTATACTTTTATTTTCTTAATGGTATCTTTTCTAGGGCAAAACTTGTCTGTTTTCACGATGTCCAATGTATTTGTTTTCTTTTGTGGATAATGATATTTTGGTATCATAACTAAGAATCCATTGCCTCATCCAAGGTCAGAAAAGTTCTACATTTTCTTTTAGATGTTTCATAATTTGATATTATACTTAGGTCTGTGTAACATTTAGAGTTAATACTGTATATGATATAAGACATAGATCTAAATTCACTACTTATATATAAATATCTAATTATCTTAGTACTACTTACTGGGAAAGAAAATCATTACACTTATCGTTTTTGAGTTACCTGGACACCTTTGTAGGAAACTAGCTGACCATAACTCAAAGAGCCCACTGGTTTCACAGATCTATACAACTATTTGGGTTTTTTTAAAGGATTTATTTCTATTCTTTCAGAAATTATGTATACAAATGTGTATCTACATATAGGTATGTGAATGGGAATGCAGGTGCCCATAGAGTGCAGAACAGGATGATGACTCTGCTGGAGCTAAAGTTACATGTAGTTATGAGTAGCCTGATGTGGGGGCTAGGAGCCACACTTAACATTCTCTGCAAGAGCAGTATGTGCTCTTAATGGAGCCGTCGCTCCATTCCTCTATGCAGCGATTCGTAAGTGGATACCACATATAATTAACTATTTTATTTATTTATTTATTCTTCTTTTTTGATATTTACTTTATTTACACTTCAAATGTTTTCCCCTTTGGAAATCCCCATTTCATCTCCCTCCTCCTGCCTCTATGAGGGTGCTCCCCCACCCACCTACCCACTCCCATCTTCCCTCCCTGGCATTCCCCTATACTGGGGCATCTAACACCCTCAGGCCCAAGGGCCTTCCTCCCATTGATGGCCAACAAGGCCCTCCTCTGCCACATATGTGGCCAGCACCATGGGTCCCTCCATATGTGTTCTTTGGTTGGTGGTCCAGTCTCTGGGAGCACCGGGGGCTCTGGAATTTATTTTACCTGATGGCTCCTGAGTATGGTGCCTGCCCCGGAGTATAAATGACATACCCAGTGTTGCTCTATTGAAGAAAACTATTTTTCTCTCTCCCAGAAACTATCAGTTGAAAATAACTTCTTAGCTAGGGGTTTTCTTGTATTTGATGCAATTTTCTTTGTGAATTGTCCATTGCTGTGATACAGAATCACAATTGCTGTTATAAGTCACTGGCTTACAGACAAAACCTAATATCCATTCATAGAATTCCTCTGATGCCTTGAAGTGAATCCTATGGCATAATCTTTGCCTCCTGCTCCCACCTCACTCCCTTCTATAACTTGGTATCTACGCTCTCCTCTGCTGCTTTTTAAGTAATGCTTATTGCTTAAAATCAATATAGTAAGTTTCAATTTAGATATTACTTCATCCTAGAAGACTTTCTATATTTTTCTTTACCTGCCTCTGCCACTTACTCTCCATAATTCACGTGTATGTTCTTTTTGTTTTTTCTATGGAGCATTTTAATGGAGTATTCATGTGTGCATCAAGAAAATAGAGCCATTGTGTATACAAAGAATTCTAGCTTTTATTGATACCCATTCTCTGTCCAAGTGATAGAACCACTAAGTCTTTTATAGGTACATAGCACAATAAAAGATCATTATTTTGCACTTCCCACATAGTCACAGACAGACATAGAGGCAGTAAGCATAAACCTTCTCTAAAGAGCACCTGAAAGGTCCTTCCTTTCTTTTCCTTCTATATTCCATTTTCCTTCTTGCAGGCTGGAATCAGGTCTACTAAGTAGAGCTGGCCACAGACCCTGACCAAGAGGGAATAGAGAGACACGCATAGACACAAAGCAGTTATGCTAGAAAAACCTAGGTCTCCATATATCACCCTGCTCCTAGGATTTCCACTTTAAAAGTCTGACAGTTCTTGCCTTAAGCTGTTATTTCTTTAAGTCTCTGTTACCTGTTAGCAAACAATCCAAAGAGATATATAAATCAAATTGACTACCTTCTCAGTACTAAGTGTTGTGTTTAATATAAAGTGAGTCTTTAGGTGACACTTGCTGATGAAGGATTAAAAGCTTTCATGAGTACCCCGATTCTCACGTCATTCTGCTTAACATGTCCATGTCCAGGACACTAAAGCCAGCCGTGTGTGTGTGTGTGTGTGTGTGTGTGTGTGTGTGTGTGTGTGTGTGTGTGTGTGTGTGTGTAAACTTTTGCCTTCATAAGTCTCTCAGGCTCTGAACACAGTTTCCCCACTAATTTACTTATCCTAAAATTAATAAGCTCTTTGATCTTTAATGGAGCTGAAGAAAGCAAATTTATTTAATCATTTCATGGGTATTTGACAGCCAGAAGCCTGAAACTGACTATGATAACATATCGCAAAAACAAAATCATAGAACTGACAGTGGCAATCAGATTCAGGCAGCTAAAACAGCTTGTTTAGTTCCACAGACGACAACACTGAGGCACAGAGAGGTGGCAGGGCTAATTCCAGGTCACACAAATGTTGAATGGCAGAGCTGATGTCAGAATCCATTCAATCAGACCTCCCACGGTGTACTCTTGGAGTCAGTTAGGGCATCATTGATTGCGAAGAAGAAACTACTAACGTAAGCAGTAAGCAAATGACCTTTGAAAATGTGAGGATTTACAGCCGGGAACACACATGTGCCAGCAGCTCTGCCCCTGCCTGGTTTCCATGGCAATATCAGTTACAAGCCTCATGACGCTGGGATCAATGGAATGAATCGATGGACTGCAGCAATTCTTACTGTTCTTTCATTCTGATTGTGATTTTTTTTTAACTCAGTGGCCATTCCCACCCCTCATTCTGCCTGGTAGCTGGGAATGCCTCAATCCCCGCTTCCCTTAATCCAATGTAGAGAATGAGCATAGGGCTCCTGGAGATACTTAGGGGAAATGGAGTATGGGAAAAAGAAAGGGAGTGGGAAAAGGAGGGGGAGACAGGGAAGAAGGAGGAAAGAAAGAGTAGAGAAGGAGAAGGGAGAGGAAGGAGAGAAGGGAGGAGGAAGTGAGGAAGAAAAATTACCAAGAGGAGGAAAAGCAAAAAGAGAAGGAATTATTTTCGTTCTATCTGGCTGCTCCTTGCCTCCTGTTTTTATAGGTGGTGTTGTTGATGCTGCTGCTACTACTGTTGCTGTTGTTGTTATTTATGCATTTTAAAAATCTGCAGTTATAGACCATGAGGTAACAAGCTTGCAAAGTAACAGCCATGCTTCTAAGGATAGTTGAAAGGATGCTACAAACCAACTAAGTCCCCTATGATGGCGGAACCATGCCCCAAGCCCTGCCGCTCAGCTCTCCCTGAAGAGCTCGCTGTGTGGCATCATCCATTTTCTTGTACTTACAATGACTTGGATGTCTACTGTTTCCAGGATTCTAAGACCATTGACAATGGGCTTTATTTCCTTCTCAAAATGTGAAAGTTCCAAGACCAGATCAGCAGAAAGAGTCAACATCTACCAGCTTGATTTTGTATGAAGTCAGACTTGTTGGTTTGCCTCTTCCACTGAAATATTGCTGGCAAAGAGGAGTAAACAGGTTGCTCCCAAATAATAAATGTGCCTAATTCACCCATGTAGCAGTATTCTGTACTGATAACATGATAATAACATCAGTAACTAACATAATGCATGACAATTACAAAACAATTATTAGCACGTGGGTGTATACTTGTTAGCACTTAGAAAGAAATTGGCAGAGCCGTTCTCCTTCATTGCTGTAAATGGTTATGCTACCAACTTGCTTCCAAAAGAAGAGAGGTCTATTTGGGACATAGTTCTGGAGGCTTAAGATCACCTTCAGCTTTAGTGAGAACTATATAGAGAACACATGGACAAGAGGAAGATCGTATCACCAAAGAGCTACAGAGTGATTCCAGGGCTGGGCTTGCTCATATAAAAAGCTCACCTTCGGGACAATTCAGGGTCTCATGAGAACCATATTGATGCCCTTTGAAGGCACGCCACATTGACCTTAGGCCATCACCTAATTCCTCCCTGTACCACCATGCAAGGAACCAAGCTTCTGACAAGCAATCACTTGGGACAAACCAGTTCCAAATAATAGCAACCAGTTATTTTGTGTTCTCATGTAAAAACTAATAAAACATAAAATGCACACAAGAAAACTCTATTCTAGAATATGTAATTTTACAATCTGATGACTTTCTATTTTGAAGTGTATAGAGTTAGCCTCACTAATTTAACCAGTTAGAACTGTTATGGGTGGTGTTAAAGATTTCTCTACATTTTTATCACTTATATAAGATGGGGTTTACCAACCAAAGAATACACATCTATGGACCCATGGTTCGGACCGCATATATGGCAGAGGATGACCTTGATGGCCATCCGGGAGAGAGGAGAGGCCCTTGGGCCTGAGGGTGTTAGAGGCCCCAGTAAAGGGGAATGTCAAGGCGGGAATATGGGGATGGGTGGGCTGGTGGGTGGGAGGTGGAATTCCCTCATAGAGGCGGGGATGGGGAGGGGATAGGGGGTTTCCAAAGAGGAGACCCAGAAAAGGGGAAACATTGGAAATGTAAATAAAGTATAAAAAAAAAAATAAGATGGGGTTTATTTCACGTTATTTTATATAATCTGTGATTTTATATTTCAATTTTATACAACCATTGGTTGTGAATAAGAAAGACCTCTGAACTTCTTAGGCAGTACACATCATCTGTTTCCAGCCTGCAAGAGAAGTCGAATTTTGCTGGATGTTGCTTGATGTGAGAGTACATGAGGATTGTAGGAGAGAGTGAGCAAACCTAAGTTGTATCACTAAAGAGAGATGGGCAGCATGTGCCTGGTTGGAACCGCAAGTTTGAATCTGCGGGTTAATATCTGAATATAGGATCGAGCAGGAAAACTATGGAAAAAACCTGCCACAGAGCAAAGTATGTAGAGTTCTAGGAACGGAACACAATCTATCTGATCTTCAATGTATATAAAGTCTTGGGGCAAAAAGCCATGCCCAGGAAAGAAAGGAAAGAAGGAAGGAAGGAAGGAAGGAAGGAAGGAAGGAAGGAAGGAAGGAAGGAAGGAAGGAAGGAAGAGAGAAAACTATGGAGTAAGAAGGGGAGGGGAAGGCAAAGGAGAAAAGAGAATAAAAGTGTACAGCAAGCTTTTGCTAATGGAGGGAAGGATTAAAGGATGCAGATAAATTCTAGGGAAAAGGTGATTGTGAAAAACACAGAACAAAATATAAGAAAATAACGGAAATACTTGAGCTAATAGCCAATCTGCACCTCTTACTCCATACTTAGAAGCTTCTATATTCTGGAATGCTTCTAAAATATTCAAGATAATATGGGAATTTATTCCCATTTAATTTAAAACTAGATTATAGTCAGACGGCATAATTCAGGAAAAGAATAACATTTAGGGTCTCATCTTACATTTATCCTTGCTTGGATTAATATGGTGAAGACAGCTCTAGGCAGGCTTTTGTGGGTCCTGTTCACCAAAGGGTATTCTATACATGACCTTGGATCAATAGCTTCAGACTCCACCCACAAGGCTGACAGCCCTGTAGGCATTCCCAGGAGAGAATCTCTAAGAGTGAGTATATTTAAGTAGTGCATGCTATTTACTTGTTCCAATATAAGCTACAGAAACAGATTCCAACAATATTTCTTGGCAAGAGGAAATGCACAGATGATAAATTTTGAAACCTCACTGCACAATTTAATTTTTCCATTAAAATATTTCTTTTCTTTAAATAGGTCTTTAAAAATGATGTTAAAAAGGCCGAGCAGTGGTGGCGCACGCCTTTAATCCCAGCCCTTGGGAGGCAGAGGCAGGTGGATTTCTGAGTTTGAGGCCAGCCTGGTCTACAGAGTGAGTTCCAGGACAGCCAGGACTTCACAGAGAAACCCTGTCTTGAAAAAAAAAAATGATGTTCAAAATACACCATTTGTTATTGGATAGAGGCTCTACCAGGAAAGACGAGGCAGGGAGCCTGTAGAGACTACCATAGCAGCCAGGTCTGGTTTACACAATGTGTTCCTAAATATTATTAATGAAGGAGTTAATAAAAAATAAAGACCCAAGGGTCAATAAGATGGCTTAGTAGGGAGAAGTGCCAGCTGCCAAGCCTGGAGACCCTGGAAGATACAAGGTAAAAAAAGAGAATAATTTCCATAAGTTGTCCTTAACCTCTGCTTGCATAGCCTGATACACTACCTCATCTATAAAAATAAATGTAAAAAAACCTTAAAGGTTACAGACGCTACATACACTGTGCAACTGTAATTTAAGGAAGGAAAAATGTCAAAGCTGCTTTATACTCTGCCCTAGAATTGCCTGGTTAGGAACCTCAGAAAGGGGCTTGGGGGGATCTCCTTGGAGCCATCTATCCAGCTTGGATCGAACCAGATTTACAAAGTGCCTTGTAGATAACCTGAAACAAATAATTTTCTCTGTGTGAATTTAAATCCCCATCTGCTAAGGCAGATTCTGGAACCTAACCCAGAAGCTGGTAGATAATTCCCTTCTTCTATTGCTTTTCTCTTAAGAGCTCCTTGCATCCCAGGGAGATCCTACAGGGTAGACAGGATGTAGCAATGCACACAGCAAGCAGCAGGGAAGTGCACCAAGGGAGTGACGCCAGAGATCAGTGCAGGTGCTGAGGGAGTCAGAGAGAATACAAAGCATGGTCTTGTACTGTACATGCCTACACATTCTTGGAGTCTGGGGAAAGAAGAAGAAAGTAGAGGAAGAACAGTGGCCCCAGTGAGGATGCAAGTGGTGAGCATGCAGGGAAATACTTTAAATGCTGGTCCCTAGAGGCTTCCACGCCTCATTAGTGTCTGCCAAGAGCAAGCAGCAGTAATAGGCAAGTCAAAGCAGCAGAAGCATCCTCTACCACACCAGTCCCTGTGACTTGGAGAGACTTGGCTCTTAACCCTGAAGATATTATAGTTCCCATGTAGGGCCTGGGTATCAGGACCGTTAGCTCTCGAAAGTGGTCAGTGTTACAGCTCTTTACCTGGGGTCTGAGACGCTGACTCTGACAACTTGATATAGTTCACTGGAACATTTGTGGAGGCCAAGGAGGACTCATTATCCAGCCCTTTAAGGTCTTTCATTGGCTCTCTGCTCTCTCAGCCTTTCTTGGTTTCCACTTTCCATCGTCCTTTCTGCCTTGGCTGTTCTTGAATTCTTCAGCTGCTTCAACCTGTCCACTCCCTTCTGTAACGTATTGGGAACTGCCAGCGTATGGCCACCTCTGTTGAGATTACATTTGGGTGGTAGGATGCTATGTTCCTTGGAACCTTATTTCTCATGTTCAGTAGTCTTTTCAGAACTCAGAAGAGTCTTGTGTTTGTCTCTTTCAGTCATTTCTTGTGTTTGTTCACATCTTTCCCTCTTAGTCCACAATCCAGCCATGATCTCGCTCTAATCTTTATTCTTAATCAGAGTCCAGAGTGTGAACTGAAGAAGCTCATTGGTGAGTGCCCATGGAAGCATGAACATTTTCAAAAGGATCACCCCATCCTGATACTTCCTGTCTTCCATCGCCTGTAGGTCACCAAAAACTGATGATGGTATAGGATTTTCCAAGCCATGAAAAAGAGCTGGGTTAACCTGAGTAGGAAGCCACTGTTTGGTTTTTTTATTAAGTAAGATATGTTTTGCACTTCACTTAAACAATACCCACAGTTGTCAGGTGTGGTGGCTCATGTCTTTGATTCCAGTACTTGTGAGGCAAAGGACACTGATCTTTGTGAGTTTTAAGGTCAGTCTAGTCTACATAGAAAGTTGCAGACAACCAGGACCACATAGTAATACAGTGTCTCCAAGAGATAGATGGATGGATATGTCAGTGGTTGAATGGATAGGGAGATAAATGGGTATATTGGTGTGCGGGTAGATGGATATATGGATAGAGAGATATACATACAGACAGATGACAGAGACAGAGAGGGGGGGGCAGACAGACCAACCGACCTCTGGCTTCTAGAGAATAGAGGCAAAGAAGCCAGTTATATGGGTCAGTCCATTGCAGTTAGTACTGAGTCACATGAGTAGACTAAAGACAATGTATTCAGGATTCATTGTGGGTAAAGAAAATAAGATAATAGTGATTTGCATGAAAAGAAAAGAAGCAGTAAGAAGAGAAGAATCAAAGAAGACACCAGCTAAGTTTCTGCTTAAACAACTTGAGGTTGCCCTTTAATCCTGTGGGTCCACAGAGGTCAGAGAAATTCAGACAAGAGGGAGAAATCTAGAGTTCTGTCTAAAGATGCACAATAAGCGTATAAACGGACATGAACAAGGATGAGGTACTCTTTCCAGTGGGAAGATAAGAATTAAAACACCTTAGAATGGGGGATATCCAGCAGAGAATTTTCTCTGAGAGAAGTAAACACTTGGTTCTGTCTTGGAAACAGACCACCTCTTACTCAGAGGTATTTTTTCAGAAGAGCCATGAAATATGCAAACGTACAGAAAAGATTTCTTTTTCCTGGATGCAGAGGTGTTGAAAGCTATAAATATGTGCATGCTGACATAAAGAGTTCCTTTGTGGTGGTGGAGAGGAATGCCTGCAGATTGTACCTCTCTGAGTAAGAGTCTCTTTCTGGGTAGGGATGTAGACTGCCCTATGCAGGTGCACTTTTTAATTTCTTAGAAAACCTGTGGGTCTATCACGATCAGGTATGAATGAAAATTGGATGGTTTATCACTGGGATCAGAAATTGATAGCTCACAAAAGGGTAAGAGCTGGTTACAGTGGCATGAAAGGACAGTCCACATACTTGGGAGGCTAAGACAGAAGCATCACTTCAGCACAGGAGCTTGAGATCAGCCTAAGAAACACAAGAGCCCATCCCTCAAAAAATAAATAAATAAACAAAAATAAAGGATGTGTAAAGTGCTTCGTTATTACTGAATGTTAATGTGGTGAAAATTCTAAGCCAAGACTCTTCACCCACAGGTATCAGATGGGACTTCTTTGACGTAGATGTATTTTCAATGCCTCATTTCAAGGAAAGATCCATTCTGGTACCAAAATAAAATTTAAGCACTGTTTTAAAGATAAGGGTTGAGGCAAGAAGAAACCCTTCCCTGTCTTGGTTCTGAAGGGGGTGTGGCTCTGCATCTGAGTGAGTGAAACTGCATATGAACAATGCTTTAAAAGGTTTCAAACTGGTGTCTGCAGTGGGCACATAGGTTACCAGTTATGGGATTAAAGTGATTGTTTGAAAGTGAGGCTGGCCCTTTGAGTTGTTTTCTCAATAGTTCAGGACCATCTATTTCTGAACAGGTAAAACATTGTGATGGCTTTGGTGTATGAAATGCTTGTCTCTCACTTTCTTTTAGCTTGTGGCAATTTTAAATGTTGTAAGATAAGTTTTTAGTAAATTTATTTTTAAAGCGTGGGTATTTAAAGAAATATTTATCTTGTATATTAAAAAATCCCATTATAAATCAAATAATGACTTCCAGACTTATATCTAGACGTACTGTCTTTTTATTTGTTCAGTTGTATACTACACAACCTCTATTTCTGCTATGTGCCAATACTTTCAGATCCCACCATGTAATAGAACTCTGAATGATTAAGTAAGCTGTAAGTAAGACTCAATAATTTTTCTTATTGAGATTAATTTCTTAAAGTGTTAAGTTTACTATAAGAAGCCATATTTTTAAAAGTGTTGAATACCCTTAGCCATTAAAGGCAATATAAATAAAAGCTGTGTTGAGACTCCATCACACTTCAGTCTGAAGGTCTAACATCAGGAAAACAAAATACAGCAAATGCCTGGGTTGGGGGGGGCATCCTTGCTGACTGCAGGTGGAGTGTAAACTGAGATGGAAATCAACATGGAAGCTCTGATAAAAACTAGAAACAAACTAACATATGATCTAGCTACACCACTGTTAGGCATACACCCAAGGGACTTTATGCCCTACTGCAGAGATATATGCTCATCCTTGGTCAGTCCTGCTCTGTTCAAAATCTCTAGGGAATAGATCATCCTAGGTGAGCCTCAACAGATGAGTGGATAAAGAAAGCATAGTTCATGAACACTGGAATTTTATTCAATCATAAAGAGAAATGAAATCAAGACATTTGTCATATATATATATATATATATATATATATATATATATATATGTGTGTGTGTGTGTGTGTGTGTGTGTGTGTGTGTGTGTGTGTATGTATAATTATTAAAGTGACATAGCCTAAACCCAGAAAGACAAATATCACATGCTTTTCTCTTAAATATATATGCAGATGTAGGTCATAAAATCATTTAAAGGGATCATGTAAAGGAAAAAAGGTTTTGAGTGAGGTGACGAAGAGAGGGTAATAGGATATGTGAGCTATGAAAAGAGAAGGGGCTAATGAAGGGAGGAAGGACAAATGGAGAATAAAAATAGGGGCGGTGACAATCAATACAATCAATAAAAGCAAAATATTCATATAATTCAAAAATAAAATAATTAATAAGTAAATAAGTAAAAGAAATTACCTAGGAAAATTCAATAAGAAACGATCTATTACATCGTTAACATAAAGAAACAAAAATTAGTATAGAATAAAGTATTAAGTTTTTAATATAGAGTGTGACTGCTGTAAACAAAGTTAGGTGTGAATCTTAAAGGCTTGTGACCCCAGCACTTTCTGTTTAGTTAAGATTGTAGTTACCCATTTCCAAAATAAAAAGGACATTCGAGAACCAAAATTAATTGTCCTTGTCTATAGTTGCTGAACATGCTGTAAGTCTTGTAGACTGAGGGCCATACAGGGAAGAGAGTAGTCATCTAGGGGAGCCAGTACAGTTGTTGGGGGACAGGCAGGGAGGTCAGTGGAGGCTCTCGGGCATACATGAGAAGCCCACAGAAGGACAGCAGCCACCACGAAAGGACTGCATCAGCAGATACACTCCTCTAATGCTCTTGGTGCATAGAAAGATAGCTTCACAAAGCTGACCGTACTGAGGTAGGAAGGGAGCTGGAACCCTCCTCCATCTACTCTTGAAAAGAGACTATTGAGACATAACTGGAACATTTGCCCATCTGCCCCCTAGTCTGGAAGCTCATTCTTTTAAAAAAGATTTTATGTATATGAGTACAATGTAGCTGCCTTCAGACACACCAGTGGAAGGCATTGGATCCTATTACAGATGGTTGTGAGACATCACATGGGTGCTGGGAATTGAACTCAGGACCTCTGGAAGAGCAGTCAGTGCTCTTAACCACTGACCCATTTCTCTAGCCCATGGAAGCTCATTCTTAACATGGGCCTGCCATATGTGAAGGACCTCAATATATCTGAATGAAAAGATAAAGCATCATCCTTGGAGTCAGACATTTTATTTCAAATGGCTCAGTTTATTTTAAACCACTACCAAACTGTACTCTGGAATCCAAAGGAATCCCAGTACTATTAATGATGAGTGGGCATCATTTTGGAGAAGATATGGAGTTGGACTGTGTGGAGATAGGGACTCCATAAATATGCATTGGCTAGTTGTCAGGCATGCTGGCACATACCTGTCAGACCAACACTTGGGAGGCCAAAACAGAAGGCTTTCTCAGAGTTCAAGATTAGTCTGCATTACACAGTGAATATAAGGCCAGCTGGGAATACATAGAAACACTCTGTCTCAAAGAGCAAATAGCCTCCCCCCCCCAAAAAAAACTATACAATACAACTATGTATGTGGTTTGAGTGGCAATGAAGAAAGACAACCAACATGGATTTAACTTGAGCAATCTGCAGCTAAGACTCATTGTTCCAAGAAAACAAAACAAAACAATAACAACAAAAACAAAACAAAACACATTAGAATTCTAAATCTCTCATCACCAACAGAAAATGTGAAGGACAGCAGCTTTAAAATTTTATCCTTGGGACAATGTTAGGGCTTAGACCTAAACTGCCTTCAAAATCTCACTTGTTGAAGTCTCAGTTCCCATTATACAGTGCTTACAAGTCATTGGATCACAAGTACTTTGACACTTCCAATGGTGCAATCTACCGGTGGGCTCATAACTTTATAAACTATGGGAAAGTTGTAGAAACTTCTAGAAGGTAAAGTCTAGTTAGAAGAAGTAGGCCAGTGGGAGCACACTTTGAAAGGGTGCAAGTTGTGCCTGGCACCTTCTTGTCTTTTATTCCTTTACAAAACAAATACAAGGAAAAAGAAGGGGCTACGTTCTTTTTCCAAGACTGTGTATGTATATGTGTTTGTGTGTGTGTGTGTGTGTGTGTGTGTGTGTGTGTGTGTGTGTTTACGTGTGTCTGTGTGTGTGTGTGTGTGTGTTTTGCCTGCTTGTATGAGTGTATACCATGTGCATCATATCCCTGGGAAATAAAGTTGCAAACAGTTGTAAGCCACCATATGGGTGCTAGGAACCAAACTCAGGTCCTTTGCAAGAGCAACAAGTACTCTTAACCACTGAGCCATCCCCACAGTCCAGCACCTAACTTTTTAATAGTATACGTTTATCTTCTAATTACTCGAAGAACAAAGTGTGTGTGTGTATATGCAGTATGTGTGTGTTTTCTTCATAGATCACAGCCTGCCTTAAATGAATATGCTATCTTTTCATCAATGAGGTAAAATCTCCAGAGCAATATAATTTTATTTATAGACGTCTTTAACCTGATACTTTAATTCTGTGCATGATAGAAATCCCCTAATACTAAGTAGCTTAGTAGAAATCCAGGTACAGAAACACATCTGCAATTCCTGTACTTAGGAAGCTTATGCAGCGGGCTGCATCAAGTTTGAAAAAGCCTGTTCTACCCGTTAGATTCTAGCCAGTCTCGGTTATAGAGTAAAACCCACCTCAAGAATAAACAATTAGTCAAGTATTAAAGAATGTAATAAAAGAAAGAAAAGTAGTCTTTTCTACATGTTGACATACTAAACTTACTTCGTGTCTTCTCATTGATGTGGGTTCTCTTTTCGTAGCCGTGTTTTCCTTCATCCTGATGAAAATCTCTTAGCATTGTCTGAGGAAATTGTTGTTGTGCTACAAGAAGTGGTTTTGTTGCCGTGTGGCCTTCTCTGTCATTAGGGGACAAGTCAGCAGTAATCCTATCAGTATCTCATGTATGTAAATAATGGTTTGGGTGGCAGCTTAAAGATTTCTGGGCTTTGTTATTGCCTGTGAGAGATTTATAATGGTGTTCAAGGATATGGTTATTAATTTGGCTTGAGATTTGCTCAGGCTCTTGAAACTATAGCTTCTTATGACCCTTAGGTCTACACCATTGTTTTCTTAGCAGAGATGTTGGCCTCAACAGCCAGGAGCAGATGAATCTAGGAAAGGCACTCTGGCTGGCATAGAACATAGAGTACTTTTATTAGTATTTACAAAACAGAGTTTCTGATAGGCTACGAGGAGCTATGATGGTCTAAAGATAATCACAAAGAGGTACACTCCCACATCTGAGCTCAAACGTACACACATGCAATGCCAAAAGAAAATGATAGAAAAACTAATTTTAAAATTAGCACATTTATACTTAATAAAGACATCAGTGGCACTTATGGCAAGAAGACCCTTCATAGTTGTTGTGGTGGTATTAAAAAAGTAAAAAAAAAAAAAAAAAAATAGGTGAATGCAGAATATCTGTGAATATCTCCTATCTCCAGAAAGAAAAAGGAGGAAGCTACAACCAACTCTCATCTTAATGGCATAGGGTTTGAAACTGAGAAACTCCAATCTTTGCTATTCTATGTCCCTGTACTAACAGGCGTGCTAGTGCTAGTAGCCCAAATCTACTAGCAATCCTGTGGCCTCTCAGTGCATGTGCTCCAAAGTTAATCTCAGAATTGTCATTGGCAGGATGCATGCTTCTGTAGTGTGGCTACATTCATCACTCCATAAACCACAACTTCACGAATGCTTATAGCTATATTTTAGTCCAGGACATGAAAGCACATTGATAAAACCTTCCTGGAATTCAACACATGTATTTTTAATGTGAGGTTACAATATCGTGTATGTCATTTAAATTGGGGAAACACCTAATATAATAGGCATCTGTACACACCGATCATTACTGTTCAGAAAGCCTTCTCATCCATTATTTCACAAGACATAGTCCTGTCAGACAAAGGCCTGCTCTCGTCTCTACTCAATGGGTGAAAACCTCAGAGCACAGAGAGGATGTGGTGTACCTACGCTTGCTCTGTTATTAAAGATGATACCGGAGAACGAACCACACCAGGCCTTGTGTATTGTATCACATTGAATTTTTAACATGAAATAAATGAGTAATTCTGGCATTAAGTCAAACTGTCCCATATCCCCAGCAACTCAGAATTTCTAATTCCTTGAAGGGTTAGATAAGTCGTCGTTGTTGTTGTTGTTGTTGTTGTTGTTGTTGTTGTTTTTATTTAATTTGCTTATTTTTAAGTTTCAGGGTAACTTCATGCCCATTATTTATTATACTACATTATAAAATCAAGACAAATATGAATATTTATAGTTCAAAGGGGGGAAAACATGGAAGTCATGAAATTTGAATGATTGGCTTAAGCCCACATGGTAAGTGTTAGAAAGATATTGAGTCTAGAACAACTGAACCCTTAGGATTATCACACTGAGACTCACTTAAGGTTATAAAAATGTCTTAAAAAGTTAATCAATTTTCTTTCTTTTTGTTGGTAAATATTTGGAAGGATATCTCACAATAACTTGTGACACTATTTGAAAAACTCAGGTAAAGTTATTCCAAAGATTGTGTTCCCTAGGAAGGCTCCCGTAAGGTCACAGGCTCACCTGACTGAGCCTAAGTTCCTCTCCGGTTTTCCTACAGTGATTAGATATGGTTCTCTTACTGAAAACTAATCCAAGATCACAACTTCTTAAGAGAAAATGTTGCTTGGTTGAGAAATTCTTGAAGCAATTTGTGGAGGTCAGCATTATTAAGTCTATTCTGCCATGAAAGTCACTTCAAGACGATTTCTAAGCAGATTAAAACTTAGTCATCTCTGTTCTAATCTCTGAGCTCACGAGGAGGGTTTTTGACAAAACACACGTCATTTTTAGAAATCCTAATAATTGTGTTGTTATTTATGGCAATTCTTAGGGAGGTGAAAATGGAAGAGGCAGCAGGACAAAAGAGATAGTCGAAAATCCCTGCGTTGTCTAAAGAAACAGGACATTTCTAAGTCAGAGAGAAGGGAGCTTTCTTCACAGGGTTCAATTTTAAAATTATTACAAGAACTCAGGACAGACTGTCTAGCGATATTTGAATTATTATCAATGATAGCAAATGAAATCAATGACCAATGTTCATCCTTAAAGGTATTTTATTAGAATAAGGTTTAGTTTTGTAAATAATGCTTCAATCATCAATTCAATAGCCCATTATTAATTAATCTTTAAATTTTGAAAAAATGATCAGTTGTTGAGGAAAGAAATTAATGAGATTAAATAACAAACAAACACACACCAAAAAACCCCCTAAGACCTGGGGATTTAGCTCAATGGATGAGAGCTTGCTCTGCATATGTGATGCTCTGAGTTCAAACCATAGCCCTGGGAAAAGAAAAAAAAGGAGAGGAAACTAAATTCTCTAGAAACCTTACTTCTTAGAACTTTAGTGGCATCACTAAATAACCATGCATGGGTGCTTACATCATGCATGCTGGTGTAAATCCACGTGGATAAAATGGCCACTCAGGAGGTAAAACAGACATCAACATTATTTTGATATTCAAGCTAAGTGTTAACTTTGGATCTGAATCTTGTCCTTTATGAAATCATCTCTTCCACATATCTGTCTTCCTTGGAGATGATATCTTCAAAGATGACATTACTTAGTCCTTGAGCCAGCTGTCAACATTAACACAAGGGTATAGTCACCCATGGACCCTGCCAAACATTCTCCCACTACATAGGGCCACAATTTCATCATGTCCCTTGTCCAGGGGAATTTTCTTAGCCTTTCTTCAATTCTTCACAGTTACATATGTAGATCTATTGCTTACTTGTATATATCACTGATATTAACCATATAGCACTTACATATTTTCATAGTTTTATTCTTTGTCTTGGTTGATTTATAAGTACTCTTTCTTTTCGATATATTAAAATTTGACTGCTTTAAAACTGCATTTTAGTCCATTTTCTGTTGACATAACAGAATATCTGAGACTGGATACTTAATATACAAAATAGAAGAGTATTTAGTTCATTTCCCAAAAGAATCAAAAGCATAGTGCCAGCAGATGTTTGGGTGCTAGTAGTTATCTTACTGTGGTTCATCAGAAGTAGAAAGGGGAAGCCATCTCATTGCAGAACACACGTGAGATGTTGAAGACATGTTAGGCTCACTTTACATTAAACCCACTTTCATTGAAAATAAAACCAACAACAAACAAACAAACAAACAAAAACAGTTTTGGATACTCATCATGTAAGATGGACAACCAACAGGGTGTCAACAGTTCTAATCAGCTGTGTCTAATTCTCTGGGATAAAATAAACCTATTCCAAGCTTCTTCTGGGGATGGAAAAGCCTACAGCACAGGATTGTGGAGTGTGAGACCCGGGAGACCATGCTGTATGATCTCCTTTAAGAAATAAAGAAGGATAGGCCTAAGGAGACAGACAGTGACTGTGGAATCCACCAAGGGTGGACATAAAATCTTAGACAGTCTTTGCTGTCTTCTCACTACTCTTGTAAATAAGTGAACAATGCCTTCCCTAATTTGTGATACATAATTATTAATCACCAGTTACTGTTTTCCAGTGTCTCTGGGCGATAAATGTGAATGACCACAAGCAAAGTCATGTCAGTTATAAATTAACAGGTCCAATTTTGTGAGATGTAAACTGATATATTTTGAACTTTGCTGGGGAGTGAGAACCTATTATAAAATTTCACTCTAGAAACTGAGTTTTGTAGAAGAGAGATCACCATTCATCATCCCCTAAAACCTGCCTCCATAACATTGACCCTGATCCCCATATCACTGACAGGTATAGTTAGTGGAGTCCATTGTGTTCAGTCTGGATCAAACAAGAATCCAGAAACAAGCTGTCTGTGATACAAAGTACCAGGCAAACAAATGGCAGGCAGAAAATGAGCCGGCCTTAACTCAGAGGGAGCAGTCACAACAGTCATCTTACCTGAGTGAGGGAGGTGAAGAGGAATTGCCATTAGCATTTACAAAGTCCATGGTCCAAATTTAAGTGTATAGAACTTAGTACCTCATAGATTTGGCAAGCGCTTCCTCATACTAAGAGGATTCTGGGTGTGAATTTATCAGACACTGGTGGCCACTTTTATGCACTTGTCTAAGGCTCCCAAATGGTGCTCACTGCTGATCCATACACCAAGAGAACATGGGTGAGTCCATCAGCAAAAAACACTAGAAATTCAGATTGGAGCTCCCAAAATATATTTTCCTAAAAAACACATCTAAGTGAGCTGGAGAGATGGCTCACTGATTAAAAGCATTGGTCAGCCTTAGAGAGGACTCACTCTTGGTCCTCAGAACCCACATGGTGGCTACAACTATCCAGTAACTCCAGCTCTAGAGGATCTGCTGCCCTATGACCTCTGAAGGCATGAGCCACACACATGGTACACACACATACACACAGGCAAGAGGCTAACACTCATAAAACAAGGTAAATGAAACTAAAACAGAAATTTGAAATATCTCTATATCTCAAACTTTTGAGACTTTGGAAGTTCCCAAGAAGTCCCTAAAAATGACACAAACTAAACCAAGAAGTTGAGACAGTAATGTGACTCACCCCACTGAGGTAAAGTTCTAAGATCATTGAAGATCCCAACTGACCAGTTGGGAGCTCCAGGTTTGCACTTCTATCCAGATATGTAAGTTCACCTCAGTAATCTAAATCCATTGAGTTCCCATTTATGTGTGATGGTTAAGGAGCTGGCCTCTCAATATTCTAAATTTTATATAGATTCATCCTTAAAAGAGCCCTAGTTATCTATAAACATGTATGTTCTTTTACCAATGAGATAGAATTAATTATTAAATACCTTGTGTTCTGAATACCATATCTGTCTAATATCTGGCATTCTCTAAGAACCTTCCTGCACACAGGAATATCAAACTGTTATCATTGAACATATAACAGCCAATCCTCAATAAGGATCCATTGTAACTGTGGAGCACTTCCTATGGTGCCCTATGTCTAATTTTCATCGTTCCTCCAAAGGACTGTCTTAAATAGTTCAGGTTGTTTTAACAAAAAAAGAGTAGACAAGCCTACTCATACAACAGATGTCAATTTACTCACAGTCCTATAGGCTAAGAAACCCAATATCAAAGTGCTGCCCCCACCCCCACCCCATCCCTGGCTTTCTGGTAGTTCCCTTCTTGCCATGCCTCTGGTGGAGAGTAGAGAGTAAAACCCTGTAGCTTTGTGGGTTTTTTTTAAATAAGGGCACAATTCCAATTGCGAAACTTCTTCCCTCTCTGATATTTTCCACATTGCCTGGGCATAGGATTTCTTGCATTCTTTAATTCATCTCTCATTCGTTTAGATTTATGCAACTTCCTTTTCCTGACATGAATGGCATTAATTGTGCACTTCCATAATTTCAGTGAATCCCATTTCCTCTGGGAAAATTAAAAAAGAAGGCCCTAACCATAATGTAGATAAAGCATATTGACAGGTGACGTGGGTGCGAGATAAATGAAAAGACTATTCTACATTAAAGGTCTTATGATTCAGAGACATGAAGCAATCCAGAGATTTTAAGGTAGAATTTTATTTCCTTGAATCTCATAATTTATGATGTTTAAACTGTTGTTGACTTTTCCTAAACCAATTAATTTGCTTGTACTGTTAGTGAGAGCTAATAAAGTTTCAGTACTTATACTTGCATACTACGTCTTCTAAAGAAACAGGACTGAGTAGATAAGCAAAGAACTAATAACAAGTAAGTCCCTTCCCCAGCTACCCACAGCTTGCTCTAAATCCATGTTTCCATTAGCTAAGTCCAAGGTTACATAGGCCAGACCACTTGCAGCCTTAAGGAGCAGGCACCCCTGGGAGACTTTAATTGAGCTGATTGGGGCTAGTAATTCTATGGACATCACCAAAGCTTCTATTGTAACAAGGAAAAAATGCAAGAGGTGAGGGCTACTCATATGATCTTTTAGGGAATGCATGAAACAAAGGAAATTTTCTATACTAAAGAACTCGGCTAGCAACATGGTAACCTTTTTTTCCAGAGGACAAAAGAAAATGAACAGTTCATCTAAACTCTACATCATCATTTTTTAATTTCTATATTTAAATACTAGTGATGTACTAGACCACAGACAATGCCATTGTCAGGGAGTAAAGATATTCTACAACAGGAATATTACTGAGTGAGAGGAGAGGGCCCAGTTTCTTTTTTTCCAATATTACTGGGACCCCTAAACAATTTGTGGCCAATAAATACCCACTCTCCAAATTAGTAGCATCCCATTCTAAGGACTTCTTCAAATAACTGAGACACTATTTAAAATTCCCTCCTTTAATTCAATATTTGTGGAACAGCAGACATACGGCTGACACTCTCCTTGGCACAGTGCCATCTAGCCTTTACCACTTCTGGCCATGTAGGTTAAGTAAAGTAAGCACCTGTTACTTGCAAAAGCCATACCTGTCTTCAAAGTAACATCCGGCTTTACACAACATGGCTTTACAAAGCGCATGAATGCTTGAAAATCCCAAAGAAACTCAGTTTAGATGAAGAAAAAGAGCAAAGTGTAGAACATTAGTTTCTCAGATATCTGTTCCTTGGGTTTTGGTAAACATATGTAGACCTTCTTCAAACACATTCCCTAATCCTGAACTCCTTATCTCTATTTGTTAAGATTAAAGATAGCAAGGAATATAAAGGAGAAACCACACTAAGTCTTTATAGGGTCATCTTTTGGTGAAGACTTCTACACTTCCTGGGCAGGTGGCAGCAGATTGCTAAGAGACAGGTGGCACAGGTTTACTATAGTAGGACTCCCCCTTCAATGAATATCTCAACAGGAGACCTGTGCACAGAATTTATTCCAGCCCTCAAAGGATCAATGCCTTCAAGAATTAGGATGAATAGGAGTGTGGGTGTTTGAAAAGACAACTCTGGGACCTCCCTTATGCCAGGGACTCAACAGCTTTGGCACATCATGGAAAATACACAACTGGGAATTTGTTATCCTTTCAGCCCTACCTGAGTTTCTGGTAGCCCCTCTCAATAAGAAGGGTTGGTGAGTGCCATAATTTTCAAATTCCTTTTTGGCTACATTGATCTAACTTCTTGCAACTGGAAAAGAGAGGCCAAATGTGGGCATCCTTAGGATGCTAACAAGTAGGAAAGAGAGAGAGAGGAAGAGAGAGAGAGAGAGAGAGAGAGAGAGAGAGAGAGAGAGAGAGAGAGAGAGAGAG
>CM052711.1:18282126-18340073 GCA_028551405.1 Uromys caudimaculatus | reverse complement strand
AGGGTTTCTTTATTGAAATTAAAATAAATATATATTATACATAATCGTATGTGACTGAGCCAGGAAAATCATAGTTGTTTTTAAAGGTTAAATAGACGAGAAATTTTCAAGTGGAATAAAATTACTATCCACAAAAAGACACCTTTACTTTATCCTGCATTTCTAAATTGCTGATTATCACACATATAGTCAGAGACATTATCCTATTCCACTCCCAGCTTCCTCCTTGATCTGCCTGGCAAAGAAGATGGAAGGAGGTCACTCTGGAGAGATTCCAAATACTGAAAAAGCTGTAGGACGAATGAGGGCCTGTGACTGACATCATATTGTTGTCGTTCCTAAAATACTCAGATTCTCTTTTCATCTGGTCTCATTCTATGATTCTTAGATGGAAATTATAAAGTATATTATTGCCAATCAAATAAATTAATACTTTATCTTGAGACCATCATATCTAGAGCAACAATGCCTTTTGACTAAAGGGCTGCCAACAGTTCATGGATGCTATCAACAGCAACAACCCTCCTGAGAGTGTGTGTGTCACCTATTCTTGCTATACAGCTCTTCTGGAACCAAAATTTGTTTGTGAAGTTTGGAGCAACATGGGAGATAACCTTTCAATCAATAGTCCAACATTATGGCTCTTTCTCACTTTATTACTAGTATTAGGTGCCACATAATTACAAAATCATGTAGTTTAATTTGCATGCTAGATATTCTCACAGGAGGTCTTCGTTTATCCTGTCTCTTCCAGCTTCTAAATAGAGATAATGCCCTTTTTCAAGACAGTCATGGTTATGAGTAACTTTGGATTTTTGTTGTTTTGGTTTGGTTTGGTTATTTTATTTAACTTTCTAGTTATATCTCACTAGGAAAACCAATGTATCACAATATTTATTTCATTTATTTTAAAATATTGATGAGTAAAAAAGGATAAGTGTTGGTATTGTAGGGCCTTCCTAGCTAGGTTCAATCCCAAGCACTATAAAAATAAGTAAAATATCACCAACAAGCCAGAGATAGGATATCCCAAATCTCAAGAGGTTGGAACAGGAATATTGTGAAATACCCCAAGCTATACAAAGAGACTTCATAGTTTTTAAGTGAAGAAAGAAGAAAAGGAAGGGAAGTGGAGATGAAGAAGAGGAAAGGAGGAGGGAAGAAGATACAAGTTATTGATAACTTATATGTGCATATTCCTGCAACTTCTCCACAGGCTTTCTCTGGTACTCTCAACATTAGCAAGCTAGTGACCAATTAGGACATTGTAATTTTTACCGAAATGGCTCTATAAAGTACAGTAACAGCCTAGAAGGTAACCAACTGGGCTAGTTTCTGGCACCTGTCTGTCTTCCTATATAAGGGTGCAAAGTAGTAGAGTTATATCTACTAGCCAAGGTGTATCAGGTGCACATGGACAGAAGAAACTATACTGGTTTGAACTACCAGCGCTCTATAACCCTTAGCCTAGGACAGTGCTTCTCAACCTTCCCAATGCTGTGACCCTTCAAAATAATTCCTCTTGTAGTGACCCCAACCATAAAATTATTTTGTTGCTACTTCATAACGGTAATTTTGCTAGTGTTATGAATCATAATATAAATATCTGACATGCAGGATATCTGATGTTTGAGCCCCCAAAGGGGTCATGACCACAGGTGGAGAATCTCTGGCCTAAGAGGTGAGCTTTGACAGCAGATGGACCTGGGTGGAAACCACTCTTTGATATATTCCTTAATCAGAAGACAGGTATTTGAGATATGACAAATCTAATGATACAGCCGAGGGAAACAACTCCAAACCAGCAGCCCACAGAACCTGTATTTCCCAAACTGCCGAAAATCCTGATATTGCAGACTCTGGAGGCCAAAACGAGGTAAACTGACCGGGTTGCTAGAAAATGCATCAGGGACAAGTCAGAAACCACAGAACTCGGGGTACTCCATCACCCAAGTTACATGGTGGACAATCCTGAAAAAATGTCCATCCAGCTGTAGGTCTTAGAACAGCAAGTAGATCAATGAGTAAGTGTGGGTTGATATTTTTCCACGACATGAAAGGGATGGAAGATCAGATGCAGTGACCATACAAACAGAGCAGGAGATATAGGAAGGCACTGTGGAATGAAGGCCTAAAATCAAGGATCAATAGCTCTGTCATCAAGGAAAACCAAATAAACAACAACAGCAGCAAAACCAGAACAGGATGACCTCACATGGTCTGTCTGCAAGTACCATGCTTTGCCAAGGTTCCTCCTTAAAGAAGGGCACATACAATTCCTACTTGTCCCTGAGTGGTGGCCTTCTGTTCCCTCTCCACCATGGAAGTATTCAGACAACTCAGTCATATCCAAAAGCCTGCCTTCTCCTCTATTCCTGCCACGCACTCTGTTTCCACAAGCAGTCACCAATATGGAGTCCTCATTCCTCAGCCTATAAAGACACAATGAGCTGCTGCTGTCCAGTGTTTGAGTGCTATGATCTGGTTGCTTGGCTATCTTCATAATCCTCAGATAGAACACTCCCTCACCGATGGATGAAGAGAAGGCAGTAGAGACAGACTCTTGTCTGTGAAGCTGGTCCTATGGGTTGAGAAGGCAGTGATGTAAGTGGCCTTCAGAGGCCTGAAGGGTAGCAGCGGTCAGAGACCATGTGAGGAGATCAAAAAGGCACAAGATGGAGAGTTTAGGGATGGAGGACAGTCAGTCTGGGAACAGAGCTGAGTTACGGTTAGGTCAGGCAAACATAAGTAAGGCAGCCTTGGACCAGTTATCAAGGCAGGGACTGCAGCAAATATATAAATGAGTCAATGGACACTCAACCCAGGGGAACAAAGCCAGAATCGTGATTACTCAGATTGAATCATGAGGTAAAAATATTAGCAAGCAGGTCACCTTGATCCCAAGTCGTCTGAGAGGTTGACTCGAGCAATTTATATTCACCTCCTTTCTTCTCTTCCCTGCCTTTCAATAAATCAGATAGACTTCTTTCCAGGGAAGGGAATTGAATGATGGAAGGAGCCGGAGGGGCACTCTGGAAGAATTGTAAACCATGAAAAATTCAGAATCCTCCTTGGGGTTGGAGAGCCTCCGAGCTCTCTGTCATTTCTCTGCCCTTATCTCATTTGAATCATGTTGCTGTTTCCCAGGACCAATACTCCGTCTGTGAGGCTGCTAGTCAGCCATTTTGAATGCTATTTTACAGTTCCCAGGCACAGCACTGGTATCATGCCGAGTCTCCCTGATTTTCAATGTAATTGGAAGAGCCTCATCAGGTGAAACTGCTAACCCCCAGGATTGGGGGGTTGACTGTTGTCATGGCCGTCTACTAGCTTCAGGCTCTAATTCCCGAAAGTGACTTTTGTCATCATTCCTTTAGCTCCATAATTGGCTAAACCTTCCCATTCTTTCACCTTTCATTTAAAACTTGATCCAGTTCTCAGTACAATTGAATTGCCATTCATTTCTTGTCCTTCCTCGTTGGAGCCATACCTATTTCACTGAAAATGTAATCACCCCCTCCATGCTCATGGGAGAGTGGTTTCAAGAACCCCATGGAGCAAAATCTATGATCGAGTCCATTGTACAAACTGGCATAGTGTTTCTGAATACCCTCTATTACATTTTAATTAATTTCAAATTACCTATAATGCCTAATACAATGTCAGTGCTAAGGATATGGTTGTTAATATCTTGTTCAGGGAATAATGACAAGAATCATCTGTACATATTAATACAAATGTGGGTTTCATTTTCAATCCACACTTACTTGAGCCTATACATACAGACCCTATAGACTTAGGGAACTGAAAATATTTATTTAGGTTTTTGTGAGGTCTTCTGTACACTTTCATGCTTCTTAGGACTAAGATCTACATTTGAAATACTTAGTCATTCATTTACTTAGTTAATATGTATTCATGGTACACCTAGTACTTGCTAAGCATTGGTTAGAAGCTTTAGGAATGTGGTTAAGAATAGTTTTGGGGAGATGTGAATTATCCTTTTGTATATTAAATGTGTCAGCAAAATTGTGTTAACTTTCTGCAGTAGTAATAAATAGAGGCTTCAGTCCATCAGGAGCATATGGTTCTGTTGCTTTGGGCCTGTGGTATATTATATCAGGATTATGTGGGAAAGGAATATGGGGGAATACAGAGCTTAACTCATCCTTTAGTGGAGTTGGGGCTGGAGTCTCACAGTTTCCCCCATGCACCCAGTGACCAGACAGCCACCCAGTGAGCAGCACCTCTTAAAGATCCCACCTCTTTTGAACAGGACCACCATGGGGAGGCAGTCCTTTAATATATAGATGCATGGACAAACATTTAAACAACACTGAAACCTAACATGCTCTTCCTTTACCTAAAACCACCCTAGATCTTGGTTCTAGAATTTATATTAGGGGAACTTGCTCAAGATCTGTGCTGTGATGAGGGAATATAGCTCAGACCTGCATGAACTGAAAACCCAGGAGTCTCAGCTTTTGTCCCCAGGTTTCACTAGGTACTTGCCAAGGGCCCAGAGAATCTCTCCTGTGCACAGGTCCTCTGATGTGCCCTGCTCTCAGGTTCTTTTCCTCAGTTTCTCTCCTCTCCCCTCCCTCCATCCCCCCCTCCTCTCTCCCTCCCCCCCCTCTCTTTCTCATTAGAATGCAAGAATCCAGGAACCCATATCTGTCATTGGACTTTGCTCAAAATTACCTCATTATTCTGTCATCCTCCTCCTCCTCTTGTCTCTATTCTGTTTCCACGTCACATATATTTTTAAAGATATAATTTGGGAACTTTTACCCTCAATTTCCAGTGCTGGGTACCTGGAGGACTTTTCCCTCTAGAGACCCGTGTCTGGGTTTAAGCAGTTATCACAGCACTGTTGATTTCTTTCACTTCCCCCTTACCATTGCTGCCCCCTCTATGGAAATCCCAGTGGGCACATTAGCAGTCCCTCTTAGCTTGTCTGCCTCTTAGTATTCCTTGGAAGAGCTGTTCAACTTTATCTCTGAGTTCCCCAGCTTACATTTTAGCACACACTTTAGGACCCTGATCACTCTTTCTGCTCCTCTGACTCCTCTCCTCAGCACAGAATACACACCACCTTCTACTATGTCTCCCAGGGTTTGGGGCGCTTTCTCATTTCTATACCTGTTAGGCTTCCTGTTTGCACGTGTCTGAAACTTCACTGATTTATTTGAGTATGTGTGCCTTTTGATACTTGATCTTGGACAAAAAGCTGAAAAGAGGGTGCATCTTTTATTGTAGAGGCTACTCTAAAATGTCTAATTCTAAAATTCCTCCAAATTGCTCATATTTGAAAAGAAAATGTGCCATAAAGCTGACTAGACCATTGCACACATAGACAACCTTTTAAGGGGGGAGCCCAGATGTTGGATGATGGGAAATAAGAACTTACTCTGCAAGATGAATACAGAGTTGCAGTGAACATATAATTCTTTGTAGGAACTTCAGTAAAGAACTCTCTATCAAAAAAAAAAAAAAAAAAAAAAAAGAACTCACTCACTCTCTCTGTGTCTCTCTATATGTGTTTCTCTGTCTCTCTGTTTCTCTCTCCCCCCCTTCCCCCTTCCTACCTCCAAAGACACCTGTCTAGAATTTTTCTCTCTTACAGAAAAGAGTCACCAAATATTGTGGCATTCCAGGACTTGTCTGGAAGAAAACAGGCTCCACTGTTCAACAGACAGACTCAGTTTTGTTCTATCTCCACTGCTGAGCTGGGCCCAACAGGCTTGATCCTGCTAACATCCTGGGCAACACACATCACTGTGTGAGGCCATTCTGTTCACTGGAAGATATCTAATAGAGCCCTGGCTTCCACCCAGTAGAATCCAGGAGCACTATGAAGTATGACAATCTGAAATCTCTACAGACATTGTCGGATGTCTTCGGATGGTCTTCTGGGCTCTGCAAAGGCTAAGAGGGTCCTGATCTGGACCTCCAGTTACAGTGTTTGAAACTCTCCCTGATGCAAAGCAAGGATACATCTGGAGCTCAAGGACACACAAGAGAACATGAGGGTAGATTTTCCCACAATTTGTCACATGTAATGTCCTGATTGTAGAAGGTGCCAGAAGCCTCCAATCACAAAAGGCCATGGGGGTTGATAGAGAGTTGGTCAGGAGTGACCTGTAGCAGGTTGGTTTCAATTCTCCTCTGCTAAAGCTGTTTCCATTCCTCCAATTCTACATTCTGAAAACATGTGTCACCTTTAGCCTACTCCTAGCTCCTCTTCATCACTGGCCTTGGCTTGTACGCTTTATACCAGCATTTACATGACCCACTGAAGAGGAGCTGAGACAGACCCTATGACTACTCTCAATTCTGAATGGGAGCTCTGCATGATTAACTACTTACTTTGTTGTTTGTTGAGATAAACACCTACAGACATTTTTAGCCATTATCCTACAGATCCTGAGTGATAGTGGCTGTCCATGTTCTCTCTCTTTCCAACTTAGCAAGTTATTTCTTGTTCCTAGATTAAATAGTGTGAGGAAAATGGAACACTTGGCAGACATTTGGGACTCTTTAAAAAAAAAAAAATCTCCGTGAACTTCTTAACACATTCTCAAAAATTAATATAAATATTGTTTTCCCTTTAAAAAGAAATTCTATCTGCATTTTGGCTTTTTTTAATTATTCGGAGGTTGAGGATGTAGCTTAGTTCATAGTGTGCTTACTTAGCATGGTTGAAGAACTGGGTTCAATCCCTAGCACTACATAAATCAGGTGTGATCATGCATACCTATAATCTCAGCAGCTGATAGGAGTCACTCAGGAAGAGTAGAAGTTCAAGGTCATCCTCAGCTACTTAGCAAATTTGAGGACACCCTAGGATACAATAACACCTTGTCTAAGACTCATAATAACAAAACAATCTGTTTGAAACATACCTAAATACCTTGTATGAATGTGGTGGGAAGTCTGTCAATACGGCAGATGCTCAAATTCAAAGGTGTATTTTTAGGAACCATGAGCAGATGCCTCTCGGTGGATACCCACAGTAATGCCTGGAAGAAGGCAGCAAGCAATGATAACCCTGGCAGAAGGCTAGATTCAAGCAAGTCTTCCATCCCATGAAGTTCCCTGCCAAGGCCTACTGCTAAATTACTATCTGTCTATCTATCTATCTATCTATCTATCTATCTATCTATCTACCTACCTACCTATCTATGTATCTATCCCTGCTGGTATTTGAAAACTGAGGCCTCAAGAATATTAACCATACAGAGTACTACAGATACCTAGTGATTGCATATGTTTTTAATATCATGGTAGATTTTAGCAGGCAGCAAGAATAGTAATAAAATTAATTATCATCTAATTACTAAGCATTTCCTAAGAATAATGGTCATCAGTGTATACTTAGCTTGAATGTCCACATGTCCCTAATAATATTAAGAAAGCAAAGAATACATAAGGGGGGAAAAGATTAAGAAAACATGGAAAAGAAAAAAGTTGAAAAAGAAAGATGAGTCCAGTATGTGGGAGATTTGTTTCTCTATGGCCCATAAATACATCTCCTCTATCTGAAGGCATCATGGGTATTATACTTAGACTCAGTGGCTTTAACAAAACAAATTAAATACTTATCTTGGGACCTATCACTCAGTGAAGCTCTCAAGCCTCTTTGGGGAAGCTTCTTTTTATGCTGGAAAGCTAATAGTATCAAGGCCCACAGCTCATCATAGTGCAAAGAATGAGAACTACAGAGTGTGCCGCCCTTAAGGAGACATCTGGATCACAGCCCCTTTTTCAAGATGGATCAGGGAACATTGAAGAAGAGGGAGCAGAAAGATTGTAAGAGCCAGACATCAATTAGGATGTTGTAAAATAGTATCTTCTAGACAAGACAGGGCTATTACATTCATGAACTCAAGAGGCTGTGGTTGTGAGACCTATTCAAGATCAAGCCAGTTAAAAATCCAGCATAGATACAGAGAGAGGATCATAAAGCCCCACCTCTGGCGGAGGTGTTTTAGCAATTGAAGGCTGCACGGGTAGGGAAGTAGCCCCTGTTCGGATGCCTGTGCTCCAGTATCCATGGGATCTTGCAACCACTCACGTAGACACCCAGACAGCAATAACTGGACTCAGTGGGCTAGGAAAGAGAACATGAAGTTGGGAGAGAGACACGTGATAGGGAATCTTGGAAGAGTTGCAGGAGGAATGGGGATTTGATCTACTTGAAATGCATTGCATTTGGTGTATGAATTATTAAAGAATGAATATACACAAATTGATTTTTAAAATAAACTATATTTTGCACAGTGGCCTGAGCAATTCAGGGGTGCATTCCCCAGCACTGTATATCCCATGGCCACTTAGGATTGTGGACTGAAAGTTGGCTGGTAAGTGTGAAATCTTATACAGCTGAATTAAATATAGCTCATTCTTTCTGGGCTCCTCGGCTTTTGGCAACGTAACCGGTGAGAAGTGAAATGAGTTGAACAGCACACAGGAGCATAAAAAATTGTTTTCTAAAATAAACTCAAAGGCTGCAGAAATGACTTGGAGTTTAACAATGATTGCCACTCTTGCAGAGGACCTGAGTTCTGTGCCCAACACTTATATAGGGTAGCTCACAACTGCTCCTATTGAATCCACTGGATTTAATGCCCTCTTCTGGCCTCTGTGGGCTCCTGCACTCACATGCACACACCATGCACAAATACACATGTATGTACATAATTAAAAATAAAAATGCGTATTTAAAAATAATAAACTCAGAGACATTGCATGTTACAAAATTGGTTAATTCAGCTCATTTTCTGTGCTTAAATCTCAATTCCTCTTGGTGCCTTGGTACGGCAGTCCTGCCTTCTCCACTGGCTCCACTCACTTTTTACCTGCCTTGGTCCCTTGCATCCTTCCACTAATCCTGTACTGACAGTTGCTTTCTCTCTCCTGTGATACCCATTCTAACTGAATTTCTTTGCTTCACTGGTGTGATGGCTACTTGTGTTTGTCAACATGATTCTATCTGGAATGAACTATAATCCAGAAATGGAGGGCAAACCTGTGAGAGTTTTTGTTTTGGTTTGTTTTTGTTTCATTGAAAGTGGGTGAGTCCACTTCTAATCCAGGCTTGAGAGGTAGGAAGACACATGCCTCTAATCTGGCTTGAGTCAGGAAGACCTTTAATCTGGGCCACACCTTCTGCTGCAAGTCTA
Source organism: Uromys caudimaculatus (assembly GCA_028551405.1). Classification (NCBI taxonomy): domain Eukaryota; kingdom Metazoa; phylum Chordata; class Mammalia; order Rodentia; family Muridae; genus Uromys; species Uromys caudimaculatus. The sequence continues at coordinate 18,330,888 of CM052711.1, read as the reverse complement.
TATAAGGACATGGCAGAAGGAGCTTTTGTTCTTTGCCTGGTTGCCCCTTGCCTTGCTAACACATCCATTCCTTCACTGGCATTAGAGCCTACTTCTTTGGGATTCCAACATCTACTGAAGACCAGCTGAGACATCCAACCTTGTGGACTGAGCAACTACTGGATTCTTGGACTTTCCATTCACAAATAGCCATTGTTGGATTAGCCGGACTGCCGCCTATAAGTCATTTCAATAAATCCACTTTGTGTGTGTGTGTGTGTGTGTGTGTGTGTGTGTGTGTGTGTGTGTGTGTGTGTGTGTGTGTGTAAAGAGAGAGAGAGAGAGAGAGAGAGAGATTCATTCTGTACATTCTGTTACTCTACAGACCGTAACTAATATAATTGGAGCCAAGTAGCATGAGCTGTCAATGTCTACAAGGATGATGGTAAATATTGAATGTCAACTTGGATCTAGAGTCACCTCAGAGACAAAATCTCCGGGCATGTCTGTGAGGAAGTTTCTAGATTAGGATAACTGAAGGGGAAAGACTCACCCTTAGCAGGAGCAGCCTCCGTGCAGCGAGAGCATCCCTGTCCCCCAGCTTCCCAACTCTGGACACAATGCGACCATCTGCCTTACACTCCTGCCCTGCTTGTCTTACCATGATGGACTTCCCCTTCAAACTATGGGCCAAACTAGACCCTTCCTTCTTTAACTTGTTTTTATCAGGTATATTATCACAATGAAGAGAAAAATAACTAATATGACAAGCTAATCCATGCCCTTCACCGACTGCCATCATGTGTTAAATTAAATACCAGGAAAAAGAGAAATATATTCATTCCAACGAGCTTGGAATGCAAAAATAATCTCTGATCTTGGACTTTCTAATGACCATTTTGCTTTGAGCATTGCAAAATATCAGAACTTCATCTTAAACCTATCCCACCTTTTTTAAACAAACCAACTTTAAGCCATATTACCAAATTCCCATTACCTGGGAACTGAAGTAATTCTCTCTTTCCTGATAGCTTTGGAAAGTAGACTAACAACTCATTGATGAAGAGTGTACCTTACATCAAAGAGAACAAGTCCTATCCTAGATGGAGTTCTGGCTAAGTGTTCTCTTTTCTCTTAGAGGTGGTCATTGCCTGGTCATGAGAAATATAGAGGATCTAACATTCAGAATGACTTTGAAGCAGCACACATGGAAATAAAGCTTCCCGCTTCCCTGTGAGACATAAGCTCTCTTTTAACTTCTGCACAGCTTCCATTTAAAATATCACTGCCGCAGCTGAAATATTCTTCATCTGAGTTAAGACCTACATGGAAAGAGAACCTGTGTATTTTCTGCTGGTGGGAACTTACACAGCTAAAAATGTCTCCTTTTGAATGTGAACTAAAGAGTCCAAAATTATAAACAAGTTTCATAACCTTTAAAAGTAGGAGGATCCTTCCCAAGGATGTCTTCCTGATCTACTGGGCTGGGAGAGCCATATGAGAAACAATAGAGGGAATGTGCTAAACTCAAACATTTTGCCTGAAAAAAAATAAATCAAGTGTAAAATTAAACAATTCCTACCACAGTATGTCCTGAACCCCCCACTGGCTTCCTAGAGGAAGGACATGCCCAACATTTCCAGGATGGACAATTCTGTGTCAACTTGACCAAGTTGCAAAGGTGCCCAAAAATTAATATTGTTTTTGGGATAGGAGGAGATGGTAGAAGAGGCTAACATCAAAAGGCATAAGCTGAGAACGGTAGATAGCCTTCTCTTTGTATGAGCAAGCCTCACCCAGCCCCTCAGAATCTTAAATAGCACCCGGGGTCCGAAACAGTTTTTGCTATCTCAAATACCCAATGAAAAAGCTGTAGGACCACAAATTTACAAATTTCACATTTCATTCCACTTTGAATGGCATGAAGAATCCTCATGGGACTTGTATTAGCCCAGGAGGTGTGGTCATCATTTTGTCCAGTGTAACCACGGCTATCCACCACCCACCAATCGGTGGCTCCACAGCCCACAGGTATCACAGTGCTTCTGTTCAAGTATTCTTTCTTTTATTTAATAATGGCCCAAAGCACAAAAGCAGAAATTCTAACAATTCAGATATGCCAAAGTTCAAACAGGATAAATCACATTCACCAAACTTTAAATACAGTATATTTCTGCAATTGTCTTAGGACTAATCATTGTCAATTTCTTACTGTGCTTAATTTTTAAATTAAATGTTATCATATATCTTTGAGATAAAGAAGAATATAAAGATAGATTTAAGATATTTTCATATTTATTTTTGAAAAATGTAATATAGAGAGAATTTGGTCATAGATGTGCTTTCTAGCAGCTGCTAGGAGTTTTGAAAAGTATGGTTTCTGCTCAAGCTATACTATCCTACACAGACTGAAACATCTAATCAAGAGACCACCTAACCTCATGTGTACAAGTCTTTTTGTTACTATTTTGTTTTCCTCTGATTGGGCTGATTCGAGCTTTTTAAGATGAATTCTCACTATGTAGTAGAGACTAATCTGCAACTCACTTTGTGACCCAAACTGGCCTGAGACCTGAAACTCCTGCCTTGGTCTCCCAAGTGCTAGAAATGCAGGCATGAGCTACCACACCAAGAGCACACATACTCAGTCTCTCTCCAGATTTTCTCAGAGGGCTTCAACACTCCATGGTCACTACTTCAAATATTTTTCCTCACTTTCTTAAAGAATGGACACAGATGTTACTGTTGATTCATTCAGTTGGTATTGCTCCCTGTTTTCAGGTAGCTGCTTTTAGCTTTTCAGTCTTTTTCATCTTCTGGTTTATTTCCTTGTGGTAGTGTCGGACCAGAAACTCAGAGTCCCATGCAAGCTAAGCAGGTGCTTACCTTACCTTTGAGCTCTTCCTTCAGACTTGTAGGGATTCCTATTCACATTCTCAAGTTTACTAATACTTCCTTCTGAAGTCTATTATCTACTGTTAGACTCATTAAGTATAGTCCTTCTTTTATATTGTACTTTTCATATCTAACATAACCCTTTGATCTTTTATCTAACTTCTACTCTCTGTAGAGATTAGATAGGTGATAGTTAGATAGGTAGATGATAGATAGATGTTGATAGATATATAGGTGGATATATTATAAATTGATGATAGATGATTGATAGATAAATATATAGATGATAGATGATGCATAGATGATAGATGATAGGTAGATAAATAGATAGATAGATAGATAGATAGATAGATAGATATAGATATAGATATAGATATAGATATAGATATAGATATAGATATAGATATAGATATAGAGATCTAAAGTCATATTTCTTATTTCTTGGTACACAATTTTCTCTGTGGCTCAACTTGTAGGTTAAATAATATTAAAAGCTAAGCTAAAATTATAGCATAACAGTTTAGATGTAGACTGTCCGTCCAAAGTCCATGTGTTTGAGGTTTCGTCCCCAGTAGGAACTAATGAGAGGAAACAGAAACTTTAAGAAGTAGGGGACAGAGGGGCTGCAGAGACAGCTCAGTGCTTAAGAGCATCTGCTGCTCTTCAGCAAGACCTTGGTTTGGTTCCCAACACTCATGTCAGGTCAAGTGATTCACAGCCATCTGTCACTTCAGCTCCAGTAGAGCCAGTGGCCCTGGCCTTGGCAGGCACATGCACTCATATGTACATACTCGCCTGCAGAGACACACATACACATAATTAAAAAATAATAAGAATAAATATCTTTGGAGAAGAAGGTGGAGTGCAGTGGATCAGGGTCTTCAAGTCATGGAAAATGTGCTCATGAAGGAGATCCGTTGAGGTCTCATTCTCATTTCCTCTTTGGCTTTCTGGGAATGAGCCAGAATTTGCTCCACTACATACTTCAGATCATGACTGACTAATACAAGCCAAAAAATAAAATTAACCATGACCTAGGACCTCTGTGACTATCATACCCTAACCTTTGTCTTCATTGATTACCCATGTGTTATCTTTAGAATAGTGGAAAACAAACTAATACACCAGTGCCCAAAAGGATTTGTCTATGGCTGAAGTAGAATGATCTTTTGAGATATACATCAAGTTTCAGTTAGATTTAGCTAACCGTTGGCTTTAAAATCCAAAAGCATGATCAGGGCTTTTACTTTTGCAAGGGATCTAGGCTTAGATACCACATGTCCAAGCTCACCTGGAAAACCTGGGGAACCGCCATCTACTTTTTGACCCACCTGCCTTCTTCTAGTTCTCTGGTAAGTCTTTTATTCTCCTCGGCCTGATTTCTGGTCCCGAGTGCCTTGGGGAGTAATGTTCTCTATTTATATTACTTCCCAATTTTAGTCACTAGGATCTCCACCATCCCTCCTGTGAATGTCCCTGTAGCTAGAGTATCATTACTCTGTTTCCTGCCCAACTTGCCACATTCAAAGGGCTTTTGAGGAAGGGATACTAGATAAAAGCCTCTATGCTTTGGAAGGATTCCCCTTATCTCTTGTGCTCAATCCTGGCATTGAATGGCCTCCTGTATTATAGATAAGATTGGTTTTGTTTGTTTGTTTGTTTGTTTGTTTTCATGCATTAGGAAAAAAACTAGCTTATCGGGCAGTTTTTGATTTAATTCTATCATTTGGTACAATACCTCTGTATAGTTGATAATAATCTTTGAAAAATATGGCAGATAGAAGATTTCCCGTGTCTAGAGTCTCCCTCCCCCCTTGTTTATTGTAGTTCTTTCTTCCCTATCCCACCAAGAATATATATCACCTTGAGACTCTATAGAAAAGGCTTTTCACCTGGAATTGAATTAATTGTGTCTGCATGTTCAGCCTCCCTGAGTTTGAAAGGCAGAATGCTGTGCAGTAAGTGCCCTGGATCTAATGTCAGTGCTGATGTGCTAATAGTCTCTTGTAGGAAGTAGAAGATCTAACAAACCCTTTTCCTCTGCAGTTTAAGCATCCGGAAGAGTCACTGGTGAGTGTTACCCACTCAATCCATTTTTCCTTGAGAATAATAGAACTAATTGGACATTGAAGATCCTGATACCAATCAGGACAGAGATTAGTGCAGTGAAATCCTCCCTGAGGCTTAGGATGTTAATCAAGAGAGAAAAACAAAACTCTAATGTACTTAGGTAGAAAACATAGAAAATAAGTTACAACTCTTTTAATGCAAGGGTTGAACTGGTTTACTGCACATGACTTTTCCAGATCTCAAATGCACACAGTTATACTAGTGAGGTCTCATTATTGCCTATAGAAGGGCCTTTCCGTTCCTCCAACCATTTGTCCCCAGTCCCATGATTAACTATTGAAAACCACAAGCCTTAGTTTCTCCTGCTCACGTTAAGCTGCGGAGTTCTGTTGAAGTATCTGTATAATTTCCCATGTCAATGTGTGCTTTCTGATAACATCACGGCTAAGGCACACAGAAGGCATTTCCTTATACAGGCTGGATTGATTATTCAATTTAAGTTTGGCTAAGTAAACACGTTCCTATATCATCTAAATAGCTGCCAGGTTTTACAGAGAGAAAGGAGAAGCAAGAATCAGAACAGCCTGTGTACTGTAAGCAGACCGATAGCATCAAATGCTATTAGCAAGGCAGGGCTGCCCAGGCAACACAGTCTTCAGCTCTCCCTGAATACAGCTGGCCTACATTCATCTCTGGCTGAGAGAACAAAGTGGATCATTAGGAAGGTACTTTGAATTTGGCCACAACTATACATTAATATTGATAGTCCTGCCAAGTTGTTTGGGCATGGCACTGGCCAAACACTGACCAGTGAACACCCATTAATTCAGATTGTGAGTCAAGAAAGTTTTTTTTTTCTTCAATCTGGGGAAAAGGAACACTCGGTAGGAGCACTTTGTACAATGAGACATTCACATTTATAAAAATTCATGATCATGTAATAACACACCCTCACCCCTCACCAGGATACTTGGTTGTATTGGGAATATGCTGGCTTCCTGTCTGCACCCTATGGAAGGTAGTTCAAGACATTGACTAGGCCCTTTAAACTCTCCATGGTAGACAACATTGGTGGCCCTTGAGAGTCTCTTGGTCTCTGCGGTAGCAATTAGGATCAGCTTGCAGATATCTACTAATGGTGCTCAAATGGGAAAGCAGCCATTAGAACAAACAGAGTATTTAAGTCACACAAGCATGCCAGGGAAGGTCTTTGCCACCGATGCTGTAGAGGCCTACTTTGACAACAAACGCAAAGGAATCAAGCAAGCATGCAAACTTGTAACCAGACAGGAGGCAAGCATTGTGACACACTCCAGATACAAGGTAGTGCTCAGTGCTCAGTCCTAACCATCACTTGTATGGGCATCCCTCAAAGGACAGCAGAGAATAAAATCAAACCAGTAGACTAAAGATGTATTCTGTTTAGTGGAGATATAAGAGCTGAGGCAAAACCTGCCTGTCATTCAGACAAGGCTTAGTCACTTGACACCTTTAATGAATCTAAGTAGGTCCTTCATACTGGCTTGTGTGTACTATATCAGCTGCAAGGGGCCTTGCTAATGGCTGAGACAGTATGATCTTATTTGGCACAGAGGGCATTCAATTTTATTTATCACTTTCCTACTTTTAAAACTTTATTCTGTTCTTAACTCTTGAGTTGATGGGGGTGGGGATGTGGAGATTACATGAGATCAGTCCTAAAGAACCTGGAAATGATTAAAGTCTGAGTCAGACTTAAATATCAGCTCAGAATGAATCAGAGCATAGAAGAATTTTGGGACCGGATTTGTCTTTTGCTCTAATAAAGAGCAATGAACAACACAGACTATGAATGGCTTCACCTCAGTAGAATTAATGTAGGGCAACTCTTGCCCTGGATGCACTTAGTTCTTGATAAAGCCTGAGTGTTGACTGTGTCTGTGTCTAATCACTCACAGACAAGATGGCAGTCTAGCAGAAGAGGAAAAAGACACAGTCTTGAAGCACAGAACAGAATGGCTTGGTCATGATCATTTTTTTTCTGATTCTCAATTCCCTGTTTCATTTTGCTAAATAGGTTGTAAAAGTGAGGTGCTAGCTTTGCCTGTTAAACACCGGCATGAATCATCCCCTGCCTTAGTCTGTTGCTTCCTTCAGTTTAATAAAATGTCCAGATGATCATTGTCCATGTGCAGCCTCTCTCAGAGTGAAGGATTTTGAAGAAGAAAAGCAAATGAATACCATGGCCAGTGCTGGTCTCTCTTAGAGGACTTGCTACCTGGCCTGTGCCATTTGCACATCAAACAGAAAGCAATAAGTAAGTCTGGAAGGAAGACAAATTCAGCCAGGAGTGTCATGTTCCTATACAGACAATGTTTTGAATAAACAAATGTTCCAAATGTTTTGAATAAGCAAGCCTATTTCATTTCTTCTAGGCTCTTCTGCAGCACATGTAACAGTACAAACAAAAAAATTAAATTATAAAACAAAAGGGAGAGAGTGGCTGAGGAATGCCCTGTATCTTTTCTATCATCTGGATTTTGGTTTAAGTATTTCCTCAGATATGCACATAAAATATCAGCTTACCAACTCTCCCTCAAAATCTACAAATTCTTCTTTATCATGACTTCTAAAGTTTCTATGCCCTTTTGTAGTTATGTATTTGTTCATTACATGCCCTTATATGGATTGCTCTAATTTCTCCTATTTTTGATCTAAATCATTCTGTGAGGATACCTAAGGTTAGGCTCTTTTTTTTTTTTTTTTTTTTTTGTCTTATAACAACCCAAAGTATTATTTCTTTCCATTTTTAACTCTAGTAAGTTTATCAGGGTCTATCTCTGTTTTACTCACCGTGTGTTCATATTTTTTGGCACTTGAATTGGGTTGAGACATCTTAGGATAACTGAAAGCTTTTCTTGAATTTCATCTTCAGAATTTTTTTCCCATTTCTCATGCCTTAAATCTGAACTATCCCACATGCCATATTCTCCAGTCAGTGGCCCTGTTTTAGGAGGCTGTGGGTGGGGCCTGGCTAGAGGAAGTGTGTCCCTGAGGTAGGCCTCTGAAGGTATGTTCACTGAGACCTGTAGCTACCAGCTCCACCTCACCCTGACTGCCTCCATTAGCAGGGAAATCATGGTTCACTTCTCTCGTGCTCCTACATACCCATAATTCCACCACTTGAGAGGTAGAAACAAGAGGACAGAGGTCTTCCTCAGCTACATGGCAAGTTCCAGGCCAGTCTGGAATGCAAAATGACCCCGTCTTGGGGAAATACCAAGACTAGCAGATACCTGTTCATTAATGCACTTTGTCTTCCATATTTATTACTTTTTAAAATTCATTCTATGTGTCATTTATTTTGTTTGTTTCTCTTAAGACTGGCACATACATTGTTGTTGTTTATCAATACTTCAATTATCTTTGCGTTTAATTAACTTGCATGACCTCTTGTAGGTGGATTCAAAACTGTTGTGAAAGTTAACGGTTCCCTTTAAAACAAAAATTAATCCAAGCCAGCATTTTGAAGCTAGATAGCATTCTGCCTTGGGGATCAGGGATGTAGCTGCACGGTTTGCACACATCAGTTGTAGACTTCCCCAGTCCTTACCCCAGAACCTGTTCTTGACTCTCACTTGTCTCCTCAGTCACTCTGCAATTTATCAATTCATTGTGTGTCTTTGAACAAGGTGTTAGTGAGAGGCTTAGTGAGGCACAGGCCTGAGGTATTTTTCTAGCAGCTTCAGGGGCACCTAGTGCAGAAGTGTCCACATCACTTAGCTCCCAGCTCTACTTGACTGTATCATCATTTGTAATTAACCCATAACCTCTGATAACTCCTCAGGCAGCAGTCCATAAACACCACCACAGTTCCTCACAACCATTCTGTTTCTTCCCTCAGACTCTGATACCTACACTGAAGTTCTGTGTTCTGTGAGAACTGTGAATTGCCCCTGTTGGCTTCTTAACTCAGTGTCTCCCCACACACTCCTCAAGTCCTAGCCCCTGCCCACCTTCGCTCAGACACTGTACTGTGGGCTGACAGATGGCTTCTAGCTCCACAGAAAACAGATTTGGTTTTCTGTTTCTAATCACTTTTTCTGAGGAAAAAAGAAAGAAGAAGAGGAGGAGGGGGAGGAGGAGGAACAAAAAGAAGGAGAAGAAGAAGAAGAAGAAGAAGAAGAAGAAGAAGAAGAAGAAGAAGAAGAAGAAGAAGAAGAAGAAGAAGAAGAAGAAGAAGAAGAAGAAGGGGAATCAGCGAAGTCATTGCTATAAAAAGAACAATACAATTACAACTACTCACCCATGGGTCTCTACCAACATTATGTGTCTTCCCCAGAATGGGACACTAGCAGTGTTCACTCTAGGGTGCTTTGTCTACACAGAACACTACAGGTAGCATGAAAGGTGGTAAAGTAACACATCTTCTACATATTATAGTCACACCGCAAAAATGGTAGAGAAATGGGGCGAGATCATTTCTGTGCATTTCCAAGATGATTCTAAAAGCTCCACATAGGGCCCAGAAGCAAGGACAGAGAGCCACTTAGGAAAAAGAATAGCTTTTGGTTGTTGCCACTCCCACTCAATGTCTGCCAACACTACAGCAGGATTGTTCTCTTCAGCCCAGGCCATAGTGGAAGTCTTTCTTCTCCTCTGACAACCTCGGCAGGGAATGGAAGGTGTCCTGCTTCTGGGAAGGACATAGGAAATGATGTTGTCCCAGCAAGAAGTCAGAGTATACATTACCTCTGCCTGTTTGGTGCTGGAACATCCCACCAAACCTGCTTTACCTGCCATCAGCCCCACTCAGCTTCTGGCCTCCTTCCCTAGCTCTCTCTCCATCTGGCCTAAACCAGAATCTTTATCTCAGGTCTTTGCAGCTTCCTGAGCAGGAGCCGGCCCCCTGTGGCTGCCTGCTGCCAAGCTGACTGCAGTAATTTTCCAGAAACCTCCAGGTTCTGTCACATTGCTTAAGGAAGAACAATGTCATTAAAGAGATGCCACAGCTCCATAAACATGCCACTTGCAGCCTCCAGGTCCCAGCTGGTGACCTACAACATCCACCACAATCCATAAGGCCGTTTGGGATTCACAAATCCCTTTGAAGAGAGAACCTGAACCATATGGATTTCTGTGTGTCAGAATGAAATAACCTGTCCTGAAAGCTCAAAGTCCAGCTGACTACAATGTTTAAAAAAAAGCCTCCGGACATGGATGAATGGAGACATTCTAAACTGATTAATGCAGAGAAAGTCAAGATGCATCCAGGAGTCTCAGCGTAAAGGAACAGGCTCTACCCATTAACCTAATGGATCTCAGAAGGTATAACTCTTCTCCGGGCATGAAAGATAAGTGACAATGAGGTCATCTGCAGAGTATATGACACTCAAGTCTCTGTCCCTAGGTTCCCTGGTGTCGTTTTCCTGTGACCCACAAAGCTTTGTGTTCTATAATGATCTTGAATAAGGGGAAACCCTCCCAATTGTTTCATTTCCATTCATATGTGCTAGAGTTGACCTAGGCAAATGGTCTGTGCACTCTCAGGAAACAAGTCCCTGCCCTGCACTAAAAGAAATAAGTACCAGGCTCAGACATAATGTGGTGGCCATGTTTTCTTTTGTTTTATATTTTAATATAGAAAATCAAGATCTATGATATCAGTCAAACTATTTCAAAGAGAAGCTCACCTAGAAAGCTGCACATCAATTAACTAGTAAAGGCACTTGGTTTCTTATCAATTATATTTTATAGGTGGATATATTTATGAAAACTAGCCAAGAAAATCAGCAGGAGAAATTGTAGCGTTTCACTGCGACAGAAGAAATTATCACTGACAGATCATATATGTTCTGTGGCCAGGCAATTGGAATTTCATAAATGGAGAGACTTGACTGTGTCATGTATACCTGACAACTAAGCTAGGAGAGGCACAGCACACTGCCAGTAAAGTATCACGCAGCTACTGACAAGATTTAGAATTTGACTCCAGACCTGCACAAAAGCTTACCAAACAGAGCATAACCTTAGAGAATTAGCATGATTATATGAGGGCCAAATGTCTCTGGTCACCCCACTAACTCTGAAGTTCCCTCTCCTGTGTCTAGTTCAGAGTCCTTTGTCTCTAGGTAGGGGACGAGGAGGTTTGTTATTCCTCCTCACAAAAAGGTTTTCTAGGGCAATGTGGGAAGTCTAGACATTCAGCAGATTCTCTGACAATTCCATCCAATTCCAGAGTGAACTATAAAACAGAGAAGCAACAGAAGGCACAGTCTCCCAGATTTCTAGATACTGAAGATGGGAAGGTGTTTGACCAAAAAAAAAAGATTACACATCATTACCCATGAACAGGAAGCCACAAGGTCTGATTCCTTTTCTAAGCCAAAGACTCTTTACAGTTATAAAATCTTATGAGTGGAAGCCATGAAAATTCTTTTCCTTGTCATCTGCTCAAAGACTCTCTGTCTTCACCAGAGATTCTGGCCACAGAAGCATGTCTCTGCCCCTGTGCTCCAGCTGCTCAGCAGGAAGTAAGTTTTGGTACAGCACAGTTAACCCAAGGATGCCTTGCAGACACTACACTCTCAGAAACACTAGGTACCAGCCCTAACGAAAACAGCATGCTGCACCAATCCGCTGTGCCTCTACAAGTGTCCTAGTAATTCATTGCTGCTGCTGTTGTCTTTGGGTTATATGATGTTTAATACACAGAATGAGCCACAGCACCAGATCCATCCACCAGTAAAGGATGCTGGCAGCTAAGCAGCCATCACATCTTGGGTACATAAGAGGCTCTACCTGAGCCCTTTTCCACCTAACTCTAACTATTTACAGTCATTTAAACACATCACCCTTAATTCATCATTTATTCTAACACAGATTTAATCCTCTAATCATGAATATTCTTTTTCCAGACAGAAGATAATTCATTCAGATTGAAGCAAAAGACAGGGCAATGTTGTATTTTGCTGCTTCAGAATCTACATAGTCTAGTTAGCTTCTTCCATGCAGACAAATCTTTGTTTTCATTCAGATGTCACATTGGAAAGCAGGGCTCATGGACAGGGGTTTAAAGATGAGAAGTTCGTCATTTAGGGGGTGTGCATGACATCAAGTTTCACCCAGCACAGCTACAGGCAAGAGGATCAACAGGAAGCAACTGAACAGCCAGGGCCAAGATATAAAATTCAGATGATTTGAAAATTAACTGGCATTCCAAAGAATGTGTGCACATTTCCCTTCAGCATGGTCCACTGGCTAACAGATCGGATATTTAAGATACGTGAATGGCTTCTCTGATGAAAGCGTGCCAAAGCAGAATGTTAACGTAGGAAATTAGTATAGCTATATGAGGTCCAAACATCTCTTCGTCATACCACTGTCTCGGAGCGCCCAATAAAAAATCATCTGTCTCATCTTTGTTTATGCTAAGTAGGAAGAAAATTTTGTCTGCCCTTGTCTCAAGTTAGCTTGATTAAATAAGAGGGTGAACTCTCTGAGAATAAGAATCCATTTAGTTGCATCTTACTTAAATACCTTGGCATAAATATGTAAAGCAAGATTATTGGAAAGGGTATCAAAGAGGCTACGGAGTTGGACATGCAACTTGACCAGGAGTTTGAAAAACAGTTTTGTCATGCTGTATAAGTCTAGCTAATTCATGTAAGTCCTCCAAACCTCAATTTCCCCAACTATTAATAGGAATAACACTAGACATTTCATTGAATAGTTACATAGATTACAAACTACACAATTACAATCACATACACACACATATACATTCTGGGGTTTTTGTTTCTCATTTATTTTCACTGTGCATTGAACTTTATTTTTATGTTTATCTTTTTTAAAGATATAGCTTTAATTAAAATAGAATTATTACATCTGTTTCCCTCCTCTTTTTCCTCCCTCCAGCCCCTGAAGCCCTTCCAGCTATCCCTCAAAACCCTCTCCTGCCCCACCCCATTCTCAAGATGAAAATCTCTTTGATTATTATTGTATGGCATTATGACTTAGAGATTGGTGAGCATGTATACAGTTGACTACAGTGTAATTGCAGTAATAAGGTACCCAGGTAATGTGCCAAGCACACAGCCTGCTGCAGAGCAAACTCCCACGTTTTATTTATGCTTGTTGTTACCCGACTGAAAGGATATCCAAAGAGAAAGACAATGGAAACATAGCACTTCTGTGTCCTTAAGAAACCGAGATTGGTAAAGGTAGAAACATCCACAGATCAGGCTGAGCAACATAGACACTTCGAGAGCAGAGTCGGTGCTCACGGTTGGAGACCACAAATGAGGAAGACCGTGAACTAAGCTCCCTGGAACATCAGGTTCCATGTCGGGAAGAGAATCACTTGGAGATGAGTCTTAGAGACCTTGTAGGGACCATTCATGTGAGGGTCATGATTTCTCTTAGTTAGGCCTCTCAGTTGTAATAGACAGAAAAAAGATAAGCACCATGGAAGACAATACAGAATCCTGGACGGACTGACATTAATCTCCAACTTTGGTGGCTTAATTAAAAATGGAAAGCCAGAACAAACAGAATATAGTTTATTGCCTAAGGTGATGTAACGATAGCAACTCAGCTGAGGGTGGAGGTATCCTTACCCTCCCCTCTAGTTTAGACATTTCCAACAGTCCATCACAGAACTGAGAGCTTGTCTACGGCCACTGAGCCAGCCACTATGCCTCTCCTTTAGTATACATGACCCATTCTAGAGCTTTCTAAAGAGATTGGGTCCCAGAAATATCAAAAGCAAGTTAGAATAGAATCAATTAAAGACAGAGTTACTTCCTAGAGACTAGATGCAAATTAGACAAAAAGATATAGTATTCTGTGCCATGAGCTTTGGGGAAGAGGCCTGGAAGCAGGTGACATGGGAGATTGTAGAATATCATGTACTTCTCCATTTTGTCAACCAGAGAGACAGTAGGGACAGAAGAGTCATTTAATGCAACAGAATCGTGCAAGCCATCCGACTAATAGCTATTCATAGCACTCCACCTGGGAAGAAGTGACAAGCACTCAGGCCACAAGTGGAACAAGCCACTCTGCTAGGGCAGAACATTTAATCAACCTCAAATACTTCCCACCACTAGGGAACAAAATCATTGCTCTTAAAAGATCGTACTGAGGCAGTGATTTTTAAAGCTACAGAGGGAAACTTTCCTCTTCAAAAATACTCACTACCCAGGGCTGAGATTATAGATCGGGAGTAAGGTGCTTATCCTGCAAACACAGAACTCCATGTTTATATGCACAGTAACACACACACACACACACACACACACACACACACCATGCTTACACTAGTACACATGCATGCATGAAATTACAATCTGATACAATCACGTTTTGGAATGACATGAATTGCAGTTACAGTGCGGTGCTTCTATGTGAATGGACACTCATATTCTCCAGTAACAGTTCATAGGTTAGAAAATTCCTACAGAGGCAAGAATCGTGTTGCATGTCTGTATCCTAGCACTTGGAAAGTCTAGGCAAGAAGATTGCAAAGGCAAGACCAGCTAGACCTTGTGTCAAAACCATCAGTGAGACCCTGCATCAAATAAATAAATAAACATACAGAGAAGAGAAGGGAAAGGGTTAGCAAGGGCAAGTCAAGGCCATGTGGAAGCACAAGCTATGCCTGCTAAATGTTCAAAGCACTGGGTGTGTAAGGGCAAAGAATGGTGAAACAGTGAGGCTGGAAGGAGAGACTGGCTCAGACTGAAGACTACCTTGAACACCCACCCGACTTGGTGCCACTTTTAGAATTAGAAGCTTGGTTCTGTCAGGAGTGTGTTTTAAGTCCTAGAAAATGTTGTCTGTGATGGAGCTATGTGTTTGAAGGTCATTCTTATAAGTTTATGTCATTAGCTAAATGGCTGCTCTGACAGCCTAAGTGTCAGGCAGTATCTGACTGGCCTAGAATTCTCATGACCAAGGAGAACACAAGGTGGATGCTGGCATCAGATATAAAACAACTGATGTAAATGGGAAGAGTCTAGAAAAGGAGAGTAATGACCAAGGAAAGCCTTGAAGGATGAATCCTGGACCACTGGTCACGGATCTGCCCAAGTTAAACAAGCTACAGGAGGGGTATGTAAAGCCTGAGGTGAACACGTTGGGTTTAGTGTCCAGAGTATCCTCAGAAGATCCACTGTAAGCGGGAGATGTGAACCTGTTACTTGGGGGAGAAGCCTGAGCCAGAGGCACGATTTTGACATTCAGATATGAGTTCTGGTCAGGGAATGAAGAAAGAAAAATGCAGACAGGGAGACAGACGAGGGGGAATAAAAGAATTTTTAAGAAAGAGAGTAGGAATGAGAAAGGAGAAAGGCCTGGACAACTACACTGCAGAAGGAAGAAAAGTGCTTCTAGCACACCAGGAAAAAAAGCAAACAGATAGGTTAACGGACTGCGGTACACAGGGAAACCGAAGACCTGCTGAGTGGGGTCCCATGGATGCTTAGATGCTGTACAAGGAAGTGAAGAAAATGAATGGCGACCAGAGATGCTAAACAGGAAGCCAAACAGCAACACCAAAACAGTGTAGTCAGAAATCATTTTGTAGCAGGAATAGGTATATATCCATGGGGCGCCACTTTTAACTTTACTTCCCTAATCAACATGTCATCTCTCTACTTCAGAGGGCCTGGGGAGGTTCATCTCCTGAATGCTAACAGTTTAAGGCTGTCTCCACAGCAACCAACAGACCAACTCTGCCCAGCACTAAGGGCATCCCAGCCTGTGGCCTGCCTGGGAAGGAGACCATGCTTTCAGGCAAGGCTAGGCAGGACAAAGTCTGGATGCAGGTGTCTGCGTACAGCCTGATTCCAGGTATAGTCTGTAATTACAGGAATGAAGAACTCTGTCATGCAGCAAGGTAGCAGGCAGGAGAGACAAATTAATTCCTCGCTTCCTGAGTAAAAATACATATTTATCAAGTCCAGTTGGATTTGCTTTTTAATTAGCTGCCTTTTAAAAGCCAGAGTTTTAGAAACTCTTTTATCAAGCTGTCTCTTTTCTTAATATTAAGGAGGGCACTTTCACACCTAACTGATTTTTTTCAAGGACGACATGGCTGGTCTGACTCTGTCTCAGCAAGTCTTCATGGACCAGCTTGCAAGAGAGGAGAAGAAATATCTCTTTATCCTATTTTCTTCTTTCATATAAACCAATGCATCCATTCATGTCCAAGGGCTGATACAATGTTTAAGATGATTTGAGCGTCTATTTTCCATTTAATTATGGTTTACTGTAACACCAAAATAAACAATAAACAAAGCCTGCTTGAGAGGAGTCCTGCTGAAGATCAATGTTTTATGTTTCTTTTGGTAATCAGACTCAGTAGAAAATCACCATTGGTACACCAGGGAATTGTCACAAAGCTTAGTCACCTGACCATGGCCCTCAGCAGGCAAGTTATTCAGTACTGTTAATAAAACATGGAGCGTCAGGAATCTATTGACCAGAGCACAGGAAGGACACGTCCAGGCATTCTATGGATGTCTGGGTTAGAGCAGTGGTAACTAACCTCACACTGGCATTCCAGTCTTCACGATATTGTTATAATTGTGGCACGCATGTAATGTTATTTACCAATTTTTCTCTTGATTCAATAATTTTTGGCTCATTTCTTCCAAAGTAATCAAAACATCGACCTTGGACTAGAGCATAAGGCGAGTACACATAACCCGATATAAAGACTTAACGGGGTTCATCACTCCACTGGTGTGTCAGTATCATTGAGATTTATTTATATTTTATCAACAGTACTTGACATTGGACTAGGGATCACACATCAAATGGGAGAGCTTTAGGGCTGAGCTACATGCCTAGACCAAGGAGTTTTGAATCTTAAAGGTTTCAGACCAGCAAGATGGCTTGGCATATAAAGATGCTTGCCTTGCTGCCAAGACTAATGACTTCAGTTCATTTCCCAGACCCCATAGAGTGGAAGGAGAGAGCTGACCCCTATGAACTGTCCCTTGACCTTCATATATCCACTGTGACACAAGGACTCAAAACAGGCATACACACACACGCACGCACACACACACACGCGCGCACACACACACACACACACACACACACAATCAATTTTCAAAATATTTTAAAGATTTATTTTATTCACAGTTCTATGATATTATAACATTATTTTAGCTACCATACAAATAGCTTATGCACCCATATCTCAATAACTCCCTTTCCAATAAAGCCTGACCTCAATGGGAAATGACTGTGTCAGAGAAGCCCAATGATAAATGGCAAAGTGGTCTGTGACAACCAAAGAGCTTGGAAGGGCCCTGCCATATACAGTACTGACCCCATTCTTGCAACAAGTTCAGCAGGTCCTCTACTTGGTACTAAGAACATAGCAATGAATAAGCAGAAGTAGGCGTCCTCCAATAAGCTTGGGGCAAAATGGAAAAGCAGGCAGGAGGGAGAAGGAGGCTAGAAATAGCACAAGGAGTAAAAATGAAAAATCCCAGAGGATTTTTCTCAAGCTCTGGCTTGTGATTCAATACCACCAGCAAAGGAAAAAATTCATACCAACTCACTGACCATAAGAGCTACAACTGGGCCGGGTAGTGGTGGTGCACGCCTTTAATCCCAGCACTTGGGAGGCAGAGACAGGTGGATTTCTGAGTTCGAGGCCAGCCTGGTCTACAGAGTGAGTTCCAGGACAGCCAGGGCTACACAGAGAAACCCTGTCTCGAAAAAACAAAAAAACAAAACAAACAAACAAAAAAACAAACAAACAAAAAAGCTACAACTGAACATCCTTATTTCCTCGCATGTGAAAAACTACTCTACAGTGAAGCAAGAATTGAGATGGGGCCCGTGTTTTCTTGTGAGACTCTGCTCCATCCCAATGCGTCCAAGAGTCACATGATAAAAAGCAACTCTGATCCCACATGCTCCTTCTCCTGATGCCTTTGTACAGGATTCGCTGAGATAGTCTACTGAGAACAATCACCCTCAGTGCAGAACGAGTGAGTGTTCACATGTGGGGGGGGGGGTGTGCATGTGTATGCACTCTTGTGTTCATGTGCATGTGTGCCTCTGTTAGAGTATAATGGGAAATGAAAGAGAAAAGCCGTGGCAATTATCAAAGAGGAGACAAGGAGGCCTTGACTCACAGTTCTAGTCTTATATCGCCATGGTGTAGATCTGGAATGCTCCCCCAAACGCCCAAATTTTAAAAGTCTTGGCCTCCAAGTAGGTGCTATTAAGAAGTGGTAGAACCTTTTAGAGACGAGAACTAATAGCAGGCCTCTGGTCATTGTGGGTGTGACCCTGGAGGGGACAATAGGTCCCTGCCATGTCTCCTCTGTTGTGCTTTCCTGGCGTGAAGTAAGTGATCCTGCTCTACACCATATGGTCTGGACAACTGTCATCCAGCCTCCTCCAGAGGCCTAAAAACAATGGGCCAAAACTGAAGAACCTGCCTCAAAATGGAAACATCCCACAAACTTGCTTTAATCTGAATAGTTCTAAGGAGGTGGTGAGGGAACACCTAACTTGTTCCAAAGTTCAATTATTAAGAAATATAATCCAAATATTAAAGCATGGGTGTATCAGCACTATAAATGGCAATGTATAATATTAATAACATTTCAGGGATTTTTTTTTTTTGTCTATGCTTTGGTGGTATTGGGCATTGAGCCTACGGCTTTGCACAAACTAGGCCAGTACCCTAACACAAAGTTACCTCCGCAACCCTTTCTATTTACTTATTTTTAATTCTTATTTTGAGACAGTTTTTCTCTATGTTGCCCAGGCTGGTCTTAAATACCCTCTCTATCCCAAGCAGGCCTTGAGTTTGCAATCCTCCTGCCTCATGCTAGAATAGCTGTGATAATAGGCTGGAAACACAAAGGCTGACCATTAGTAGTTTTTTGAACTTTTTTCAAAGGTTAGTCAAACCATCGATAAACCTGTCTATTGAAGGGAATCTAAATGGAAAGAAAGATCCAAAACTCAAGTCCCAAGTTCTCACTGACCCTGCTTCTAGCACATTAAATCACTCCTTCAAAGGAGTCAAAGGAACAGTGAAGAATAGACTCCAAGAGAAGACTCATGAATGAGGACAGAGTACTCAGCATATGTTGAAAGTAAGAGATGACCTTCCCAAGCCTGAGTACTGGTCTGGGTGCAGACCATGAAGACAGAGCATGCTTTGTGCATAAAGAATCTAAGAACGGATCAAGCCCTAGGCTCCAAACTGACATGCTTCTGGAGTTTGAATAAAAATGGCCCCCACAGGCTCACTATTAGGAGGTGTGGCCTTGTTGGAGGAAGTGTGTCACTGGGATCAGACTTTGAAGTTTCAGATGCTCAAGCAATACCCAGTGTGGTATCACTTCCTGCTGTCTGCCAATTTGGATGTAGAATTCTCAGCTCCTTCTCCAGCACCATGTCTGACTGCATATCTCCATGTTTCTTGCCATGATAATAATGGACTAAACCTCTAAAACTGTAAACCAGCTCCTATTAAATGTTTTATTATAAGACTTCTTGTGGTTATGGTGTCCCTCCACAGCAATAAAACCCTAACTAAAACATATAAGTCCACACTTGACATGCCCCCCACACTCTAAGAAGATCTTTCTTAACTCACCCTCATTTTGCTATGTCAGAGCACTCAGGACACTGTCTGTGTCATTTATCAGAACAGAGATGCTCTCTGGAAGGAGGAACCAAGACACAACTTTGGAGAAAATGTTTGAGTCTAAAAAACAGATCAAAGAGGCATCACATCAAGGCTCCTGCTGAAAGAGCTTGTTTCTTCCTAAACAGGTCAAAAGCTAACAGCTGAACAGCACCACCCATAGGAGAGCCAAGGCTGTTAACATGCAGAGACATCCATGAACATGAAGGCTACCGCCAAGTCCCCAGAATTCTCATCTTGTCTCCAAAAGAGTTCAGTTGTTTTTATTCAGGCAAGATGGGTAAAAGCACTGGTCACAAAACCTGGTGATGATGATGAGTTTACTCAACTAAGCCCACACAGTAGAAGAAGAGAACCAACTACGCAAGGTTAGTTGTCCACTGACATGTCCCTTATCACATACATACACACAGATAGATAAGTGGATGGATGGATAGATAGATAGATAGATAGATAGATAGATAGATAGATAGATAGATAGATAATTAAAGAACATAAAACAGATGTAATTAAACCAGCTGAGATGTACCTATTACATTTTGGGGCACTGCACACACAACTCAGCAGCCAAAGAAAAACAGATGCAGTCCAAGTCTCCAAGAAGAACTAAGCTGCCGCAGGAATCTCTATAGACATGAGGAAAAGCATGTCTCATCCACTTTCATTTCCACTCCATTGTGGACAAGCTTCGGCAAAGCAGAAGTCCCCCAAGAAATGGTAATATGTAAACTGAGCCAGCAGCTTGGGAAATGCTTAAGTGGCCCTTTCTAAGCTCTGACATGCCCAGGCTTGTTCACTGACACAGTTCTGTAAAACAAGGGCAGTGTCTCTATGATATCATTCAACTGCCACATACTGAACATATCATGCATGCCTCTTACATGATACCCACATGTTTTTAGCTCAAAAAATACTACTGTCTTGGTTGCTAGAATCAACACAGAGAACTTCATGACTCTAACTGTCTCAAACACTTCCAAAGACTTTCTTGGCAGCTCCCATTTCTGAAAACTTCCTACATCCATTCCATCATCAGCCTTGGCTGCTATGGCAACCAGAATATTTCGGAAGTGATTTGAAATAAGTATGACTATACAACCAGGGTTTTTGCAGGAAACTGAAAGACTATGAGATCTAATCCACTCCAAAAATTCAAAATAAAACATCAATCTTCACTCTGAAACCTATCTGTGCTCCCATTTGCAAATCAATAGATAACAACCTGGTACAATTACACAGAAGTACCAGAAGAAGGAGCCTTTCATTTTGCTCTGAGCTAGTCACATGAGAGGGGCATGTAGGTGCTCTCCCTCCAATTCTATTTATTAAGCCTTTTAAACACAGCTTTCTTTCTTCTTTTTCTTCTTTTTTTTCTTTTTTTAGCAGTTTAGATTCACAGCAAAGCTTAAGGGAAAGCACCCATTTTTACTCACTGTCTATCTCTCTCCACACACAGCCTCCTCTGCTACCAAATGCCAGCATGAAAATGCCACAATTATTACACTCAGCCAGCCTACAGTAGTGCATCATAAGCACCCAAACTCAAGAAGGAACGGAAAGGATCCGCATGCTGTCTTGCAATGGCCACCGCTAAGTAAATCAGTCCTTTGCTTCTGAATTTGGCCTCATCCAAATTGTAAGGTCATGGGCAGAACATCATTAGATTCTTTGCCTAAATGTAACATGAATGACCTCTAGGACAGTTGCTCTCTGAAGCCTCCCTAGTAATCTTTACCGTTCATATTCACATCTGCTTATTGCCTGTCTAACCACCCACCAGAGTTGCCCAGCAGGCTCTGCTTACAACATTTTATGGATTCTTTATCCTACAAGTCCAGAGTTTTCCACATTTCTCTCACCAACCAGTTCCAAAGACCTATGTATCTCCTCTTGGTTTTCATGTCACGTATCTGTTGGTTTTCTCACAGCGATGACAAAATACCAGACAGAAGGGGCTTACAGACAAAGTGGTTTGTTCTCCATCATGGTTCATGGGACACAAGGCAAAGCATCATGAGTCCCACCTCTGGCAGCAGGAGCCTGAGGCATGGCTTGCATCCCTCAGCGATCGGGAGGCAGGGAACCTGGGCAGGAACCAGCACCAGCCTAAACTTTCATGCGTAGTTTTAGAAGTTTTACAGCCTCCCAACACAGCAGGGCCATATGGAGACCAGGGGTTCGAACACATGAACCTGTGAAGGTCATTTCCTGTTCAGACTATAACACTTGCAGTTGTAAGGATGGGTGACTAGAGGGGGTCTGAGGAAGGGAGTGTCAGATCTAGTCAAGAGCAACTCCTATCAGTAAAACTTAGATATTTCGTGAATTACACCACAATTACTAGGTAACATAATTTAAATCACTTAGAGCCTTGTCCAGAAAAGATGCTTTATTAGCTAATGACCGAAATTGACAGCAAACTTCATTCTGACATATTATTCAAAGGCTTCTAAAACTAGTCACATCTTCTGAGTACTACAATTGCTTAAATTCTCCAAAGAATTTCATGTTCTTAGGTAGAATCCTGAAAGGTTTTAAGTATTTTTCCTGATACTTTCTAAGTGTTAATGAAATAATTTACAAATACATAGTTTCCCAACACTTCTAAATAGTATCTCTTGATTTAGTTTGAAAGAAAGAGAGGGGAGTAGGGAGGGTGAAAGGGAGACTCAGCACCAGAAAGCTAGACCTGGATTTGCATCACACTGAACCAGATGCAATCTTATGTTGCTAGACCAAGTTCAGGCCTACAGACTGCCCAGACTCAGAATCTCAGCCTCATCTAATGTCAATAGTGAACATTTGGGACTGTATACGGCAAAACAGAACACATATTTATAGAAAGAAAAAATTATGCCTGTTAGGTGACACATCACTGTAAGGTGTCACATCACTGTAAGGTGACACATCACTGTAAGGTGTCATATCACTGTAAGGTGACATCACTGTAAGGTGTCACATCACTGTAAGGTGTCATATCACTGTAAGGTGACATCACTGTAAGGTGACACATCACTGTAAGGTGAGATCACTGTAAGGTGACATATCACTGTAAGGTGACACATCACTACAAGGTGACATATCACTGTAAGTGTCACATCACTGTAAGGTGTCACATCACTGTAAGGTGACACATCACTGTAAGGTGACACATCACTGTAAGGTGAGATCACTGTAAGGTGACATATCACTGTAAGGTGACACATCACTACAAGGTGACATATCACTGTAAGGTGTCACATCACTGTAAGGTGACACATCACTGTAAGGTGACACATCACTGTAAGGTGTCACATCACTGTAAGGTGACATATCACTGTAAGGTGACATATCACTGTAAGGTGTCATATCACTGTAAGGTGACATCACTGTAAGGTGACACATCACTGTAAGGTGTCACATCACTGTAAGGTGACACATCACTGTAAGGTGACACATCACTGTAAGGTGTCACATCACTGTAAGGTGACACATCACTGTAAGGTGTCACATCACTGTAAGGTGACACATCACTGTAAGGTGTCATATCACTGTAAGGTGACATATCACTGTAAGGTGACACATCACTGTAAGGTGACATCACTGTAAGGTGACATATCACTGTAAGGTGACACATCACTGTAAGGTGAGATCACTGTAAGGTGACATATCACTGTAAGGTGACACATCATGCCTAGTCATTATCCCCAGAGAGCAGAAATGCAGCTGGAAATGTTTGTGTGTGTGTAAACATGAAATTAAGGCCAAAATAAAGAAAAGGCAGATTGATATGTTCCCCAAGCAATTAAGTAAGAGAACATATTAGATCCTCTCTCCCTCTCTCCCATCTTGATTCTCTCTTAACTCCTCTCCCCCCACACATGCATAGTCACACATTCACATGAGCATGTATACTCACAGACACACCGCACACACACACACACACACACACACCCCAATGGTCACATTCAAAATAAATAAATAAAATATAGTCTTAAAGAAGAAAAACAAAAACCACTTCAGGTATTATTCAAGCCCCCTAAAGGACACAGATATCACAGAAAATACTAAAATTTGGAAAGCAGAGGATAAGAATGGGGTGCTGCCACCAACCACCCATCAGGCAACAGACATTTGGCTGCGCACCACTCATTAATTATATCAATAGGTGAACGCTCCTGCCATGGACGAGAAATCCCACAGGAATGAGAGCCACTTCTGTTCCCTCCTCTGCTGTGACTCCTGCACTGGACACATAAGAAATGTTCACCTAATAACCGAATAAATATTAGAACAGATGGGATGGCTTCCAAAGGAGTGGCTGTCCACAGGCTCCCCAGCATTTGGTGGCTGACCTTGTGAAAGGCTCACAGCACCCTTGGCCCGTGACATCAGAAGCCTGAGGAAGTGGGTGACGCTTCAGCTCCTCACCCCCCTCCCACAGTTGGTTGTATGCTCGTGACTTCACAAGCAATGGACTCAGAGGGACGGATGAGCCTAGGCATTCTCGCTGAGGAGAAATCGGGAATGACTTTGGAGATGATGGTCTTCATTCTTTTTCAAGGGCCCGTTCCAGACAATGATGCCACTTAGAAACAGTGTCTTTGCAGTTGCTAGGGAGATGAGGAGAATGCTCAGGGTGAGGGGACAGCAAGTGCTTACAACAGCCTGCAGCCCAGGGCACAGTGACCAGAATGGAGACAGAGGGCCAGCCTAGCCTCCTAGCCCAGTCCTTTCCAGTCTGCACAGATGATCCTCTTTTGGTCTCCTGCTTAGAACCTGTAAATTATTAGCCTGCAACTGCTGCATTCTAGATATTTGCATTTATTTAATTTATTGGCTGCTAGGGCACATGGCGGCAAAAGCAGACAAGCTTTGTGTTTGGTACCGCAAGGGATCATTTTCCGGGTAAAGCATCATGTCCTAGAAAGCTGCTCTTCAGGATGACTACAAAGAGGGACTGGGCAAATTGTCTTGAATCCATAGGTGCCTTTCGGGAGGACTAAGCTCAGCTACATGCATTTCAGATGACCTGGGCTACAAAGGTTGCTAAGTGCTCTCTGGGGCTTCTTTCAGGACCATAAGACAAGTTCTCCAATCCCAGTTGTCTCTTCCATGTCTCTGGGCTGCCCTTGGCAGTGTAATCTCCAGGCTTGTTCAGTGACTCAGCCACGAGTACTGACATCGAGTCCACTGTCTCACGTCCTTGTAGTTTAATGCATGCAGAGATATCAGTCCATCATGAAAAAGAAGCAGGGAGGTTCTTAAGGGGAGCTTTTCATAATAAATGTCTGATGCAGACTTTTCCAAAAATATTTACATTTTTATTGGCTGATAATAGGTATAAGTCTTTATGGGGTACAGTGTGATGCCTTGATATACATACACACACACATATATATATGAATGATCTGTTCATAAGTACATTATTTCAAACATCTATCATTCCTTTTGATATCATTCCAACATCTTCTCTTCTAGTTGTTTTGTATTATTGAACACTATTATGGCCCCTTTCCCCATCCTCTATGAAATCGTTCTCTCTCTCTCTCTCTCTCTCTCTCTCTCTCTCTCTCTCTCTCTCTCTCTCTCTGTGTGTGTGTGTGTGTGTGTGTG
This sequence comes from Uromys caudimaculatus, assembly GCA_028551405.1. Lineage (NCBI taxonomy): Eukaryota > Metazoa > Chordata > Mammalia > Rodentia > Muridae > Uromys > Uromys caudimaculatus. Next base: position 18,305,678 of record CM052711.1, on the reverse strand, counting down.
TGTATGTATGTGTGTGCACACACATATGTGTATGTGTTGATGTACATAATTTTTTTGAGAGTTCATATGCAAGTATACATGTACATTTTTGCACATGTGACTAGAGGCCATGAGTAAACACAAGCACATCTTCCTCAATCACTACACATTTTCTTTTTGCAGACAAGGTCTCTCAGTCAACCTGGAACCCATTGATTCCATGCTGATATTACCAACTAACACCAACATCCCTGACCTTTAGCACAGGTGCTGGAATCCAAATGTCTTACATGGAAAGCTCTTCCCAACTGAGCCTCTTTGCAGGTCTCTTGTGAATCTTGGGAGTTACACAGACCCCAGGCTCCCTTTGTCCTCTTGCTTTGTGTGTCCCACTCTGAACTGAGGACTGTGCTCATCATCTCTGTGGCATTAACAACTATGTGAGCAAACAAGGAACAAGGAACTAAGGCATTTGGTTTCCTTGACTTATTTCTCAGTAACTCCTCTCTGGTGATAGTCAAGGTATGCAAATACTTAGGTACACAAACAGAAAATGACAAAGTGGGCAGCTAAGAGGCCATGAAGCAAGAACATCACCCAGTCACCACAGTTCTATGGACACTACTGGGGATATTCAGACACAGGGTCTTATGCATGCCATAAGTGTTCTATAATCGACATTCTCAGCCATATAAACACAATGTTTAATCCCCCCTCTGTGTATGTGTACATGCAATTGACTTTATATGTGTGACTACAGGCTCAGATAGTGGTCAGAGGACACCCTTGGGTGTTGGTCTTCACCTTCAACCTTCTTTGTTGTTTTTCCACTTGATAGGGCAGGCCTTAGGCTTCCAGGGATTCTCTCTCCACCTCCCATCTCTCCATAGGAGTGCTAGAATTACAAATGTTTCTGCTGAAAACCACACAGGGTTCCACTTCAAAGACAAAGAAATCCTGACAAGAAAGACTTAAAACAGGGAAGATTCTCTTCCCCAGGGAGGTACCCCCTAACTGGTTATTTGACACCAGATGGTCAGTTCTAAAATCAAATACAGGCAAATAACTCTAAACTCGAGTTTAACACTTCATGTTCATATATTTATGCACTTTATACACAAATTTATATTTGTAACAACAGTAATTTAAAAAGAGAGACTGAATTTGAGAGGGAAGAAAAGGGATAAGAGAGGGGCTGGAGGAAGAACAGGGAGGGTGAAATGATGTAATTATATTTTAATTGCAAAAATATAGTTAATTGAAAATAGTCACACTACACATCTGACTTTTTATGGGTTCTGGAGATTCAAACTCAAGCCCTCAAACTTACATAAAAAGAGCTTTTTTGCCCTGAGATTGTGTTCAAATTGATAAGTGGTGGAAGTCAGAATACTGTTATGTTATAGTGCTGTCTCTCACGGTGTCTTTTCCTATAAAGGAGTCCTGCTGTACTTAGAGACGAGGAAAGATACAGATTGTGACATTTGATTCTCTGGCATGGGAGGCAAGACAAAATGCAAATGTGCAAATTCATCTCATATTGCAACTGCATCTCCCATGCACAGACTCCCGAATTACCACAACCACCTCAGTATAATGGCTCCCTGAACAGGGCCCAGATTCTTTTAAAATTTAAATTCTTTAAAAGAATCAATTTGTCATCCTGAATAAGTTAGTTTAAGACCCCCAGTGAATGGGGTTAATGCTGCTCACAGACAGACACATACAAATTAGCATTCCAGAGTGAATTAAGATCTGTGTCAGTCAAAAGGCAATTTTAATGTTATCCCATGAGCAATGGCATTATGAGTTAACAAAGCATAGTTCCCAGACATTGTGTTTGCTTCTCCTTCATGCCTAAAAAAAGCAGATGTTTTTTTCACACAAAGAACTTACTTTTCTTACCAAAAACAAATCAATACTTGAGTCCATTTCTCTCTTTTCTCTTCACATGTGTATATGTGTGGTGTACATGGATGCTTGTATGCATATCCGCATGTGTGTGAATGAATACATGGGCAATGGTTGGCACTGAATATCTTCTTAGAGCCTTTCCCACCTCATTCGCTGACACATGGGTTTGGTTTGGTTTGGTTTGATGTTTACTTTATATACATTTCAAATGTTTCCCCCTTTGGGACCCCCTATTGTGTTCCCCCTCCCCTGTAGTTCACCAGTTCTGCTAGTCATGCTAGCCAGCTTGCTCTGGGGATTCCCTGTCTCTGCTTCCAAGGCTAAGACTCTGAGGGGACCACTATGCCTGTCCTGCTTGCACGTGGGCTACAATTACACACCCTAGTCTTTACATTCATTCAATAAGCATCCTATCCACTGAGCCATCTCCCTAGCTCTATCGTCTTTCTCTTTATGAAGAAAGTCAAGAACTTAAAAGTATTAACTCATGGCAACAAACCTATCATCAAATTTGTTCAACCCAACCATCTCCTTCGAAGTATACTTGCCTTTGGAAATGGCATAAAATAAAACCTAAATAACCAAAGAGCATGTGGGGCAAGGAAAGAGATGATGGGAATGGGAAAGGAATGGAAGATAGGGACAGATCTGAAGAATATGTCATGACAGGCTTCAAATTGGCAGTTCAGGAGAGTAGGCCTAGATCTCTGTTTCCAGGCAAGTCAGTTACTGGAAAAACCCCAGGCCTCAGGCAGCCATTCAGAAACTGCCCCACCATCAGTAGCTGCCCTGTCACCTGGCCTGAGGTAAGGGCCAGGGGTCAGCAACAGTTACTAGGCTTCCCCAACAGTAATTTCCAGCCCCCTTACCCCCAACAATGATTCTGGAATGTCGCTAGATGTAGAACCAACCAATTAAGATAAAGGTAACCTACCCCTCTCTGGAATTCTCCTACTGTGCTTTAAATTGTGCCTGCAAGCTCACTTGGGTGTCTCCATCTTGGTAAATGGTAGACCCTAGCATGCTGAACTTCTGCAGAGTAAAACTCTCTTTGCTTTTGCATACTATTTGAGTCCAGGTTATCATTCATCAGCGAATTATGAACCCTTACATTTTTCGATGTTAATTCATTAAGAAATACAAATACTGGGCTGGAGAGATGGCTCAGGAGTTAAGAGCACTGATTGCTCTTCGAGAGTTCCTGAGTTCAATTCTCAGCAACCACATGGTAGCTCACAACCATCTGTAATGGGATCCAATGCCCTCTTCTGGTGTGTCTGAAGACAGTAAGAGTGTACTCATATATATAAAATAAATAAAATCTTTAAAAAGATAATACAAATACTAAAGAGTCATGTATTTTGCAGCTAATACAGACTTCCCATATTGAGAAAGCCACAAAAGTTGGCTTCTAGAAGGAAGCACCTCAAAAGTCATTGCTGTGGGTCATGTATGGTCCTGGGAAAAGGGTAATCTGAAATTTATATCAGCAAAGAGTGGTGGGCATGGCTCATCACACAGGTCTAAATTGTGAAAGGGCCATCAGATGGTTGAGAAATGGCTCTTTGTAGCCTTTTGTGGGGCTGAGTTTGTCTGGCTCTGTGACCTTCATCTCTCCAACAATGAAGCTGTGCATACACAGGTTTAAGAGCCACCTCTCATTCAAACTGAATCCTAATAAGTCAGTTGGACTGGGACAACTTTGTGTTCGCAAATGAGCTTTAGAGTTGTGGTGACTGTGTTAGGGAGTGCTTCTCCAACCTGGAAAAATGCAACTGCAGAGTAATTCAATCAGCTCATCTCCTTTGCCCTCACTATTTGTGTTAACACAAACAGCAATAGCTGCTCTGAGCTGTTCCTCTCCTAGTGAACACTGGACTCTGGGAACTAAAGACTTCAGAAGCAGGCTCTTCTGTACCACTGGGTCTTCCTTGCATATTGTTACCTTTGAGCCCATAGAGAATATTTGATTAGAGAATTGAGATCACTCACTGGTAGATTTTTCATCTGCCAATTATAAACAATTTTTAATAGAGTACAAGATTGGCATAGTAGTACACACCTGTAATCTCAGCAATGAGGAGGCAATGGCAGAATGTGAGGATACATCTTAAAAATATTCAAAGAAGAAAGAAAAGATGGAAAGGAGGAAGGAAGGATGGATGGATGAATAGATGGAAGGAAGGAAGGAATGGGAAAAATGATGGATATGAAAGTGTTATTTCATTTTATATAATTTAATGAACTTATACAATTTAATATTAGATAGTTGCTATATTTAACACTCAGCATAGCACATGAACTCCTAGAGAATTTAACAATTGGCTCCTGTGTATTAATTACTTCAGTACTTCATTGTAGCCTGGTCTCTAACCAGCAGATTACTAGGATGCTCTGAAGCCACTGGAGAAAGACCTGCTTCTACTTAGCTATCTTCTTTGGGGGCATGTCTCCCTACATTGCTAAGAAAAGTTCCTATCAGCAATTTACCTGAATCCAACCTTGAGCCCTCAAACTGGCTTTCTAAAATTTCCCTGGGGATCCATGGCCCTAAGGACCATACATCCTACCAAGCAGGTCTGTGACAAGGGTTCGAGGAGGGAAGACCACCAGTGGATATCCAAGCATGAAAGTATGCCTCTGTATAAAACATCGCATCACAGAATAATCATCTCTACTGTTGACACTTGGGATGTTGAGGCATTACACTTGACTCTCTAAGACCACCACTTGTTGCCCTTGTATATATTTTTAGGTTCTGAACTTCTCTTCCAAGGACAATAATATCACCATTCCCTTGCTTAAGCAAAAGATAACATTTGCCTGTCAATGGCAAGTCATATGTGCCATCCTAGTTGTGTGATCTTCCCCTTCAAAACTTTAGCTTTTCCTCCTCCCTTGTGTTTATCTGCACAGAAGGAAGGAAGGAAGGAAGGAAGGAAGGAAGGAAGGAAGGAAGGAAGGAAGGAAGGAAGGAAGGGGGGAAGAGAAGGGAAGGGAAGGGAAGGGAAGGGAAGGGAAGGGAAGGAAAGGAAAGGAAAGGAAAGGAAAGGAAAGGAAAGGAAAGGAAAGGAAAGGAAAGGAAAGGAAAGGAAAGGAAAGGAAAGGAAAGGAAAGGAAAGGAGAAAAGGAAAGGAAAGAAGAAAGAAAAATGAGAGAGAGAAAGAGAGAGAGAGAGAGAGAGAGAGAGAGAGAGAGAGAGAGAGAGAGAGAGAAGACAGATCATCTTTAGGCATTCTGATGTTGGTTCACTTTAACTTCTCAACTGAAAGCTGGATATAGCATTTATTTCTTGTCCAGAGCATTTGTCTATGTATTTGAGATACATTGCCTGCCATTCAAAAGTTCATAATGGAAAGTAATTATTTTGATCAAACTGGTGTATAGAAATCTATATAGACAAAGGTTAAAATTATTGTCAATGTCAGAACCACACAAATATCTTATTGTCAGGGTGGGACTCCAAGGAAGGGAATGAGCCTCACAGGTGAGATACTTGAAGTTCCATTTCCAATGCCACCCAAAAAATTCTAGAAATTATTGTCTATTTTAGAATTCAAACATCATACTCCCAGAGTCATCTAACTTTTGATAATAACTCTTAGAAACTGGAAGCAGAAAGTGCTGGCATTTCCCTGTAGGAAATGGAGGCAAGAGGATCAAGAGTTCAAGGTCATCCTTGGCCATATAGTAAGTACAAGAGTTCAAGGTCATCTTCAGTCATGTAGTAAATACTAGGCCAACACAAGTTCCAGAAACACCGTCTCCACCTATCTCAGCTCCCTACACCAAAATTAAAATAGCAAAATGATAGTCATCTTTACCATCTCACATTAAGCTGAGTGAACTTACTCTGGGAGGGCATCAAAAATGTTCCTCTAAAGAGTCAGTTTTCATGTCTGATGGTATCTGAAAGTCATCTAGTCTGAGGCATGCATTTGCCAGCACATAAGCACTTACCCTACCAGCATGATGGCTTGCAAGGAGAGGGCTATTTTACAGTCAGACATGATCAACTCTTGCCTTGTTTTTGATCATTGTAATGCATTAAGTATTTGTTTTATTCAATTATTTATTCAATTATTTCATCTTTAAAAGGCTTCATGGGAGTAACCTTTTCAACTCAAAGGGTAAACAGGGCATAGTGGTGCATGCCCTATGCTCCACCATGAGGTAGAGTCAAGAAGATCACATATTGAAGACCAGCCCCAACAGCATAAAGATCTGGATCCTAGTCTAGACTACTGGAGACCGAATCTCAAAAAGAAGAAAAAAAAGTAAGTAGGCTGGCACTATAGTGCATGCCTTTAATGCCAGCAGAGGCAAGTGGATCTCTGAGTTCAAAGCCACCCTGGTTTACACAGTGAGTTACAGGCCACACAGAGCCACACAGTGAGGCCCTGCCTTGAAATAATAAATCAAAATTAAATAATATGTAAATAAATATACATTTTATTTTTTCTGGAGAAAAAGGCAGAAAGAGTCCAGATGTGGTGGCACATGCACAGTCTCAATCCTCAGAAGCTACAACAGGATAGAGAGAGTTTGAATTCTTCATCCCAAAAACAGTGCAAGAAGGTAGAAAGAGGTGATTCACTAAAGCCAATAAAAAACGCTGATCTGTAAATGCCAACCTAAGGAGGACACGTGGGTCACCTGTGGGCCATCAGAGTAAGAGTAAACAGGCTGGGCTGCAAGACGAAGCTCTTGGACTGTGACATACACCCCACACCCCACTCCACCCCCGCAGGCACTTCTTACCCCTATACTCTCATTCGCATGCCGACTTCCCTCTTTTCTCTATGACAGAAGCCATTTAATGATCTCTTACCAAAGTATGACTTGACTTAGACTCTTCTCATTCTGTAAATTATAAACTAGAGACATGAGATACTTGCAAAGGAGCTTATTGGGTAAATTTCTTGCTGTATAAGCATGAGGAAGTACTTTCAGGTCTCCATAACCCATATCAAACCCTGGTGTACCAGCACCCATCTGTAATCCCAGCCCTTCAGAGGCTGAAGCAGACAGCTCCTGGGGGCTTGCTGGACAGTCAGTCTAGCTGAAATGACTAACTCCAGGTTCAGTGAGAGACCCTGCCTCAAAGTTAAGGTGGAAGAGCAACCAAGGAAGACACTGAGGTCAACCTCTGGCCTCTACACATATGCACACACCTGTATGCACAAGTACATGCCCTCCACATATATATGCACACATGTATTTATGCACCACACTCACAAATATTGATAAAAATGTCAAAATATACTAGAATCTTTACTAATCTGTTAATGGCATGAAGAGATTCATAAGAAAAATACATCAGACTATTATATTAGTGCTAGAACTCTGACTGGGGGAATTCTGGGTAGTAAGTACTTTATGTAACTATTTTTCTGTTGTCCACGTTGCCATGGTTATACATAACTCTTGGAATGGGGAAAAACATTCTAAAATAAATAAAGATGAAGAGAGAAACCATACATAATTGTATTTATAGTACTTGTTAAATTAAATGTCTCTCAAAACATTTTTAAATTTTATTTGCATTTTTATTTTTTACATTTATTTAGTGGTGTGTGTGTGTGTGTGTGTGTGTGTGTGTGTGTGTGTGTGTGTGACTATTTGTAGAAGTTCATTTTTTCCTTCTACCATGTGGGTCCCAGCAATTGGACTCAGCTCATCATGCTTGTTGACAAGTGCCTTTATCCACTGAGCCATCTTACAATCCCTTAAAAAGTATTTAAATACCCCAAAGATGCTCTCCCAGCCTTTCTCCTAACCACACGTGATAAGGACTTGAACGCTGGGCCTCTATAATGCTGATACTTGTAAGTATGGTTCTCTGTGCTCCTTATTCACTTCTAGTCTTTCCTTCAACACTCTCAACACAAAGCTTTTCTGAGATCCCTGGTACATTACACATGTTCATTCTTTGGAAAGAGCTCTCTAGCACTCACCAACAGCAAGTGTTCCTTCTCTGTAATAACCACACAAAGTATATTAGTCCCAAGTGACTTAGCACTGTGCCTGTTGAATAAAGAGATGAATGAATGAATAAGTAACTTTGACATTTCTATAATTTAAACAAATGGTTGACCTTCTTTCTCTCACTTAAATGATCGGCTGTAGGACCAGAATGCTAAACCAAGTAGGTGTTTTCAAACCAGAAAAGGAGTTACAGTTATTTGCATAAGTTCAGTATATCAATTTTATTAAGAGTATTTATTCAATAAATATTAACTTATTTTACAGTGACTGACTGTATCTGTGTGAAGTACAGAGGAGAGAAACAGAGGGACTCCTTCCTCAGCAAACTGAAAGATCACTACAGGCAGAGAAATCTACAGTCATAATAGACAGGGGTAGGGCCATATTGAAGCATGAACTCTCCATAGCAGTAGAAAAAGGTTGTCTGGAGTATGGAGACACACTTTCTGGGATCTAAAGATACAAAACTAAACTGTGGCTGTGTCTGCAGTGTAAAGCAAAATACAGTCTGACCAAAAATAATCAATGCAAAAGATCAACAGTAACTTGAACCACACACATTAGTGCATGCCTGTCATTGGTGCACTTTAGGGTCATAAGCAAGAAGATCCATAAGGATTAAAAGCCGGCCTGGGAAACAGGGCAAGATCTCAACTTAAAAATAAAACAAAGCATGCTAAACCTCGGCAACTTGAATGGACAGAAGAAACAGCAAAATCCAATACCACTCACGGTGATTCATGATGTAAGAAGGCAGTGTGGTTACCACTCAGAGTAGAAACCTGGAAAGTGGATCTTATGATCTTATGATGATTTAACATGGCTACCATTACTATTTCCAAAATCAGTTTCTCAGTCCAAAGTTGAGAGGGGAAGGATGTTACATGAATCTGTCCTTGGGAAGGAGAGTAAATCTCAATGGCAGAGCACATGTTTATGTGTGAGACCCTGGGTTGACCCCTAACCTGAACTGACATTGGGGGATATTCCTCTGGATTCCATTGTTGTGAGACAAGAGTCACTCTTCACCAGTTCCAGCACTAAAATTACTGCCCTTTCTAGCTCCCAAAGAAATGAACTGAGGAAATAAGCTAGGCTACCTCTCAAAAATAATTAAATAAATAAAATTACAACACATTTAAGTAGCTTCTTTGTTCCCAAGCACTCCAGGATCCCCAACTGGATTTGAATCTGATCTCCTACCCCAAACATGCTGGCTCCCTGAAGTTCCACCAGCACACCTGAGTCACACTCTACAGGCATGGTGGAAAACCTTCCTAGGACCACAAGCCAAATCTTTTGATGTCTTCAACTTCCATCTCTTTCAAATTTTTATTTCTCATCTCATTACCTCTTGCCACAGAATTCTGTCAATTATACTAATATTAAAGTGGGAGGTGTGGATAATTCAGGTCACTGGTGAACTTTGTAGAAACTATTTGGCAGACCCCACAGTATCATGTATAGAAAAGAATGTGGCATGGATTTTCAAGCTGAGATTTGCTATGCAGGTGTCTGTTCGGTTTGGGGATGCATTCTGCTCACAGGGTGCTCCTTTGCAATCCTCATCAAGTACTGATGGGGAGGGGAGGGGGATGGGAGAGTAGGAGAGGGGAGGGGAACTGGAGTGGGGAAGGACAGAACACCCATATGTGAATTTCTAGAAACCATTTTCTCACCCTTCTGAGAAAACATAATAGCTTATGATAACTGTTAATTATTTTTCTTCTCTTTTTTTCCCCCATTGCCCCAAGTACCCATTATTTAAGATGCTACACTGTTAAAGAGACCAATATTGGTTGGCCAGAATCTACTGGTAAACAAAGTAATCTCTCTGCTGTTCCACCTAGCAAAGGTCAACTTCCCCAGGAGCCACCAGCTTGCTCAAGAAAGCCATGAACTTCTTCCAAGCACAGGAATTCCACATTTCCCTCTAGGCTTTGTATCAGAGGGGTTTCCAGTGGACTGTGGTACACAGAGCTTTGGCAACTGGAGTCAGTAGAAATCACATCCCAATGCTTGAAAGCAAATACAACTGGCCATAATGCATATGGTATCAGAAATCAACTTCCTAAGATTTTGTCTGCTTAGTCTGAATGAGTTCATATTGCAGTGTTAGGGATGGACTAAATGGTCTGAGAAGTAAACATGTATTGATTATAGGTTTATGTTTTAAAACAATGCATACTATCTCCATTCTGTGTATGTCCTCCTCCCCCTGCCCCTCTCCCCTCTCTTCTGCTTCCTCTCCTCCACTCCCCATCAGTAACCCCAGTCATGTGAGTTCATCTGGAGTGAGCAGGAAAGGGATCCCACTCAGCATGGCTCCTTCTCAGTCTCCAGAAAGAACTGGGTAGACCATATGCATCTTCTCTGCACAAATGATCTCTGCCTAATTGGCATATGAGGTTAGTAAGCACACAGACTCACCCAGCCATCACCTTCCTCCACAACTTCTCTGTGGCCTCAGTACTTCTGGCCATCGAAGCTCCAGCAAACTTTGCAAGTATATGTCGCTAGTGGATCAGCCGGTTCTTTTAAAAATGCAGCTAAGATTTATCTAAATTTTTATTTGCATGCTTTGTTCTAGTTTGTTGAAAAAATTAGACAACACAAATTTGTCTTATCCTTTTTACATTATTTATTAGATGGGGAGGCGGTAGCCCATATGTGAAGGTCAGAGGACAATTTGCAGTCAGTTCTCTCATTCTACCATGTGGGTTCCAGGGGTAAAAATCAGTTGTCAAGACTTAGCAGCTGAGACATTCCACCTGCACACATTTTATTTTTAAAATATAGACTGTTGGTTGTAATGATGCATTTGTTCTTACATTGTGTGTATATGTTTGTACATCTTTCAGCATGTATGAATGTCTGCATATATGTAGGGTTGTGTGTCAGGTAGAGATCTACTTCAGTGGTCTTCGGTTTTTCTCCACTTTATTTTTTGTGACAATATCTCTAACTGGACCTGGAGCTTGCCAGTTCAGCTAGCCTGCCTGGCCAGTAAGCTTCAGGAATCCTTCTGTCTAAACTTTCCCAGCAATGGGATGTCAGGCATGTACCAGTCTATGGCCATTGCTACAAAGGCCCAGACTTCGGTCCTCATGCATGAGCAGCAAGTACTGCACTTTCCTGACTGAACCATCCCTCCAGCCCAAGACACATCAACCCTCGATGCTTTGAAAATCCCAGAGAAGCAAAAAGTTACTGTAGAAAAAGGAGAACCCAGCCATGGGTGAAGTGATTACAACTCCTGCCACCTTGTCACTTAAACTCTGGTAGGTATAGACCACAGATATCTTCTGAATATCACAGTGTTTGTAGGGAAACAGATTATCATCAACATACTGCTTCAGAAGTCAACTTCATAAGACCTGATCTAGGACTCAGGGAATAGCTCTGTGGGATAAGTACTTGCTGCATAAATATGAAGATATGAGTTCAGCTGTCTAACACCACATAAATAAATATGAGGCTCTAAGTTCAGATCTCGAACACTACATTGCACTCAGCAGCATATATCTATGACCCTCAGTGTTGGGGGTAGAGTAGACAGACGCACATAAATCTGGGACCGTGCTTGCAGTCCAGTCTAGACAAAGTAAGAAGTGCCAGATTTATTGGGAGATGCCATCTCAAAAATTAAGGTAGAGAGCCACATAGAAAGACACCTGAATTCAACCTCTAACGTCCACACATGTATGCAAAAGCAGGCTGACATGCCCCCCCCATTCATATATGTGGGTGTATACATATGCATACATATGCATGCATATGTATACACTATAATTTTAAAAGTAAGAGTTAAGGAAAAATAAGCTGTCAACTCTTTAGCCTGGACAGTTCTAGATTGCCATGTTGAAGAAGATGAACTAAACAGCCTCAGAGTAAAAACCATGCTGACATAAGATGATGTTTAAAATAGTACCCAAGAGGCAAGAGGAAAACCTACACAATTCAATTAAGCATATGGACATGAGAATGTGAGTTACTTGAACTCCATCATGTGAGTCATTGCTACAGAGAGGGAAGTGCAGCCATGAAGGCTGCTTCCCACGGTACATCTGCCTGGGAGGCTGTTACTCATTGGTTACTGGTAATCAAGACCAAGTTGACTTAGGGGTAGTTCGGTTCTGTGCCTAGCTATACATATCCATCTATTTTAAAAGCCCCTATTGTTGGAATTTCTACAAGACAAATATAACAAGTGTGGATCTGAAACTCCTTACTGCCACTTTTCCCAATGAAATAATTACGTTTGCAACTTAATTTTTTACTTTTGGGGGAAAGGGGGTTTCTCAGACTTCAACCATCAATTCAGTCCACAAGGCAGCATGACCATATTTATAAAAGTAGAAAGTAAGACATATTAGAATTGTGGGTTTATTTTTAGTAAAACTTACTTCTGACACTCATATTAAATTACCTTTGATTTGTATATTAAATCAATTATATATTAAATTAATTGCTTTTTTGGAAATTTTTTATTAAATAAGAATTGTCTGGACTGGAGAGGTGGCTCAGAGTTTCAGAGCATTGGCTGTTCTTCCAAAGGACCCAGGTTGAATTCCCAGCTCCACATGGCAGCTCACAACTGTCTGTATCTCTCTCTCTCTCTCTCTCTCTCTCACACACACACACACACACACACACACACACACACACACACACACACAGAAAGAGAGAGGCAAAATACCATACATATAAAAATAATTAATTTTTAAAAAGAACAGTCACAGAAATTCTTAGCCCAAGGTAATCTTTTAGAGATTTTTAGTAGGATATACAATGATTTCACAATAATCTATTCATATTAACCATTTTTGGTGTTTTACTTTGTTTTGTCTGTGAGTCATACTATATGTAATCCAGGCTATTCCTGAGTTTCTGATCCTCCTGTCTCAGCCTCTTGAGTGCTGAGATTATAGGAGAGATCTGCCGTGCCTGCTGTTCATGTTGACATTTTTGATTCATAGTAAGGGACGGTATTCAGAGTCTTGCCTTTGTCTCTAGTTAAACAACATTGAACAAATCATTTAGCTTCTAGAAAGTTCTATATCTTCAAATGTAAAATAAAGCAATGGTCCAATGGATGCTCTAAGACCGGCTTGCTTACCAGTGGCCAGATGTCAAAACAAGTAGCCTTGTGGGGCAGATGTGAATTAGAGGTGGAACTCCAGACCTCTGTGACTCTGCATACTTCTGAGAACACAACATTCCCACCTTAAATACAGAACTGAAAGCCCAGCTCCACTTGTAACCTAAAATTAAAATCTCCCCTGGCAGATTAAAAAGCAGGTCTTTGTGTGAATACAAACTCACTTGCCCACATTCTAATGAGCAGTTCTTTGACCAGATTAGCCCATCTGAATTTCAACCTGTGACCTGCTCTTGCCTCTCCTCTCTAGCTGCCCCTGACGTTATCTATCCTAACCTCTGACGAGGTACACTTGCCATCTCCAAGGTCTGGCTCCTGTGTACTGCGCCTGGTTCAGTTCCTTCTTACAGTACCGAGCTTACAAAGCCTTGAGTCCTCCCATAAATACTTTGGAACAGGCTCTCCTTAACTTTTGTGAACAACCCAAAAATAAATCTACAGGGATGATGTCTTCATGAAACCCTAGAAATAAAACTGATACTCAGGCAGCTGGTCTACCAGAGAAAATAGGATTTCTCTTTCTTCCTCAAACAATGGTAAGTATGAAATAGGAGCCAACACTACTTTCCTCAGAGACAATGCTTTTTCTCATTTCCTATATGGGCAATATAATGGGGTAAAAAATAATCATTTGTGCTTAGCACTATTATGTTTTCTTTACTAAAAGTCATAAAATGCCACTAGCGAGCAATCAACAGCCAGCTGAGATACGCCTTCATTCGTCCATTAATAGTTTCAGCAAATGAGCAGAGCCTGCAACCATGATGAAAGTGTCTACATTTGAGGTACACTGGTGACTTACAATTGCAACAGAATCACAGATCTGAAATTTTCCTTGATCAGATGCAAAGATAGTCACTGGGAAAGAGAAAAACACCTGTCTGAGGAAAGGTTTTTGATCAGGAAACAATGGAAGGTGTCCAGGATTAGGTGTTGAAGTGTTTTAAAACCTTCAAGCTTCAACGTTTTTATGTATGTATGTATGTATGTATGTATGTATGTATGTATTCCTGAATTTGTGTTTGTGCAGCACATGCATGTCTTGTGTCCACTGAAGTCAGAAGTGGTTATTGGAAGCTTTGGAACTGGAGCTACAGATGGTGATGAGCCACCATGTAGGTGCTGGGAACTGAACCCTGGTCCTCTGAGAGAGCAACAGGGCTTTTCACCACTGAGCTACCTTTCCAGCCACTTACATTTGCTTTTCAGCTTTAAATTTTTTATATGTATGGTGCTTTGTCTGCAAGTATACCTGTGAAATACATGCATGCAGTGTCTGAAGAGACCAGTTCTGAGGTCAGAACTCAGGCCCTCTGGAAGAGCAGCCAGTGCTCTTAACTGCTGAGCCATCTCTTCAGCTCCAAAGTCTTCAAATTTGGATGAACAGTTACAGCTCTTTGAAGGTCTTCACAGAGGTAAGGCCAATACTAACTGTGAAAAATCTGACTCTTCCCAAGATAATTCATACACACACACACACACACACACACACACACACAACCTTAACAATAATACAGTGAATGGTTATCATTCCGCATAGGGCTTTGTATAGTAACTAACACAAGTTCATTGACTGTCTCTCCACAATGAGAATAAGGTGCGTTATTGTCAACAACTATTTAACAAATATTTCCTCCTGGGTCACACATTGCTGGATAGTGTAATTTTGGAATTGATGTTGCGAAAAGAATTGCAGGTACCTTGACATTCTAGGAACTTGTGTAAAATCCTGGAAGGCATTTCACAAAATGCTTTGTGTGTTGCTGGTGGGACAGGTGAAGATGCAGAAAGCATGTGATGGGTTTATCTGCTGTGCTCTAGAACATCTAGATCAATAGGTCAACATAAACTTCATTACAAGTTCTGATTCAAATGGGGCTCCAGTGGCTCTTCTGGTGTGAACTGTTTGAAGAGACAGATGCCAAATGGCTAAGGATGATGTGTAACATGCCATTTGACCTAGCAGAGGAACCAACATGGAAGGCTACAGTAAACAAAATGTACCTCACAATGATGACACTTGATTGTCAACTTGGTTGGCTTGAGCAGCATCTTGAAGATGAATGGCGTACACTCCTGTGGATGTTAGAGGGTTTCCAGAGATGCCTAGGTCTCTGCCCTCATGCACAGCTTCACCCCTTGATGGAGCCATATATTACTGCATTACTGACACGTGCAAGGGTAGGAGGTGAGGTATAGTTGGTGAGAAGTAGGTCATGGGGTGTGCTCGGGTGACTTCTCCTGGACCCTTCCTGATTCCATGCTTTCCCTTCTTCCTGGATGTTATAACGTAGACTGAACTTCTCTGTCACACTGTGCCCTCCTCCATGAATTCTTTGAAACTGTGAGGAAATATAAACCTTTGCTTATTTAAATAGTTTGATCCAGCATTTTGGAAATCTTGGTTAAAAAAAAAAAAAAGGCTAACACATAGATAAACTGATTTATAATTTTTTAAGAAGTATCTGGGTTCAAGAAATCAAAGCAGTGAGGACTTAAAGAGTCAGGGGGGAGATTCTCTCATACAGCCATCCACCAGAAAAATACCTGCAGCTTGGGTTCTGCTTATTATTCCCAGCTCAGTATGACCTCATGGTACCAGGGGACTGATCTAATCAAAATGGCTTTTGAAAACACTGGTGGGTGATGGTGTCTGGAGAAGCGGTGGTAAGAGATTCACAGGGCACTGACAGACAAGCCACTTGAGGGCCTTCACTAATTTCTGACACTGTATTCACCCAAAACACATCACCCCTAGCCTCACATGCCACACAGCAAAACAAGTCTCGTTGCTATGTATGGGACACAGTCGTGCTGGCCTGCCAATCCATCTCCACTCATTGTTTTCTCATGATTCTTGTGTGTGTTCTTCTCTGGTAGATTTGTATCTCTTGCTTTTGAACTGCTTCCTCCAGAAAATTAAAAAAAACAAACAAACAAACAAACAAAAAAAAAAAAACCCAACAACTAATGAGCCATTTTATATATGCTGGCAACTACAGATCCTCTCTAGGAGAAAAAAAACATTACAGCATCTAATTAAAGCAAAGGGGTCTTTTTGGGGTCAAACATTTACCCATTCTTTGTTCTGCTGTTATAGAATACATAATTGTCAGTAAGATTGGAAGGAGAAAGAAAGCTAGTGACTATTTACTGACACTCTATTCCATTTAAAGTAGAATAATACAATGGTTAAGTGAGCAGGGTCAAAACAAAGAAGATCTGGACTCAAATACTATGCCAAACGTAGTTAGCCTGGGTATGAGTATGTTTGTTTGTGTGTGTGTGTGTCTGTCTGTCTGTCTGTCTGTCTGTCTGTCTGTCTGTCTGTAGGTCTGTCGGTCTGTCTGTCCCTCTCCCCCTACACACGCACACGCACACACACACATGGTTTGGATATATGCATGCATGCATTCATTGGTATGTGCAGGTATATGATATGTACATTCAGATGCCAGAGGAAGACACAGGTTGTCTTCTATTTCATTCCCCCTTGTTGCCCTGAGACAAGGTTTCTCACAGAACTTGAAGCCCACTGTTTCAGTTAGGCTGACAGCCCAGTGCGACCCTAGAATCATCCCATCTCTGCCAGCACTCCCTCTCAACTTTGCCATTGAAGGTCTACTGAGCCAGGCCTGACTTTTAGGTGAGTGTTAGTGATTCAAGGTCAAGTTCTCCTGTTTGTACAGCAAGCGCTGTTAACTACCAAGCCACTACCCCATTCCCATGGTATGTTTCTTAACAAACCTTCGAATGGCTTAAGGATTAAATTATATCCTGTGTGTGCAGTGCTGAGCACAGTGAGGTCATGCAGGAAAAAGAACGAATTTTTCTCTACCATGTGTTTGTGATGGGTATTTCTTCTTGTTCTTCATATTGCTACTTGTTCAAGTTTGGTACTTCAAAACTAGGTTTTAAGATCTGGGATCCAGCAACTACATCTGTCCTTTTATTTCCTGACTGACCCACTGATTTCTCCTAGACAATGGCTCCAAGGGAAAGAAGTAAATAAGCAATGTTTCATGGTAAAAGCCCTGAACAGTTCCTTAAGCCATGAGACATTTGATGACCAATGCTTACAGAGGTGAGGAGGCATTCATAGGGCTTGTATCCTGACACCTGAAGAGAAGGAGTTAAAAAGTGATTCTTCTTTAATTCCCAACACAAAGATTTATGGAAACATAAGATGAAAATGATCAGTGTCATGAAAGAAATACCAAATAAACTGCTTGAAGGAGCTGAACAGATAGGCGAGGGTTAAACTCTAATGGTCCAAATAAACAGTGTAGCCCCTAACATTGTCTGTGGTTTACTTTTTGGTCTGACTCTACCCCTTGACACACCTTTTTCTTACAGTCTTTAAATTTTCAAGAACTTGACTTATAAACACTTCCTGCAAACACCACCATGTAGTTTTTAAAAGTAAATGTACCAGAAGGAGAGAAATAAGCATTGGAAATGGGGTGTGTTCTCAAGCACCAGACTATGAGAGTAGTCAGAGAACAGGACAAGGGAGAAGAACAGCTGCAGGGGCTTACTGGTAGGAGATGCTCTATTGGCTGGTTTTGTCAACTTGACACAAGCTGGAGTTATCACAGAGAAAGGAGTTTCAGTTGAGAAAATGCCTCCATGAGATCCAGTGGTAAGGCATTTTCTCAATTAGTGATCAAGGGGGGAGGGCCCCTTGTGGGTGGTACAATCTGTGGGCTGGTAGTCTTGGGTTCTATAAGAAAGCCAACTGAGCAAGCCAGGAGAAGCAAGCAAGTCAGTGAGCAGTATTCCTCCATGACCTCTGCATCAGCTCCTGATCCCCGACCTGCTTGAGTTCCAGTCCTGACTTCCTTTGGTGATGAACAGCAGCGTGGAAGTATAAGCCGAATAAACCCTTTCCTCCCCAACTTGATTCTTGGTCATGATGTTTGTGCAGGAATAGAAACCCTGACTAAGACAGATGCTAAAAAGGCAGAGGTAGAAGGATGCTGAGTTCAGGGCACACCTGAGCTATACCTGTGGACCCTCAAGTTGGTTTGACTGATAAAAGTATTTGCTCTCAAGTCTGGTAATCTGAATTCAATCCCTAGGTCCCACATGGTGTAAGAAAGGGAAACTGACTCCCAAAAGCTATATCCACACATGGTCTCTGTGACACATGAGTGCCCACATACACACAAATATACACACCAAGTAAATAAATAAATGTAAAAATACATTTTAGAAAGAAAATGAGTCAATAACAGATCTGTAAACAGTCAAACAAAATAGAAGCATTTATTCTGGAAAGCTGAAGGCTTGTGGAAGCCATGACTAATGTGTCAATATGGATAAGTGTTCTTGTATAAAAGAAAAGTACATAGATATCCTGTGGAAATCCAGTAATTCACATAGACTATCTATGTAAACTCAGAAATGTAAATAGGACCATGGAAAAGAGAGCCAGAAAACAGACTTTATATTAATAGACGTCACTAACACGCAGTGAGGCGACCAATCATCTGTTCCTGAGGAGGTAGAGAGAGAAATTCAGTCCCACGGGTTTGTGGTGGAGGGAGGGGCCTACGGGCTTCCATGGCAGTTCACAGCCTAAGAAGTCATGAAATATCTAAAGCCATGAAAGTTTTCCCTTTTAGGAAAAATTGTGTCTGTGATAGGAAATTTTTTCTGAAAGCCTAATTGCATTTCCTGTCTAGCATCTGTATGTCTGGGGCCAAAGCAGAAGCAGACACAGCCCACAGCTTGGACTTAAACTTGGAGAGTTTAGTTCTTATAGGCAGTAAGACAAGGCTTTTTGATTCTCCGTACAAATGTGCATGAACACAACAGGGGAAAATATAATGCCATCTTTAGAACATTCAGGAAGTTCTCTGATTTACCAAATGGTCGGCACCCGGTCCTCACCCACCACAGCTTTCTGTGAGGGAAGAAAAGTTTACCTCAAATCATGAACAATAAAACTGAATTATAGTCAACGGCAAAAAAAATTTACACAGGGAATAAGTGCTGTTATGTTTTGAAGCTTAGTTCATGGAGAGAAAAGTGTAAGTTGTAACTTAGAATGAGGCTCCAACGCAGAGCCATTAAAACCATCCACCGTGACAACACTGCCATGAGCTCCTTTGGCTTTCTGTACTGCTTCCATCCTCTGGAGGCCTGCTAAGTTAACTTGTTTTGATTTGAAAGCACACTCTGTGAGATATGCTTATGCAAATGAGTCACAGATGGAGCTGCACCACAGCAAAAACCAGTCTCATCTGGGACATTCTTTTTTCTTCTTTCTTTCTTTTTTTGCATATTAATTTCCCATCTTTGTGTCTTCACACATGAGAGCCAAAGGTGAACATCAAAGTATCTTCCTCGACTTTTTCTCCACCTTATTTCTTGACGCAGCATCTTGAATAGACGCTGAAGTTGATGGTTCAGTTAGGCTGTCTGACCAGCAAGCCCACACCACCCCTACCCCTGATTTCTGCCTCTTGGTGCTGGAGTCCAGGCAGGTGCCACCATAGCCAGCGTTTCTAGGGGTTCTGAGAACCTTCATGCTTGTACAGAAATTACCTCAGCCCCTGAACCATCGCCATGGCCCTTTAGTTTTCGCTTCCTCTTAATAGAAAAACATTCCTCAGTATGCCATTGTTTTATTAAATTTCTGTGGAAGTTAGATGGCTTTCTCATGAATCTAAATTGTAACAGAATCACGTGCACACAGTACAGTTCTGTGATGTTTACAAAAACCAAAAGTCATAATTACAAAGGAACTTGCTTAGAAATCTACCATCTGCAGGTTAGTGAAATGTACAGACTCTTGAAGTGTTTCACCCACTAACGAATAGAAAAGAAGAAAAGGCAAACCCAAGTTCCAGTGTCGATTTAGGGTAAGCAGCTGATGGGCAAAACTAAAGCTTTCAGAGTTCTTACCTTTTTGAAGGTTCAAAAATAGTAGTTAATTAAGAAATTAAGTCAGGTCGGGTGGCACACACCTGTAAATCCAGTGCTCAAAAGACAGGGGAAGAAGACTCATGCAGCTAGCCTGAGCTACACAGTAAGACCCTGCCTCAAGAAAATAAATAAATACATAAATATTAAAGTTAAAACGTTGTTTTCCCTTCAACACTAATCATGGTTTCTTACTGACCACCTTCCACTTTCCACTTCCTCATTTTTAGTAAGAAATGGAGATGCAGAGTCCCAGTACCAAAGCTGGGTCATAAAGATCATATAAGATTCTTTTGTGACCCCAATGACTCTACCTTCCCCAAACCTTTTGTGCTAGCCTGCACCTCTCAGGAGCTGGGGTGTGGGAAGGGTTGGTTCTTCGGTAGGATAGAGATTGCATTTAGAAGGCACTGTCTACACTGAGGACAACATGGCAGGAGTGGGCACAGAATGCACTGCATCCCCTTCCTAAACAGCAGGACCCACTCATAAAGTCCTCGCCCCAAATTTTAGGTTTTAAAAAGTCATGTTTTACGTATTGAGGAGTCAGTTTGGTCAGAATAGTGTTTGGCTTAAACATATGAAGAGCTGAGGTTGACACTAGAACTCACGTTAAAAAGAGGAACTCATGTTAAAATGAAGAGGAGGAGGAGGGGAAAGAGAGGGAGGAGGGGAGGAGAAGAAGGCGTGGGTGATATACCTGTAATGCCATCCCTGGGGAGCCAGAGACAGATGGAGTCAAAGATTATTGTGGCTTGCTGGTCAGCCAATCTTAAACTACTTGGCAAGTTTCAGACCAGTGAGAGACCCTGTTTCAAAAAGCAAAGAGGTAGGGAGCTGAGGAACAACAGCTGAGATTGTCCTCTGGCCTAAACACACACACATACAGGCATGTGCAAGGTGGGAGTGGCAGGAAGAAACATTCTTAGAATCTATGTAGTTTTCAGTTTCTTGGACTACTATGACCATTCTGCATTTTATGAAGAAGAAATTGTAATAAAATAGGGAAATTCTTTTAGAAAACCACCAGCTACAAACACTTCAAACCAAGGGTAGTGCCACAAGCCTTTAATTTCAGAAGGCAGAAACAGGCTGATCTCTCTGAGGCCAAGGACAGCCTAGGCTACATAGTGAGCTCCAGAACTACACAGTAAGACCTTGTCTCTAACAAACAAAAGACTAAACAGTAACATTATGCATAGACTTTCTGTGTGCACAATCACAGAGCACAGGGAACATTCATTCCCATGGACATTTTTGGACCTTGACATTTTAGGAGTCATTAGCAGTGAGCAGTCAGGGACACTGGGTTTTGCCAGTTAAAGGTTCTAAACCATCAAAATAACTATCCATAGAGTCATTAAAGTGATTATTCTGATCTCCGTGCTACAAAGAAAAATAAACCAAATACAATCAAAACTATAAAGGAAGCCAAAGATGATCCTGTTTTTAAAAGGGGCTTTATCTTCAGAAGTGAACAAAACCACAGATGATAGCTGAAACTTATTCTAACATTCAGATTCACACTTTTAATTTCATCACTTCATGGAAAGCATCTTACACATGTACTTGCAAACACAAAATTAAATTAGATCACCAAGTCAACCCATTAGTGATAACAAGCAGAGCCAGAAGCAGGGACTTCAAAGTAGTCCCATGTTCTCTCACTGCAAGGGGTTAAGTGGATGCCCAGTGCTTCTGGGATTAGAGCAAATATGATTTCTATTATCTCAACAAGCTAGCAGCAAACTGCAGCACTGTCATTTTGTCTGAGTTTGCAGAAGTCCTTATTAATAAAATATCAGTTAATAAATGCATTGTATCTATTGTAAACCCATAGCCACAATTCTAACCCTTCCTTCATACACACAATCTTTAATCTCGGACATTTACTAAATTTCTGCTCAACCGACCAACATACAAAGATAAATTGCCAAGAGACCTTGTTTGTAAAAAACTCAAAATATAAAAAATTAATAAGCACTTTCATATACATACAGTGATGTACCAGTGTTCATTAAGTTGTGTGGGGGTGCAGTGATTGGGGGGTTGGCTATGCTTTGTGGCATTGGACAATTCCCCTGATGGATTTCCAGCCTACTGTGGCTATTTTCTGTTTCTACATCATTGACTGGGGAGTTGTGCATGTGTGAACTGTGTTTGTGTACATGCGTGCATGTGTCTGTCTGTCTGTCCATCTGATGCGATGTGTCTATGGTAACCAAACATTTTAAAGCCATTCTTATGTCAAGCATTTCTATTTCTCTTTCCTATGCTTTTAGTTTTATCATCCAACTTCTATGTTAATGTATTTTAGCTACTAGCAAGATTCTTATCCCAAGCCACTTTGTCAGTCAGCCATGGTGTTGCCAAACGTAAGCAGGAATTGAGAGGATGAAATGTTTTGAGGAAACGTCAGATTATTTTAGAACTTGATCCAGTAGAAATAAGAAAAAATAACTACAATGTGTCCAACTTCCTAGAGGGAGCATCCGGTTGCACTTAGCACAAAGCCCTCCTGAGTATCATGTTGTTAACACAGTTCTGTCTACCCTACAGAAGGTACTTACAGTGCCTGCTCCTACCACGTGTCTCTAATCACCTCAAATATTCTATCACAGAAGTCTGTGTTTGGAAGAAGGGGTGGGATTGGAAGCTAGAATGATGCTTTCCAAAGCAGAGGGATGCAGGCAAAAAGTATTGCTTTTCCAGAAATATTTAGGCAAGATTGAATAGAGTACCACCTGTGAGGCTTTTCGGGATGATTTCTGCGTGGTCTGCAGCTGTAATCTTTGCTTCCTCCTCCTGTGTCTTAATACCCAGATGCATTCAGCTTCGGAATCAAACGTCTTCCTCCTTTTCCCACAACCCAACCTCTCTTTTTCTCCTTGTAATTCTTAGGGTTGTATAAAGTCTTAACCTGCCATCTTAACATCATTGACGTTCATCAGTCACTTCTAATGTAAAGAGCTGGAAGGTCTATGGAAGGGAAATGAGGTGTCTAGAGCCTACATAGGATTTTAACAATTGCACAGGGTTTCTGTGAATAACTCAATGACCCTCTGAAGGAGAACATTCCCAGCACCTTCCTGTGTGAGGAGTAAGAGTTTCCAAGGGTTTCAAAGCTCACTCCAGGTCACACAGAGGTGATAACTACGGGGGCAGAGCCTAGACAAAATGCTAACACCTGCACCACATATACCTTTGGGGAGCATTTACCTAAGCTGCAGCCGGTGAGAATGTCCCTTTGGTTACTTATCTATAACTCTTCCATCTATGCAAAGCTATCCTTTAGTTTGTGCAGGTAAAGCTTTGTGCTTACCTCATTTCTAGGGAAGGTGGCACAGTTTTTCATAGCTGTGTTTGGGCTGTCTAATAAGATCGCTACTGTTCTGGTTGGTGCTGAGTGTTTTGAGTGGTGTAAATGTTTTGAGCATCACACCTCACACAATAATAGTAGGAGACTTCAACACTCCACTATCATCAATGGACAGATCTTGGAATCACAAACTAAATAGAGACACAGTGAAACTAACAGAGGTAATGAACCAAATGGAGTTAACAGATATCTATAGAACAT
>CM052711.1:18238787-18281626 GCA_028551405.1 Uromys caudimaculatus | reverse complement strand
AAATAAATAAATAAATAAATAAATAAATAAATAAATAAATAAATAAATGTTTTGAGCAATCTATTCTACTTCTAGTTATCAGAAAATGCCAGTTAATTTTAGTGTGTGATTTTTCTTTTCAGAATGTGGGATCTTCTAAAAGGAGCACATGTCTTGCACTGTTGTGGGAATGACTCTTTTCTTTGTTACGTTGATAATTTTTACGAGAGAGGTCCTAAGGATTGGAATTATTTGACTCTCTTTGTAAAACTCCACCTTGGTGCCTCATCTCCATGATTTCAAATACACAATTTGGGCAATTGTTAACAGATCCTCAGTTATATACACACACACAAACAGGCACACATACACACACACACACACACACACACACACACACACACACACACACCACAAGCTCACTTACTCATCCTAATTATAATACTAATGAAATGTTTGAAGGCTTTGTGCCCCACCCTCCACCCCAAGATTTAAGCACTAGGGAGGCAGAAGCTGGAGAATCAAGATCTCCAACATATCATGCTACATAGGAAGACCCTGTCTCAGAAAACCAAAATGTAAAGAGAAGAGAGGGAAAGAAGGCAATATATGTATTTTCAAAGATCTTCCATCATACCAAATATTTACTCCATGAGTGACAAAATCAATCATATCTTTATTTGCATTTATTTTTTGATATGGGCAATGATAACCTTTTTATAACTTAGCATTTTTAAGGAAAATCATGAAAAATTTGAAATTGAGTAATTTACCTCATCGATTTCATGAGAGTATTAGTGTATGTGTTTATATGTGTGTGCATGTGTGTTTGTGTGTGAATATATGCTTGTATAGGTGTGTGTGAGTGAGTGTTTGTATGTGTGTGTGAGAGAGGGCTCTCCTACCTTGGGACAGAGCGATGCTATGACCAACAACACATCACCATCACTACTGCTGCTCTATACCCTGGCACTTCTGGGAAATTGCCTTGCATATAATAATTATCTAATAAATATTCGTTAAGTTAAATTGGATCAAATGCATAATTAATTTAAACTGGAGTCTTTCAAATAAATTGTTTAAATGAAACTATATTTATCCCCAGAGAGCAAACAGATTGTTCTTAAAACTATATATATTCAATATAGTAAATAAAACTTGAGACCTATTTTCATGCGACAATTTTTCAAGTCATAGTTCTTGTTTGAATTCCATTTGCAAGTGACAGAAAACCAAAATACATTATCTTAAAGTAGATCTACACTTTCTCCTACATAGAGTGTTCACAGGCAGGTCTAGTCTGTAAAGACACCTGAATTCGCAAGGATCTGGTTAATTCTTCTTTGTTATTCAGTCCTCATTATTACCCAGCCTCCACCTCCTGAATAAGATAACTACGTCCCAACAGCAGGAATAAAGGAGAGGAAGAGATAGAAGACAGGGACAGGAGAGAGAGGAAAGAGGGAGGAACAGAGAAAATACAGGATGGAAAGAAAAGCAGGGGGAGGCTTCTTTTCTTTTGTAGTGTCTTTTTGTCTTCTCTTTTCTTTCTAGTTTCCTCTGTTGATTGGCTTTTTGAGACAGTCTTCCTGTAGAGCCATGGTGAGTCTCTCTCACTGCCCCCTTTCTTTAAGGTGGCCACATCTCATCTACTCTTATCTTATTGACCAGGACATGTAATATGTCCCTGCCTAGTTGCCTGGGAGCCTGGGAGATATAATATTTGTTATGGTAGCCACATGCTTAGATGAAAATGGAGAGTGTTATTACTACAGAAGAAGAGGAAAAGAACTAGCAGGGATAGAGTGATTTACAACCGTTTTATACAGCGGCAATGAGTTTTGAGTAAAACAAATCAATATGGAGCAAGTAAATTAATTAGTTTCAAATAAACTTTCATGGCCAGAATCTCAAGGAGCTTCAAGACCATAGATAAAGCTGCTCCCAATGGAAGAGTTGCTTTTGATTGATGCCATCCCAGTCCCCAACCCAAATGACCTTCAGTAAGAATTCATACAATGTGCTTCAAATTAGCTCAAGAATGTGTTGCAAGGCAAATATGTGCCTTTGTAAGATTAATCCCTACAATTAAACAAGAGACGTGTTTGATATCTCCCTTCACTGGCTGGGCTAATGAACAGTAATGCTTCTGTTCATTGAACTCAAATGAATCTCTCTTCCCTGTAATCATTCTGAGAGTCTGGCTAGTCTGTATTATAAAATTCTTTGAGAAGTACAGGTTGCTTGCCTCATTCAAGCTCCCAAGAAGTTGCTATTTCATGGATTTGGGAGCAGTAATTGTTGCGTTTCCATGTGCTATTTGCAGTTTTCACTGATTAAGCATCACCACCACCATTACTCAACGGGGTCAGCTACTGAGCTTTCTGCATAAACCCCTAAAGCTAAAGAATAAGAAGGTAATAATGAAAAAAACATTGAAACTTTGAGATGAAACTGAAAAAATTAAAAGTTAAAAAAATAGAGAGCACTGAATAGTAATTCTGAGACAGAGAAGGTGAGGCTGATGGAAATTATGAGATGAGTGAGGGGTGGGAGGGGCAGAAAGATGGAAGAAAGAAGGGAAGTCTGGAAGGCAAAAGGGCTGCTTCTTACAGAAAGCAGAGGGGAGGGCAAAGCTGTGTCTCAGTGGCAGAGTACTTGCCTAGTGTGTCATAGGTATAGGTCCTGGGTTCAGTGCACAACATCATGAGCCAAAAAACAAATAAACAAGACAAATAAACAAACAAAACCAAGCGATCTTTATGGGGAAACAGAAGTTCTCTTCACAGATAGGTTTGGCAGAACCTGTCTTAACTGGGGTGCCCTATTTGTCTATACTGTTGAGTATGAAAACCTGGATCTGAGTTTACCCATCATTTAGAGGGTACCAGCTGTGTTACAGCTTGACCTTATACACTGAAACTAAACTCCTTAGGATGCTCCACTAGAGCCATCCCATCAGTATACCTAACAATCGCCTGAATTTGACTTTTATGTTACCATATTTGATCCTTACAGCATCATGATGAAGAACTTGATTCCTACTGAGGTTCAGAGAAAAAAGGTGTCTTGGTCCAAGGGGGTCCATGAACCACTGGGAATTTCAGGTCTTCAGTTCTCACCAAGTTCCAGGAAGGTCATTCAGCCTCCCATGGACATCATCTGTGAAGTAGAAATCACTAACAACAAGCTCACAGATTTCCATGCAATAACGATATGAGACCATGTAAAAGGATCTTTAGGAAATGGGATCCCTACAGGAAATGTCATGCTGAGACAGCAAATGTCCATCCCCACAGACTTGGTCTTTTTTCCAAAAATAACTCCCTTCCATCTTTGGCACTAGAGCTACATCTACACATGAATATTCCCTGACTTTTGTTTCATCTTTTCTACAGCTTATAATACTGCTATGAGTGAATTCCTTTCTCTCTGAGTTTAGCCAAAACTATAAATAAGTTCATTTTTCCTTTATTACACGTTATGTAATTTTCTCCTAATTCAAGGGAGTGGCTGTACCTAGAGCCAAGCCTTTTGATGTGAGACTTCATAAACAATTATATGTATGAAAATACTTTGTAAAATTAAAAACATAATTTGTCATATTGGTGCACAACCTGAAATGTTCCATGTGATAGCTAAATTAAGTTTTACGTGCCGTTTTTTTGGTTTTGGTTTTTTGATTTTTGTTTTGCTTTTTTTTTTATTTATTTATTTTTTTTTGGTTGGCTGGGTTTTGTTGTTGTTCTTATTGTTGTTTTGTTGGGGTTTTTTTGGGTTTTTGGGGGTTTTTTGTTTTTGTTTTGTTTTGATTTGATTTGATTTTGGTCTAATAAGATGGAACAATGATAGAGAAGCCAGAAGAAGAAGAAGAAGAAGAATGTAAAAATGAAGGCAGAAAGGGAGAATAAAAGAAATCAATGAATAAGAATAAATGGAACACCTTGATCACAGTGGCTAGCATGGAGCGTAACCTATACCAGGCACCATGCTAAGTCTTTCCTCACTATCCCAGCAGCTCTCTAAGGCAGATTCTGTTATGAGCTCAGTTCTTAGATACAGAAACTAAGCACTGGAGACATTCAGTAACTGGACTCAATTATAGAACTAGTTGCTGGCAAATCCACACCCACCATAGCAGACAGGAAATCTTTCTTAACTCTCATAGTGCTTTCTTGGGCAGCTAGAAACAATAAATGATATCACCATCTCATCAGAAGCAGCCATAGAAGGCCAGACTATCAGCACAGCAGCTAGTAAGAATACTACCCCATCAAGAAATCCAACACATGGTTCCCTAATGTTCAGTGGCACAATGGAGAGTACAGTACTTATGGAAAATATTAGTTCATATCATATGCCATGCAAAGAGATTAATTCTCCATTAAACATACATCAATTGCTAGTGATGTTACAAAGTAACAAAGTATAATAAAGTATAACTGAGAGTTTACCACTCAGTGGATGTTGGGGTAAAGTGGTGTCAGTCCTACGTCTGCCCCACTGGGACTCAGGCCTCTGGGGGAGGCAGGAAACAGGAAGTTTGACCACGCCCACCCCGCCGGACAGGTGTCGGGCTGTGATAAGCCGTGGGACACCACCCTAGGATGGGGAGTGTGGCCTGCAGTCCCAAGGACTTTACAGAGCCGGCTCCATCTGGTTCCCAGGCTCTTGGGCATCCCAGGCACTGCTGGATGTTGTGGAAGAGCTGAGAATGGAGTGGGGGCTCACGGACTGGATCTAGCACAGACCAAGGGGGAAAGGCAGTTAGGAGCCCGGCTGGGTCCCGCTGGGGACCGAGTCTTTGGCTTGTTTGAGGCTAGCTGGCTTGGTTTGGTAGAGGCCATGCATGGTTGGGCATGCTGAGAGGCCTTCTGCATGAGATTAGACGCAGCTCTTTAGATGAAGGCCTGTTCCATTGTTCCACACTGAGGATCCTGATAAAGAGAGACAGTCCCTGGTTTTAGGGAGTTTATTGTCATGGTGGAGAGTGGCAATGAGTGAAACCATACCCCCCCCCCCTTCTAGGGCAGGCTTGAGGTTAAAATACCTTTTGCAGGTAGGAGTGCCTGGGAAGGGGAGTTTATTGGCTAAGCTTCTAGGTACCTCATTAAAATGGGAATGTCTTGAGGCTACATGACCACACCTCTACCTGTGGAGGGTTTGGGGCATTGCCCTTACGTGATTGAAGGTCACAGACCTATGGAGAGCTGCGGCCTCATGTCAGGAGCCTGGGGCCCAGGAGTATGGCAAAACACCTACCGTCCCTTGTAAGGTTATCCCCTGCTGGGGACCACCCTACTGGGTTGCCAGGGTTTTAAACCTTAGTTCAACCAGAAACCAGGCTTCCTTTCACGGTCCTACAAGTGGATGCTCAACTAATAGGTAAATTTAAAGCAGTTTTAAAAATTACAAAGAGGGGCTGGCTCAGCAGTTAAGACCACTTACTGCTCTTATAGAGAATCTGTGTTCACCCACATGGCAGCTCACAACCATGCCTAACTCCAATGCCAGGGAATCCAAAGCCCTTCTTTGATTTTCACTGCACCAGGCAGGCATATGCATGGTGAGCATTCATTCATGTAGGCAAAATACTCATACATATTATATATAATGACCTCCCCTCCAGTAAAAGTCTAGCTCAGCAATCCACTCTTGGTTAGATAAAATCTTGGTTAGGCACAAATCTAAGTAGCCATGATCCTCTGAGCCAGGCCCTGATCAAGTAAGGACAATTTAACCTGTTTTTAAAATAAAGCTCTGAGACTCTCCAGGAATAAACAAATGGCTAATCAATGTAGAAAATGATGCCCTTAGTCAGGAAAATGCAAATCAAAACCCTAGTGAGCTACCACTCCATGTCCATTTGAATGAATATTTAGCAAAGCCCAGAACACAAGAGTGGGCAAGAATGGGGGGGGGGGGGGAGCAGAGCCTTGTGGGCTGCCTGTGGGAATGGACAGTGATAAAAAGATAATGTCTGTGTCATAGAGCATTCCTACTGCCAGGTGCATGCGCAAAGAATTGACAGCAGAGACTTTTGGAGATGTCTCTGCACCCACTTTGTTGCTGTATTGTTTACAAAGGCCAAAGACAAAGAGAGCCCAAGGACCCCTGGAGGGATGAAGATGTCAACAAAATGCTGAACACAAGTACAAAGCAAGAATCAATCTTTTAAAAAGAAGGCATGTGACATGTGCGATGGTGTGGATAATCTCTGAAGACACACAAAGTGAACAAGCCTTGAGAGAAGGATAGATGGTACACACTACCACTGCCTCTGAAATATTAATCCCTAAATCAAATCACTTCATAGAGACAGAAAGTACAACGGTGCTGGCTTGGGACAAGAGGATGGAGAATGCAGAGTTATGGCTTAAGAGTACAGACTTGAGGCAGGAAGAGTTGCTCAGCATAAATATAAGGAGCAGATTCTAGACCACCCAGCATCCTCACAAATGCCAGTAGGCATGGTGGCCCTACTCTAATCCCATCAATCTAGAGGCAGAGATAGGGAATCCCTAAAGTAAAATAGTAGCTAGTGCAATGGAATAGGTGAGTTCTGGGTTTAAGTAACAGCCCCCTGCCTCCATATATAAGATTGGGAGAGATTAAAGATGACACTAGACATCAATGCCTGACCTCCCCATGGATGGGCACATACATGGAAACCCACACACATGCAAATATGCATATGTGCATGTACATACCAAAGAAGGAAAGAAAGACAGAGAGACAGAGACAGAGACAGAGACAGAGACAGAGACAGAGACAGAGACAGAGACAGAGGGAAGGAGAGAGAAAGAGGGAGGGAGGCAAAGAGGGAGGGAAGGAGGGAAGGAGAGAAGAAAGAAAGAAACAAACAAGGAAAGAAACAAAGAAACAAAGAAAGAAACAAAGAAAGAAATTTTAAAGTCAGCACAAGCCAGGCATGGTGTCTCACTCTGGCATTTCCACCTCTCTGGGGTAGCAGTTTTCAGCTTGTTTGTCACAACCCCTTGAGGGTCAACCAAACCCCCAGAGGGGTTATATATCAAATATTCTGCATTTCAGATGTTTATGTAAGATTCAAAACAGTAGCAAAGTTACAGTTATGAAGTATCAACAAAAGCAATGTTATGTTTGGGGTTCACCACACATGAGGAACTATATTAAAAGGTCACGGCATCACGATGGGTGAGAGGCTCTGACGATGTGAAGCTTGTGCAAGCCGCAAATCCGAAAATATGGACGAGAGAAATCCTTTTTCTTAAATCTTCTTTGAATGCCGCTATTTCCATTTATAAGTGAAATCCAGGCACTTTTTATGTAGTTTAATAGTTACATATACTGAAGGACTCCCACTCATCCAAGCTTAGCATGTATGTGCATGTTTGTTTGTTTGCTCGTTTGTAGATAGGGTCTTGTTCTATAGTCCAGGATGACCAGGAACTCACCACATAGTTCATGACAGCCTCAAACTTGCAGCCATGTTCCTCCCTCAGCTCCCTGAGTACTGGGATTACAGGCAGGAGCCCCCAGGCTCAGCTTGCTACATGTACATCCATGTAATCCTAACAATACAGATTACTCTTATCTCCACTTTACAGACGAGTAAGCTCAGTCCAGGAGGAAAGCAATTTCATCCACCGCAAGTCTATTTGAGCTCCAGCAGTCTGCAAACACTGAAGTTAATTCTCTCGGTGCAAGAGTACTGGCCTCTCCTGGAATGTTGCTAATTTAAAGACACTCCTTTCTCCTGAACTCTCAGGATTAGGGAGACCCCTGAAAAGCAATGTTTAGATTTGTAAGGAAGAAGTTGTACATTTGTGCCTCATACATCTCACTCAAGTGCTGGGGGTTTCCCTTAATTCAATTCAGCTCATTTTTCTAGACCAACAGTTCTCAACCTGTGGACTCACCACAAACTAAGGAACTGTATTAAAGGGTCACAGCAGTAGGGGGTTGAGAATCAGTTAGGACCTAAACCCTTACTGTCTGGAGCTGTTAGATTTGGATACTGTACTAGGCACCCAGATTTGCAGACAGGAGACAGAGGTGGATATATATTTATTTAGACACCAGATGACCAAAAACAAGCAACTTTTCTTCGGACTGAGGGCTTCTGTTTTCTTGCCATTGACCAACCTACTGTAAGTAGATTAGGATCTACGTTTCACAGCTGTAAAATAAGTCACTAGTGGACTAGAAAACAACTGCATTGTTCAAACATCTCGCCACACACACAGTCCATGCTAGGAAAGCCAACTGGATATGTGGTGAAGAATATGATTCCCATGACCTCTCCCTTCGCTAATTTATCTAGACAACTCAGGCTCGGGACTTGCTCAGGACTGACTTCACACTCTGTGTATGTACTTATTCATACATGTATACATGTGGTATTCAGAGACATCTATTCTGTGCCTTTGTTCAAGATGCTGGGACACAGCACAGAAAAAGGGGTATCCCCATCTGCAGAGGGCTCCCCAGCATTGCCACTAATTCCTGAGTGATCTCGGGCACTCAGAGTCTACATGGGTGGGTATGGCGATCTCTTAGTAGGAGAACAGAATGTGTGTGTAGAAGAGAACAGAGTGTGTACCCTTGAGGACAGCCCAGCTACACGTCTATACCAGAAAACACTAATAATTAAAATATTTCTTTATTTTTAAGACATTAAATAATGTATGTAAATGACCTGACATGCGATAAGTAATTGCTAATTAGCAAAAACAAAAAACAAAACAAAACAAAAATCCTAAATGTAAGTAATATTTATGACAATTGACAGATGATACTGATTTCCTGAGGAAATGAACGATTCAGAAAAATTAAAATGAGAAATATTAATAGCGACATTCTTAATGATGGCTGGGGATGTTACTCAGGGCAGTGCTCCAGCGCAGCTCAGGGCCTTTGGGTTCCACATCCTACACTGCACATATGCATACATATAGTACACATATACATACATGCACATATATATGCATAATCTCTACACTCCTTCTACTAGACAAAGACTTTCTATTGAACCAGAGTGGATGGCAAGGAGAGCTCTGTGTAACTAGCCAAGGCCATGTGTACACACATTATTCTTTAGAACCTTCTAGCAATAACTTAAAATGAGAAACTAAATGATCTTCTGAATGGCCACTGGCCATGGGGACAGACTTGTCAGGAATGTGGTTTTCTTTTAAAGATACTTGTCATTCTTGTGCATACTAGATGAAATATAGCATATTACATATAGCATATTCTTTTCTTGGCATGTGACACAAATTTTCTAGGGCCCTTCATTCTGTGTCTTCACACTGTCTAACCTAATAATCACTAGCCACATGAACATATAAATCAGAATTAATTGAAAACAAACATGATTTAACATTCATTCAGCCTTCAGTGATGCTGACCAACTTTCAAAATGCTCAGTTACCTGCTGTGGCAAGTGGGCCCAAGACTAGACAGTTTGGCTATGGAGTCTTCTCATCATGATGAAAAGGTCTGCCATATAACATCATGTCCTGCATCTCTATCAACCCAGACTTTCCACATAGAATCAGATAAGCATGAATCTACTGGTCGAATATATAAAACTAACTCCTCATCTGATTACTACTGGGGACCCAAGAGCCAAATTGCTGGTCAAAGCAAACACAGCACCTACTTTCTGTTTAGTGGCGATTAAGCACCTTTCCATAGTCCATGTCTGCCTGTGTGCCACCATGCTCCCTGCCATGATGTTAATAGACTAAACCCCTGAACTGTAAGCTATCCCCCAATTAAATACTTTCCTTTATAAGAGTTGCCATGGTCATGGTGTCTCTTAACAGCAAAAGAAAACACTAAGATACAAGCCAACAGTTGGCACTTCCAAACAGGCCTCTTGGACATGGTACTTTGTAGCCTAGATCAGGTGGGCAATTTCTGTGGCACTGGAGTCAAGTCCATGATTGTCTATTAGACTTTTGGTGTTCTCAGATTTTTGCTAATGAGACTAGACACAGTACAAAAAGAATTCAAATAAAAGCAAGTAAACTTCTCATGTTGCCTTGAGCAAATGGCATAAAGAAACAAGGTCTTCTCCTCCCCTCAGGAGCAGAGCACCCACTTTGTCATTTAAAATTATTTTATAATTAGATTGATGTTGTGTGGGATAAGTCTTTGTGACCCTGACATTCAGATGCCTTGTAGCTGCTACAAAGTGAGGAGCATTCCTTTGCTTGTTTGCTGCAGGTCTGTTCTCAAGGAGACGGAACATTTATTAGGTCACTAAACTGTCTAGATTTGAGATATTTCCGTATTCTCTGCAGTGATCATACTCTGTCACCCACACCACCTAAAAATACCCAGCTTCCCATCACTTGGGGGAACCGCAAAGCAGTTAGAAGGCAATAAAATCTCTGGACAGCTCCTCTTGGTGGATCTGCATTTTCCTCTGATCAATTAGAGTCAGAGACACTGGAAATGGAGAATGAAGGAGGTAAAATTCAAGGGACAGAGCCTCATGTCAATCCCACAAACAGCCTGGGCAAGCAAAGAGCTCAACCAGGAAGCTTTTCCTCCTCTGAACTTGTTAATTATTAGCCGGAATTCATCATTAAAGTATCACCAATAAAATGTTTCCATCTCTTCCAGGAGACATGTCAAAGAGGATCCTGCCCTGTTTCATGGCTCCTGTCACTATTCATGTCACTGAAGAGGGACAGAGAGGTCTGGTTGTCTTTATAATAAACAACATCGCCTGGTCCAGAAAGGCACTTCCCAGTCATCTAATAAGGTAAGATGCCCCATTGCAGAATGTTTCAGAAATGTGATGAAAATTCTTGCCTGCCTCCCATCTGCATCCTCACTTTCAAAACCTGGAGACTGGTGGGTCCAGGACCTTTGTATTTATTTGTCCCCTCCTTCCTTTTCTAACATACCTTTGTCTTGTGGCCACCCACACATAGTCCCCCTTCTGCTGGCATGTCCTAAACCCAGACAGATCAAAGGAGCTAAAGTTAAAAGCCAGCAAAGATTATTTTTTTACAATGGAGGTTGAGTTAGAAAAACAACACTCTCTAAGGTGATGCGGCTGACGATCTTGTGAAGACAAATTCATTGAGTTAAAGTAGACCACAGCAGCAGTTCAAGACTGAGAGCCTGGCCCTGCCTGTGGTCTAGTAACCCCAGAACAAAAGGAGCCCATTCCTGTCTCAAAGAGGCGTTGACTCTCCCAGGACAGAAGGATATCTGAAAAAGCTTCCAAAGACACTGAGGTGAATCTAGCCAGCAGAGACAACCTTCTAAAGGGCAGGCTGGTTGTCACTATGCCTTCAGGTAAGAAAGGCCAGCTGTCCCATCATGTTTGTAAAGACTGGACTATTCTTACCCTTAAAGACTGATCTGCTGCCACAACCACAATACACATTGTCTGACAACCTGTATACAGTGGGCACTCAGTCAAGGTAGGGGCCTGTTCTCATCTCCAACAGATACAGTGAGTCACTGGAGACGTCGTTTTCTCTTTCTTATCTAAAATAAACAGCATTTAGTTAGTTTTATATTTTTACATTTTAAAGTTCTGTTTTGCATAGAAAAGTAAAAGACACAAGTGGAAGACAAAATTGTTCTATAGAGAAGATGAAGGGAGAGGAGGGGAGGGGGTAAAGGAAGTCAGGCATGGGAGAGGGCAAAGGAGAGAGGCATAGTGAACTGGATACGTTTGCTATTTCCAAAAGCATGTTCCTTTCAATGTGACGATGAGAGAGGAAAACACTTTCATTTTCTTTTCCAACAGCTAAAATATAAAAGGTTGCTGCAATAATATCAGACATTATTGGATATTTTGAGCATTCTTGCTAGTGAAATAATCTGAAATACTGGCCCCAAGGTGCCCTAGAAACTTTGTTTTTCCAGTGCAGGAATGTCAGTTGCAGGGAAGGAGTGATGTATGCTGTCTAGAGAGCAAATGATGGCCAGACACCATGTTCGGACAGCATCACCCTGCACAGTGAGTTCTAGCTGGACCATCTTTTGCAAACACTGTTGGTCACAGTAGATGTTTCTCCCAGAGAACCCCAAAACTTAGAACCTTGTTTTCAAATCACCAGCCCAGAACTGAACTTCTGTCATGCCACATCTACAAATGTGTCAAGAAACTGGTCGGGCTCAAAGGTGAGTTGGATCCAGGCAAATCTCATGGAAATGGATTACTTACAACTGCAGTCTAGTTAGTGTCCATCTGAGGGGAGCATAGAAAGTCCTAGGAATAAAAGGGTTCAACCCTCATCATTTTTTACAACTTTTAAAGATGTCTTAAAATATATTAGACAACATATCACTCCAATTTAATCTCCTGGTTATAAAAAAGGCAACATTATAAAGCAAGGAACTGATAAAGCAAATATTTCATTCATACTGATTTTAAAAGTGGATCTCAAATATCAAATAAACTCTAGAGACCCTTCCTATTAAGCTAAAAGCTACTCGCAGACAACCCAGACTGACTTTTAGGTACCATCCTTGGCTACTAGGCAGTACTGTCATACCCTAAAGCCTTTATTATGGCAACATTTACTCAGTCAAGTGAGCATAGTTTAACATACTGAAGACTGTCTTCTGTGAAACCACTATGAGGGGCCTGAAGAGACAGCTCAATGGGTAAAGTGTTTGCCACTCAAGCATAAGGACCCTGAGTTCAGTCTTCAGCATTCACACAGAGAGCCAGACAATATTGACCGGCAATCACAATCCCAAAGTTGGTAAAATAGAGGCTGGTAGATCCCTGAGGCTCACTGGCTATCTAGTCTGGCCTAATTGTCAAGTTCTAGGTCAAAAAACAAAATTGAAGGCTCCTGAGGAGCCATGGTTCCAGAGGAACACCCATAGTTAGCTTCCAGTGTTCCCCCTCCCTTCCTCCTCCCCCCCCCCCCCCACACACACTCACACTCACATGCTTTTCCATGGAAAAAGGATGGCTTGCACCTTTTCATTGTCAGAACCCCTATAATCTTTATTAGGGTAATCATGGTGGGAAAACACAGTAAACAAACAGAAGAAATTCTCACAGGGCAGCATTCTACCTATGCCACACTGTTCATGGTTCCACATCTCTCCTCAGCCTACTTCTTACAGTCATCAACAGCCCATCAAGACAAAGTGGAAACAATACCTATATCTTCATCTTGAGAGCTAAGAGGGTCTGAGCAGAGAGTACTGTGGTGAAAGGGAGCAGGCAGGAGAAGAGGGAGAAATGTCATCAATCAGGGCTGTTTCAGATCATACTTTCAAGAACTGCACTTCAACGGTGAAGCAGAAGTGGAAAATTGG
Organism: Uromys caudimaculatus; assembly: GCA_028551405.1. NCBI lineage: Eukaryota > Metazoa > Chordata > Mammalia > Rodentia > Muridae > Uromys > Uromys caudimaculatus. The sequence continues at coordinate 18,268,354 of CM052711.1, read as the reverse complement.
CACCAGTCAATAAAACAGCAATTTCTCTCTCTCCTCTCTCAGCCTTTATTGAGCAATGCTCTGTTAGGACTGAAGGTCTTGGCTAAATCTTTGGTCCACTTCCTGATTCATTAGCATTGTAGCACAGAGACTGTTCCTACAGGTGGGATAAACTGTTGAAGTTTCCCAGTACTGATTCGCCTTACACCCTTCTCCAGTTGATTCATATGAAAAGCTGGCATCCACAGAGTAGTTACCAAGTGGAAGCCAACCGTGCTATAAAGGCACCACAAAAGCAAGAGTCCTGATGCTCTGTTGCCTGCACACACACATAGACCTATTTATACAATGGCTAAAGAATAATAATGAGTTAAAGTGCTTGTGACCCATCTGGCCTTATCTATGAATCATTACTTCTCTCTCTCTCTCTCTCTCTCTCTCTCTCTCTCTCTCTCTCTCTCCTCTCTCTCTCTCACACACACACACACACCACAAACTTACACAGACAAGAAAATGTTCAGACACTACAGATAAGCATTAAACCTATTTTTACACATTATGTGTACGACTTACTGAATTTGATTTACTTTTTTATCAGTCATGTTTTACCAGGCAATTTTCCCCCTGAATAAAAAGCTAATCAAGTTATTAGCAGTCTTAAGCTCAACCAGAAATAATGTTAAAGAAAGAAAGAAAGAATAAAGAAGGAAGGAAGGAAGGAAGGAAGGAAGGAAGGAAGGAAGGAAGGAAGGAAGGGATATTACTGAGAGGCAGAATCAGGAGAATGGTTGCAAGTTAAAGCCTAGCCAGGGCTACATAGTGAGACCATGACTCAAAGGATAAAAAGTTAGATTCCATAAAATCTCCATGAAACCTGTAAGTTTATATATAAAACTAACATCAATTTGAGACTATACAATTTATAACGTAAATTCAAACTTAGAAATCTGAGAGTCAGTACAGCAAGTAATCAAACAATGATATTCAAGCCATTCGTCAATTCTTTATAGGCAAATAGGAAAAGAATACAGCTGTGTGATTTAACAAACATAGCTGTGTCCATACTGCATAAACTCTAAGGATAGATTTTTAAATTCTCACAGTTTGCATATTACAACATTCAAAGTCATACCAAATAAAATATTATAAATAACTTCAAAGTATCTAAATATCACCACAATATTTTTTTCTCTATACCAACTCTCTATGTAAAATATGCAAGCACGGTTACTTCATTCGGTGTCCAGATATAATAGCAATGATTTAGATTCAAGTGCACGATAATCTTAACTCATCTATTTAGATAAAGGATGGAAATAGTCAGTTGGTCCCTTATTTTTCTTACCCTTCATTCTGTGGTGTCTCAGATACATCTGAATGCATTTACAAGTATACAGAATAGCAGTATCCACAGGCTACAGGATAAGCAGTTGGTATTGTGTCTAGGCACCATGTATCTGCCCTTAGAGTGATACCAATATTCCCCCAGCACACACCTGACTACCTTCTAATATCTCTGGGCCACACAAGTAAAAGTTGGGATCTGCCTGGGTTAAGGTAAGCACCCAGCCTTTCCTCTGTATTCACAATCACCTCTTATCTCACAGATCTACACTCATGCTGGATCCACTGGACTCCTACTAATCAAAACCCTTAATAACATTCTTGACCTCGGAGTATGATTTCCACTTGCTGTTGTCAGTGTCAACTAATGAAATCTGAGCCAAGACACACACCAGGTAATGTGCTTAAGAAAAATAATCCCAGTAAAAACTACAAAAGGAAAAAAATTGATGCAGAAGTTACATAAAGAATACTGTATCCTTAATTTTAGTAAGCTTGTTGATGATAACTGTCTTGAAGTTACCTAAGCAATCATTCTGAAACACATGCAAAACCCAAATGTAGCTCAATGTCTAAAAGTTTGTTGCTGAAAGCCTGGCAGAAAACTGTTTGATATGTTTGCAGAATGAGGATCTGAATTGTACAGATTTATCCCATGGGCATATGACACTATAGCATAGATGCTATAGATAGAATCACAGAAATAATACAAAGTAAAATATTAGGTTAAGACCAAAATAACTAGAGTCATCTAGCTGTGAGCATACTCGTGAGAGCATACACATCCACGGATATAGTCCTTCTCACCACAGACCTGCATAGCCGTCCTATTGTTTCCAAACTGCGGTACACTTAAGAAATTATTATTAACCTAAATGTTTTCAAAACAGCCTCTGAAACAATTGCAAGGGATGGCATTAAATCAAGTGGAACAACACAATACATTGAATAGCCAAACAGTGTACTTGCTAAGGACAGGTGACGCTAACAATCAGCAAGGAATGTGCCAAGTCTCATTTACTTCCTGTCACTTGGAAGCATCTGATCATCCTTTAGTATAGTACATAATCCTTGATGCTCTGGGAGGTCACAAAGTTGATAAATACTCTGATCCAGGCAAAATAAAGAAGAAAAAGGAAGGAAGGAAGAGAAAGAAAGAAAGAAAGAAAGAAAGAAAGAAAGAAAGAAAGAAAGAAAGAAAGAAAGAAAGATCAAGCTAAAGTTTCCCTTTTCCCAGGGAAGTGAAGAATTCTTACCTTTCTGTACACCAGCATGTTGGGTGATTCGTCTGCCACCCCATTGCTCGTCTGTCCATAATTATTTCCCTGAGCCATTTCACCCAGAACTTGGTAGCTCAGATACAAGGATGATCCGTCTGCCCTGCAAAGGATTAGAGAGCCTCTAGTGAGATCCTGGTAGGAGTCCTGGAAGGAACAAACCACACACACACACACACACACACACACACACACACACACACACACACGTCTTCATGTTCACAGTACCCAATCTCCACGGGGAGAATTCTCTCATTCCTGGGCTGACTGGAGAACACAGGACAGGGACTTTTTTAAAAAAGAAAAAATGGAAGGAGTTTACATCTGTAGAAGCCCCAGGAAATTTGAACAGACAACCTACCAGTTAGAAAGAGTCAGCTGGCTAATGTTTTTGTGGACTTCATTTTGTGAACACCCTCTTTTTAAAAGTATTAGGCACTCACTTTAAAAACCCCACAGTTGGCACTTCCCTAATACCCACTGCTCTCTCCGGATACTTCCTGCTCCACTTGATGCGGTTCTCCCAAAGGGCAGAAAGTCAACACCCACAGCAGCCCACTTTCTCCTAGTAGCCTGCTAGTTCCCCACGGCAGGCGCATCAGAGGCCCCTTCCCCACAAGTGTTCTCCGGCACATGTTTCCTCTCCATCCCTCGGGTTCCCCACACAGCCTGAGCATAGGCTTTTCCACTTTCACCTGCCTTCACTGCCAGCTCAAGGCTCCTCTGTGCTCCCACCTCACTCTGCTCGCTAAGTCTGGACCCAGTCCTCACTAATCTTTGGAAGAAAGCATCCACATTAGGTCCAGGCAACCCGAGGCTGGTGGGAAGTCAAGCCTTGGGCAATCACCTGGCTCACCTCAGAGAGCAAGCAAACTGCACAAGCCTGGAGCAATTGGCCAGAAGAGCAGAGAAATCTGGGTCCCAGCTCATCCTGCTCGGCCCTTGCTCTCGGCAGCAGCAAATGGCAGGCAGCCTTGCCCTGCATCGAGGCACTGGCCACACCGGGCAGCAGTTTCAGCACCGTGGACCGCGGCGTGCGCAGCGCCCCAGCCCGGCCGGGCGCGCCGCTCATTGGGGACCGCGGCTCCCGCCGTCGCAGAGCGAAGACCGGGTGCGGGGCCGGAGGGTCCCGGGGACTCCGGGTGGCACCGCCTCCTCCCCTCCCTCTCCCTCCGGTTACCTCCTCGGCCAAGGTCACGGCCCCGCGGCTCCCCTCCGGGCGTGCTGAGGGCAGGCGCTGTCAGCTGGCTGCGAGCGGAGCAGCGAGGCAGGGCAGCCTCATCACACTCGCGCTGCTCAGGCCACCGCCACCCTCGCCGCGGTGCACAGGCGGCCCCGGCAGCCGCCGCTCGCGCCCGCTCCCCCGGGCCGCCTCGCTCGTTCCCTCCTCCGCTTCTCCTCCCGGGGACTGGGACCAGTCGAGCGCGCGCGGGAGTCGAGACGCCCGGCCCGTGCGCGCGCGACTGGGAGGAGGGAGGAGGCGACAGTCACGTGGGACAGGGACGCCCGAAGGTGCCGGCTCGGATGGGCTCGGCTCCGCCGCTGCCACACCCCTGGGTGTCCCCGGCCTCCCGACCCCGCAGCCCCTCGGGAGCACAGGCTCTGTCCCCGGCTCTGGCCAGCCCACGCTCCCGCGCCCCGCCCGCGCCGCCGCAGGCCTGGAGAGCCAAACTGAGCTAAGCAGGAGGAAAGGCTTGGCGGAGGGTGGGTGGATGGGTAGGTGGGTGAATGGGTGGGTGGGTGGTAAATGGATGGATAGATAAGGCCCCCTGCCGCTGGCAAGTCTGCAACGTGCTCCTGGCGACCCTACTGGCAGAACTAGGGAAGCAAATGATTGATAATCCTTATGCTTAAGTAACAGCAAGGAGAGATGCTGGAATATCCCAGAATTGAAAGCAAGGGCCAGGACCAAATGACTCATCGGCAGGCCCCTCTCCTCACCCCTGTCCTGTTTGCCCGTGGCTTTCACTGCCTCCTCTTAAGTTGGAAAAACTGGGAAGGAATTTGGAGGCCTGGACCAAAAGGAAACAATCTCACCACCTGTGACATTGAAGGCCCATGACTGATGTCCGGCTACTGGGCTCAGAGAAACTTGTCTTTAGTCCTTGTCCTCTACTGGGGTTCACAGAATCACAAAGGGTCTGGGTTTGCTGAAACTCCTGAACCCCAGGGACTCTTCAGGTTCCTGCCACTAATTCCTGAAGGGTTAGAAGGGCATTAAAGAGGAAAGTGTTTGTCCTCCTGAAATGTACCCAGCTTTCTGGGACATTAGGAAGTTGTAGGACTCTGAGCCTCTGAGAAGACTTCCTCTGTGGCTGAGGACAGAAGATGATTTAGCCAGTGGGATTTTGTGTGTTTGTGGGACTAAACCTAGGGCCTCTGCCAATGAGCTGTAGCCTATTCATCACCTTCCCTAGCAACACCTGTTTTATCGCTTTTGAGACAATGGCTACCCAAGCTGGCCTTAAACTCATTTTAGCCCAAACAGACTTTAAATTCAATATTCTCCTACCTCAGACTCCCAAGCAGCTGGGATTACAGACCTGTGACAACCAGGCTTGGCTAGCCAGTGCCCTCTGTAGCTGCTTGTCCAAGCAGGGTAAACCTTAATACATCAAGACTGCTATTCAAATATCGTGGGTACCAGTCCCTTTTCCAGCCCTGCTCAGGCTCTTTCAGGTGTCATTCAAAATAACAAACATTTATCTACCCCCCCCCACACACCCGTGTTCTAAATTCTACAGGATCATTTTCCCAGGCCAAGTTACCCACAGCCAAGTCTGACTCCTCCCCCTACTTTCCACCAGTCCCCTCAAATCTTTCCATTGTTCAGCAAAATTCTCTTTGTTTCCAGTCTCTTCTGATAGTTCCTTGGCATCTGTACTCAGGCTGAAACCAGCTGTGCTCTCTTCAGCCTCCTGCTTCTCTTTCTTGCTTTCCCCTTGCTCTCTCTACTGTCTGGATACTCATGGGGTTTAGATGGACAGATACAGAAAGAGACCCTGGATGTGCTCACCAGTTTGTCCTAAATGAAATGGCCCCAAGGAGCCTGTAAGGATAGTTATAGTTGCCAGAAAAGAACCAAGAAGGAAGATTCAATTCAGGAGACAACTCCTAACTCTGTCAGTATGTAATATTACATTTAGCACCTGAGACTGTTCAGGACTCACAGTCTTCAGATTTGTACCTGAGGAAATAGCCTAGATACCACCAAATCCATCCGTATCTTATCTTTTAACATTCATGATTCTCACCTGTCATTATTCAAATTAATTTTACTATTTTCTCTATGAACCATAGAAGTTGTAATATTTTTGTTAAACAAATTAAATTCTTAAATGTGGTACCATATGCATTTTATATGCCAGATGGGACCTCTGAGCACCAGGCAAAAGACCTACCTGTAACCTCATCAATGCCCAAAAAGACAGTTAAAAGCTTTTTCTTTATGTCTAACTTCAATAGTTCCACCTAGGGAAATAAATCTAACTCCAATGGTTTCACCTAGGGAAAGAAATTCAGTTGGATTAATATTTTTGAAATATTAGAAATAGGGGGTTTCCGGGGGGAGAACTGGAAAGGGGAACACATTTGAAATATAAATAAAGAAAATATCCAATAAAAAATTATATATGAAATCCTTAAAAAAAAAGAGAGGGAGAGAGAAAGAAATAGCACCTATTTTTATAAATACCTATTTTTATAAACAATTGGGAGCTGAGATATCCTAAGTTATTACCCACTGATGCAGCCATCCATTTTTATTTTTTTATTTATTTACTGTGAATGAAAGATTCTTATTTTTCTACAAAGAATTTGAGCAAACCCAGTAGGTAGCTTTGATCTTCAGTGAATGTCCAATCAAGTTTGGGAAAAGTGCGTGCCCCCTTTCTCCCACACTTTCCATCAACCCAATCAACAGGTCCCATAAAGAGCAGCCAGAGTGGCCATTTCAACTGTAAGTGCTATGTGATTTCTGTATTCAACACCTCCCAAAGGCCTTAAGCCAGTCAAAATAAAGAACGTCCTTAAGACACCAACAGCAGGTAGGGTTCTATGAATATGCTGTTGCCACTTCTGAATTTCGTATGCTGACCTGGTGTCCTAGTTTTCTTTTTGTTGCTGTGATAAAATGGTGAGAAGAACCAATTTAGGGAAGAAAAAAGAATATTTGGCTTATAGTCATCATGAAGGGAAGTCAAGGCAGAAACTCAAGTCAGGAACTTAGAGGCAGGAACTGAAACAGAGACCTTGGAGGAGCTCAGCTTAATGGCTGGCCTCTACTGGCTTTCTCAGCTGCTTTTCCTATACAGCCCAGAAATGGCACACCCTCAGTGGGCTAGGCTCTCCTACAAAAAAGCCTCACAGATGTGGCCATAGGCCAAGCTGATCTAGGCAATTCCTCAGCTGAAAGGAATCTAGTTTGTGTCAGTTGACCAAAGCTAGCCAGCCCACTTGACCACTCTGCTCCAGTCACAGGGTCTCCTTGTTTCTGTATTCATTTATAAGTGTATAAAGTCCATATTCTAGTGCCACAGGACATTTGCATTGGCTGTTCCTTCTATCTGGAATGTTCTTCCTTCCAATGTTGGTGTCATCTTCCATTCTTATCTCAAAGGATACCCTCTCAATGAGGTCTATTGTGTTAACCCTAAATAAAAGAATCCATCCTCTCGGTGATCCTTTAGTTTCTTACACTGGTTGAGTCTGTTTCTTGTGACATGATTGCAGCTTGCTTACAGATGATGCTTGTCTTTCTCCTTTTTGAAAAGTTTAAGTTCAATGATGTCATGGACATTTCCTCTCCTGTTCACTGCTCCAGCCTCAGACATGGAAGATCTGTCTGACAGAGAGTAGACCTCTACTTACTTATGAACTCAAGATGGAGTGAGACCATGAGCACAGTTCACTGGGAACCTCTGGGCAGACCGAAAGAGAAACAGTCAACGATACTGAACTGGGTTAAGTAGCATCAAGCCCCATCCTAGAGAGAGTTGACCTGCCCTTCAAACAGGCTTCCTCTGTGTCATCATGGAGAAGAACAGACACCCTTCCCATCACACACCCACTTCACAGAGGGATGCTCTGGGTGCTAATTAAATGCTAACATGGAGAGAGCATTTTGATTTTTGAGAAGAGAGCTCATTATTAATATGAGGCTATTTGCTGTGTAAAAACAGTGAGTCAGGGCAAGCAGAAAGTGGAGAAGCCTGTGAAAGGGGATGCAGTTCTCAGCAGCCCATTGACGGCTTACAGAATAATTGATTTAAAAGCGATATAATGATGGAAAGACGGGGGGGACTTAAGATCTCTAAGAAATAGCTTCTCTGCAATCATCTTGCTATTATTTCTAGCACAATAAACTCATTGTTGAATGATTCTCCACTCCTGCAGTCCTTTTGGCCACTCTGAGGCCATTTTCCTGCTAATTATCCACACCAGACTCAGACAAAAGAGAAATTAAAACTGGGATTTGTCCTTATTGTGTGTCTGCTCCTTTCATTTTCCTGCTGAGATGTTTAAATTCTAACTTAAAGTAATTCCAAAATTACCCAGTTTTAAAATGTTGGCCACTTTCCGTTAATGCACAATACTTGAGCACATGTTATGAATGAGACTCTGAGCGATGTTAAAGATACAACTCAGAAGGTATTGAGACTTAATAACACAGCACTAGGGAATGCTACCAAAAGCTTTGCTTTTGACGCCTTTACTTAAATTACGGGGACAGCACGAAAACAGGTGACCAGCCTCATCTTCAGTGCTGTCAACAATACAATTCATATTCTGCACCTTGTTTTTTGCTCTTCTGTGAAAAAAAAGTCTCTAATCTGAGGTGCATTTTTCAGATTTCCATCACTATAGCAAATGTCAAATGTCTATGTGCATCAGCTTGGAAAGAGAAAAGGCTTGAGTGCGCTCCTGACTCCAGAGGTTCAAGTCTAGAATCAGTTGACACTTTTGCTTTTAGGCCTACGGTGGAGCATTACATCACAGAGTGTGAAGCCCACAGAGACACTAATGTATCAGAAGTGAAACGAATCACAGAGGGAATGCCTGGGCTCCTTCTGAGGTCATACCCTCAATGACTCATAGACTTCTCAGTGTGTGTGCCTCTCACAGGCTCTACCCTCACAACAGCTCAATGCTGATGTCCACACCATAAGTGCACAGGTTTTCTAGGGATGCAAGCAATAGTGCCTGGTAAATCAAGCTTAGGAAGACAGTCTACACTGATGATGTCTTTAACAAGAGAAACAGTGGCCTAGAAATCTACCATCGTTTCCTCTGGGAAGATGCTAGGAGCTGCTGTCTCCTCAATATATCATTGAGACTATTAAGTCCAACAGAGAGTGTGTCACACTCAGCATGTAACAACAAGGAGGTAACAACTACACAACAAGAGAGAAGAGGAGGTGTACATGAGACACCAGAGCATGGCCACAGCAGGCCACCCTGGGGCTACCATCAAGCGAAGGCAGAGCTCAGCCCTGGCTTAACAGGCAGGTGACCCTGAAGGTGAAGAAGCACTGAGCATTCCCAGCTCTTGTTTGGTTTCCTAGTTCTTAGCAAAGAAGAACAAACCTGAAAATTCAAAGTAAAAGAAACCATGATGCCAGTGGCACAGAGATGGGCAGGGAGAGGTTAGGACTCCAACGGGGACAGAGAAACTGAGCTTTGATGACGTGCCTACTAGCTCACTGTTACATATCTGAGAGAGATAGGCTGAAACATAACTTCACCCTTTCCATGCCAAACCTGGTGCCTCACTAGACACTGAATCTATCAGCACCTTGGTCCAGAACATTCCTCCCTACAGAACTCTGAGGGTAAATATTTCTTGTTTATAAGCTATGCAGTTTGTGGTAGTTTTGTCATAGCAGCCAGAATGGACTGAAATAATGGGAGGAGACTAAATTAATGCAAAGTGCAGGATGGGAAAGATAATGATTGAACATCAGTGGAAAGGATACTTGGTTGTTGGATTTCTTTGTATTTTAAATGAATCTAGTATTGTTCAAAAGAACCACACATCTTCCCACAAAATATAATGTAACTGTATTTCTACAAAAAATAGTTGTGACGAAACAGAGACCAAGCTAATGTGATGTTAGACACTGAGCCCAACATGATATTGCTATATGTAGAAGAATCTAGAATGTTAAAGGTGTCAGGTGTCGAGTGCCAAGGACATGCCCTACCAGGATGAACTCCTAGCTTGTGCTCTGTCTTATTGCACCCTGGTGCCTAGCCCAGTCTAGGGACTCATCAAGAGCAAGATGAGTACTCTCTGAAAAACAACTCAGCAAATCAGAGGGCCCTCGGTAAGGATGGTGCTCAAAGACATTGATGGTCTGAAGGAAAAGATATTTAGTCCATAAGTAAAGGGCTTAGTGATTTTCAATAGCTGTCATGGACATTAAAGGACTCTCAGGTGGAAAAGGATTCAAACATAATCTTTCAAAGCCCAGAGGGCAAACTTAAATGTAATTGGTGAATGTGTCAGGGAGCTAGGTTCCAGTACAACATAGAGACATACTTCCTAATAACCTGAGTTGTTCTAATGGGCTGAATCGGGAAGCGAGTTTGAAGCAATCTGAGGAAAGCTGAATGGCCTCTTCTAAAACTCACTGAAGGATTTTTATTACTCTAAGGATATTTGCTGGTTTGGGTGACCACAGAAGTTTCTTCCAATTTCCAGTTATCTGACTATAAAGCAGCATGGCCCAGGAGAAAGTGAAGTGTTCCTCTTTTCCCATAAGGACTCAAAATGCTTTTAACTAGAGTGGGATCGGATTGGCATGAAATATTTAAGATGACAGATGAGCCTGTTCTCCCACTGAGTTCATTTAGGACTACATGGGTATCAGAGAAATCCTCACATGGAGATAGAGGGCCTGTTTAGCTTTGACGATGAGTTATCGGAATGAGGGTGTGGTAGTCATGGCAGAAGCTGCAGATACCATCATTACTTGCTAGCATTTAGTCAGCTGCAGTTGCCCCTTCGGAGGATAAGGGTCCTGTAGAGTCAGAGTAAAACCATTTCTCATCACAAGTCCAAGACTCACTAGTTATGTTAGTCTCCTTTGCTGTGATTTGCTCTGACTATTTACTCATAAGTAGTCCTTGGCTCTTCCAACTGATAAGCATCAGCACTAATGAATTTGTATTCATTTCCTTTTTGGTGTAAAAATAGCAAAAGAAAAAAATTGGAGGGACTGAAGTTACTTAACGCATCTATAACTGTTATAAAAACTATTTTAAAATGTGTGCCTAATTTGGTTTATAATGTTTAAAAACTTGAAATATTATCCAAGGTCACTATTAACATAGGATGCTGTGACTGATTAAACGATAACACAGCAACCTTTGTCATGAACAGCTTAGCTTTGCAACCTAGATTAAGTTTCTCTAATGTTTCCACCTTTCACTCTACTTTGTTAGGGATGGACTTTTTCTAATTCTCCTTAAATATTGTGCTCTGAGAACATTTTTTATTCTTGTGGGTTGTGGTGATTTGAAGGAGAATGGCCCCCAAATGTCCATGTGTTTGAATACTTGGTCCCAGTTAGTGGAACTGTTTGGGAAGGATTAGGAGATATGGCCTTGTTGGAAGAGTTGTGTCGCTGGGGGGAGGGGGGGAAGGCTTTCAAATTTCACAAGACTCATGCCATTCCCAATACACACCATACACATACATACACACACACACACACACACACACACACACATACACACACACACACACACACACACACACACACAGCCTTCTAGTTGTTGATCAAAATGTATACTTTCAACTATTCCTGCCATGGAGCCATACTCTGCTATCATGGACTTCAGCCCCCTGAAACCATAAGCCAAAATGTAACACTTTATTGGTCCTAGTATCTTAACACAGCAATAGAAAATTAACTAAGATGTGAGTAATTCCAGGAATAAGTTCTTCAATCTGAACAGAAAAATATCATTTACTTTTGATGGACAGTCTATTAACTAGATTCCTGAAAAATATTTTTCAAAGTACGTAGTCTACTCTGCAGCCATCTGCTGCATGCTACCCAAGCAGTTGACCAAGCCATTCTTTTCCTGGTCCTGTTGAAATGCTAAACACGTGTCACTGAGCTTTGCAAACACCAGAACTCTTAGATCGAACATCTATCTATTCCCTGTCTGACCAAAAAATCCTTTGCTCTTACTTGTTTCAATCACCTGGCATGCTGTATGTTGAGAAGAGGCTGAGCACAAGTAGGGAATAATCACAAGTGCTACCCCTATTATCAATTCCTTCCTGGAAAGTTATGTGACATCAGGGAACCAAGATGTATCTTGGTTTATAGCTTTCCTCCTTTCTGGAACTTAGATGTGACACTTAGGAGCATTCTGAAACCCACTTCGCTCTATCAGAAGCACAAGATAAACTCTTAAACATGGCTGAAGTGATTCTACCCCAGACCACATCAGAGAATTAGGAGACCTTTCACAAGGGAAGACTGAAGTCTCCCCACTGAGCCTATGCTGGCAAAGGCTCAGCATCCCTGCTGATCCTACAGAGCCTTCCTCAGAAATAGCTCCTTACTATACCTGCACCACCCCATGTACTGTAAGCTCCTGTATTATGTCTGACAAGTTTCTGAATGAACACACTCAATGTGTTCTGAATGACAAATCACTCAGTCCACAACAGAAACCCTGGAAACCTATGAAGTAGCTGAGAAGTTCCTAAGAGTGAGCTCAGAGCCTGTGGGTTCACTTTCATTGTCTCTTCTAGCTATCAGTTCAAGGAGTTTTTCATTTAGTTTTGGTATAGGTTTTGTTGTTTTGCTTTGCTTTGCTTCAGTTGGGTTCTCAGTATCTCACTGTGAAGCCCAGGCTAGCCTGCAACTCACTTTGTAACTCAGGCTGACTTCAAACTTCCTGCCTCCATTCCTCAAGTGTGCACCACCATGCCTAGCTATTTCTATAACTTGAAATTCTATCAATACACTGAGTATACCCTCGCTTCTACCCCAAGCTCCTATTCCTACCTGCCTGCCATACATTTTCTCTGTAAACTTAATACCTATTCCTGTTGATGTAGCTCCAAAACAGAACCAGTTTCCCCCGACAGCCATTAAATGATTCTTGTCTCAGTTCCCCATCCATACTAAGGAAACATTTTCTATTTAGTTACATGGGTGAAAATCCCAACCTCTAATCTCTTTTCATTTCACATTTACAGAAGCAATTACAATGCCTTATTAGTAATCTCAAAATAAATACCGCACCAAGATAACTTGATTTTCCCTGTCCCTCCTGCGAGATACTGGCAGTTGAAGATGACTGGGAAGGGTGATTGGGTGAGTTGCCTATGTCTCAGTGGATAGCCCCACACCAGTGCCTGCATGGCGACCCTGGTAGAATTCTGTGGATTATAAATGAAAATAGATGGAAGTGAAAGAGGGTTTGTTAGGAAGGAGGTGACTTGTGACTTGTGACAGGAATATGAAAAGAATTGGTGAGTGTGTCATCAGAATGCATTACATACATCTATAAAATTTTCAAAATAACTGTTTTAACAAAAGATAATTCAATTCTACCCGCTCTGCTGCCTTCTAGCCTAAGCCTCTGCCATCTCTTACCTCAAGTCCTTAAATGGTCTAACTAGTCTCTCTGCACCCATCTTTAACCACCTTAATGCATTCTTGTTAAAATGCCTTCCCCGGGAAGTTAACTTCCTGTCATTATGATAAATGCCTAAGATGATCAACTTATAGGAAGGAAAGACTTACATTTAGCACTTTCCAGCTCACACATCTTGGTACTTTGCTCTCAGGCCTGTGTGTCAATACCTCATAGCAGAAGATTACGATGGTGTAGCCACTCACCAGACCACATGAAGTAACAGAGAGGAAGGGTCTTGAAGACCATATCATACCATTCAAGGGCACACTCTCAGTGACCTGAAGACCTTGTATGTGTCTCCACCTCTTACTGTTTAGCATATCTCTCAGTGGTATCAAAATTGGGAGCCAATGCTTTAGCACACTGGCCTTTCAGGAACATTCTAGACCCTCACTGTAGCCATTCTTTTTTGCTTAGAATACAAGGTATAGGACACCCCTATCTTAGAGAAGCCACTTGAGAGAACAGGAAGACAGTGAAAGTAAGGCAGCCAATGACAAAGGGCCTCACTGAAAGCCAGACAAGGATAAGTCAAGGGATGCACAGGATAAATCAGCTCCTCTTGAATCTTGCAGTAAAAATAGTTAAAATGTTAGTCCTTTAAATGTAGTGCATTTCAAGGAAAGCCTTTGTGTATGCCAATACCACTATGTAAAAGCTATGTCAAGGGTGCAAGGATAACTCAACACGAGAAAGCCTTTCAACACAACATACATGTTTATTCAGATTGAGAAGAGGATACAACAAATTACAATTCTGTGACATGCTTGGGGCTTTGGGTAAAGAACACTAAAAGGCCTAAGAAGCAAAACTCTCCCTGACATTTCCCCAACTTCTTATCTGTTCCCTCCCTCCCCCAAGACCAGTCAAGGAAACCAGAACCTCTTCCCTGAAGCCTCAAGATATTATTGGAACACTCCTCTGCCTTTCTGTATCAGAGCTGCCCATAAGATTTTCTCTGTCATACCTTGTTTGGTAGTATGGCATGAGACTGAGTTTCTCTGAAAATTCTCATCCCTGTACCTGGGAAGAAGAGGAACTGTACAGAAAGACATGAAGACTATAGACAGACAACTTCCCCTTCAACCAATTGCCCCTGCCCTTCTTATCCACTCCCATTTCTGTAATACTATTCTTCATCTAATCTGGGCATTAAAATGGACAGTTTTCCCTGCATCTGAATCCCTGGTTAACTTATCTTTTGTCCCTGGCATGGCAGCTATAATGCTCATGAAGGGTGAGGGAAGACATTGAGATAGGAAAGAACGTGTGATCTTCTCAATACATCATTGCATGCCGTATTGTGGTGACAGATAAGCCCTCAAATCTCAGTGGCTTAATGGAAGAAGAATCTTTCTTCCCCTAACAAACTATCAGGGACCTTGGAATGTGGCTTAGTGGTACAGTGCTTGCCTACCATGTATGAAATCGTGGGTTTGGTGCTTGATAAAAGAAACAGATTAGTAAAGGTATATTGAAAATAGATTTGATTTTGGAATTGTCGTAACACACCATGACTTGGGATGCTAAGGCAGGAGGATCATGGGTTTGAGGCAAGCTTTATCACAGAAGGATTGGGATACCTTATTACAGAAAAGGGAGGAAGGAATGAAGGAGGGAGGGAGGGATGGAGGGAGAGAGGGATGGAGGGAAGGAGCAATTATAAGTCACCATTTTGACCATCTTCATGGAGCCTCACCCTTCATGGGCATTCTTATCTCAGATCCTTTTGTAAAGAATGCCAAGGCCCAGAAACACCATCTCTAGCTATCCTTTTATTCTCTTTTGTTTTTTTCCATTCTTCTCTCATATATTGCATCCCTGCCACAGTTTCTCCTCCATCCTCTCTCACTGAGTCTCTTCCCCCCACCTCCCCTATCCCTTTGATCCACCCCTTCTCTGCCTCCCTTTCAGAAAAGAGCAGGGCTCCCAGGAACATCAACCAAACAGCTACAATACGACCAAGAACATACCATCACATCAAGGCTGGATGAGGCAACCAAGTAGGAGCAAAAGGGCTCCATGAGGAGGCAAAAGAGTCAGGGACAGCCTCTGCTCCCACTGTTAGCAATTCTTAATAAGTCTAATTTGCAACAGAATTCTGCCATGCTTAACCTCCTCTGAAAAAAAAGCCCATTTCCAGAGAGTCATTCTCTGCCCTAAAAAATGCAGAGTTATTGAGAAATATGTCTTAGGACCGTATAGGGAAAAGTAAACACATATATCTGATTGTGGGAGCTAGGAGGGGTCTGAGGTTGCCTCGTTCAGGGACATATGAGTCCACTTTCCTGCTATCCTAAGCTTTAATCTTCATAGTTGCCTCTTCAAGGCAGTGTGAGTGTGTGAGAGGAAGCAAGACTTAACCCAATTCTCCCATGTCAGAGCTGCACAACTTTCCCCCACTGGCCTCAGTGGTGTCATTCAAAGTAGACAAAGATAATAAAACCCACCACAGGACTATGCTGGGATTAAATATAGAGCAAAGCCTTTGATCACTTGACATGTGAGAGGACTCTATGGAGCTGAGTGCCTTTCTTCCCAGACTTTCTTGATAAAATAGCTTCAGCCATACTTTTTACTTCAGTAAAAGCCTGAAGAGCATGGTCAGCCCGAAGCGGCACGTGCCAGTGACTGGGACCATTCAAGTGCCTTCTGTTAGACTAGCAGCGTGGCAGCTCTCAAGAGCTGAAGCAGGAGGATCGCAAGATCGATTCCAGCCTGAGTTACACAGTGAAATTCTGTCTCAAAACACTAAAAAGGAAAAGAAAGAAAAATGAAGCTTTTGGGTGGTGCTCGCGATACACAGATGATGCCAATGACATTTATAGAGTTCCTTGGCCTTCTTAGGAGGAAAAAATAAATAAATACAAGCAAACTTCTATTCAGATCATTCTTCAAATGCCAAACAGAGCCACCCCGGAGCTACATAATGTATTCTTATCTGACTTTCTTTGCCCTATCTACAAGGGATTCCCAAGGTCAGTGTTTAGCAGAACTGTTGCTGTCACCAAAAATAATGATGGGACAGCCCTCAGGACAGCCTACACTAACAAGGTGCATAAATGGAGAGCATCGTTTGCTCCTGGGAGCAGATTTGAAGAGACAGCAGTACGCTCGTAGAGAAAACTTGCTTAAAAGGCATGGCCGTAGTGCTGGGCCCATGGGTTGAATTTAATTATGTTCTAATGTCACTACCTTATTCATTTCTCTAATGCACTATCGAAGACAGTCAGAGCCATTTAGTAATCTGCAGAGCCCCTTAGTGATCTTGAAGTGAGTAACACCCACTGGCACTGAGAGGGGGTTTGCAGTGAAGGAGAATGCACCTTCCAGTACTCTAGATGAAGGAGTAAGAGGCCTTTACACTGCAAACAGGAGCCCTCAGAAGCCTGTGCTTCTCATCTCATTCCCAGCATAGGAAAGACAAGGGCCAAGCCACTGACCACCAACCCTAGATCAGTGTTCTGGACAACATTCCACATCCTTCCTCTACTGTGTGTCTCCTTGGGACATCTGACTGTCTGGGAACTGCAGCACAACTCTCGCTTAGCTGTTTTCTTCTAAGAGGTGACTGGGTTGAATTTATTATCAACAACCAAGTATGTTGATACAGGTTCTCCTAGCATTAGGGGGGCTGAGGTGGAAGGGCCACTTGAAGACTGGAGTTTAAGGCCAGTCTGGGCAACATAAAAAAGTCACTGAATCCATTTCAAATTATAGCTAAGGATTGCAAAATATGAAGTACAAATAGTTGTGACCTCATACCAAATAAGAGAAGAGGAAATAATATTCAAAAAATTAGGGGAGAGCCTTCAAAGAAAAAGAGGCAAAAATTCTACCAATATCCTCCATTGGTAACATAGATATAAAATATCTAAGTAGTAGAAAATGATGTAGCAGCCATTGCGGCTTATACTGATAACTCTGGCTACTTGGGAGATCTGAAGCAGAGGGATCATAATTTGGGCCAACTTGGGCTACATAGTGAGCCTCTGTCCCCAGTCAGTAAAAGGAGGTTGGTAGCATGGGTTCAAACTGCAATACAGGAGACAGAGGGGGCTAATAAAAATACAAGTTAGGAATAAATCAATATCTCTTATGAAATGACTTTCTTCCAAGAATGAATTGACCAGCTATTTTGAAGAAACTTATTTTGGAACATTTTGCAATCCATGGGAATTTTAATAAATAACAGTTTCTCATCTGAGGGGGGTGGAAGAAAAATGGCATCTTTTGAATTTTTTCTTTTTATTTAACTGTTAGTCTGGTTGAATGAAACAGAAATGTTCTATATCATAAACATAAACAACAAAGAAAAAAACATAAATATAGCCGGCTTCAAGAGAGCTAAAAACTCTCATTTGGAAAACGAGACCAGCAAGAAAGTGAAAGGTCAGCTCACACAAGAAGAAAAAAAATCTCAAAATCTGTTATAATGAGCTGATATTCAGGATATAAAAGCTCATAGCCAATACTAATAAGACACATAGCCCAAACTGTGCAAAGATAATTTCTTTGCTAGGGGAGATATATCAATATCTAGAGAGCAAATTAAAAGGCCAGTCACTAACACCAGACAGTGCTAATGAAATCCACAGTGTGACGGATACACCTGTGATCCATCAGGACGCCAGGACCAGAAGACAGACCATGACAAGGATCTGTGAGAACACAGGGAACCTGCAGCCTTGGTGTGCTCTTGTCACAACGTTGAGCTTCAACTTGGCAAAATACTTTGGCACTTCCTCAAATGGCTAGCCATGGAATTACCAAATGTAATAGAACTATCAATTCCATAGGTGTATCACCATGAAAACTGAAAGCATATGTCTACCAAAAATGTTTATAAATAAATGTTCATCAGAGCAGTGTTCATACTAGTCAAAATGTAGAAACCACCAAAATACATGCCAACCAACAAGTACATGTAATGTCCTAATTTCATACTTGTCACTATGATTTTAAAAAAAAAAATCCCTTGAGGGTTGCTACTTAGAAGAAAGGAATTTATTTCAGCTCACCATTTTAGACCACAGTCCATCCCAGCAGGGATGCCATTGTGACCCCATTTTGAAGCGGCTACTCAGATCCACAGTCAAGAGCAGAGATAAAGAAATGAATGCATGTGTAATATCAGCTAGTTTGTTCTGCTCTGAGTTAGTCCAGGTCTAAAGACTGGGCAATGAGGCCACCCACTTTCAGGCTGACTTCCCACGCCAACTAAAGAGATCAGGACAATTCCCCCACAGACCTGCCTACAACCTAATCTATGCAATGATTTGTTGAGACTCTCTTCCCAGATGATTCTAAATTATGTCAAGGTGATAACTAAAACTAACCATCACATGTGGTACATCTCTGTAATAGGAGATTAGTCAGTAGCTATAGGAATAATATACTGGTACATGTCGCAAGGGTCAGTGGATGAAACGAATGCAGTGTGCAAAGCAAGATAAAGCCCAGTCACAATGTGCCCGTTAATATGAAATATCTAGAACAGGTAAATCTGCAGACACAGTTCACTCATGGATGCTGAAGCCTAGGGAGAACAGAGAATGACTGAAGGAGCTGAGAGAAAAATCTTAAAGCTACATAGAAGTAGACACATAACTGTGAATACACCGAAGTGTGCTAACATAGGAACTTTTAAAGGTTAAATTGGGGGAATGGATTATAGCCCAACCAAACCCTGGCTACCTTAATACAGTGCTGTCCTAATCACACTCAGGTGACCACAGGCACCCTTACACATCCACCCCACTCGCCACTCTTGTAGGAGATGTGTCTCCATCCTACTGACTGTTTTAGATAGATGGGGTATTGCTAAGCAGCTCCAAACTCATGGTCTAGTTTGACTAACCTCAAACTCTCAATCACCCCGCCTCACCCTCCCAAGTGTGGGAATCATAAGCATGTACCTCCAGGCCAGGCTCCTGCTGCCATTTAATTGGGCCATGTGGCTTCCATTAATCTAAACCATATATGTGAAACTGGACATACCCTAGTTACAAAGAAAAGATTCAATGTGTCCTGTGTCTTGCTAGGTCCTCTGTCGCTGGTGGCTGTGGTTGTAAGATGATCGTACCAGGGAGTTGATCCTCCCTCAGCTCAGAGATCTGCAAAGCAGCTCTGACTTGAACCTCCTCAAGTCTAACTGATCCCCTTGGACCCAGTTGGTGCACAGTCAACCTGTAGAGCCACGAGCAAAAGTTCCTTGGCAAGTGTTTACTGTCACAGTAAATAAGCTGCCAACAAAAACAGATAAGAGCTAGCACTGTCGGTGAAGCTAAAGTGCATGCTTAGTTTGTGTGAGGCCACAGGTTCAATCTCATCAGCAAATAAATAAACCAGAGGGTAAACACATGTAAAGTATTACCTTGTGCATTCAAAAATGCACTTTCAAAGCCGCGTGGGAATCTAATGATGCAGCGGCCCAGGAGGCAATGAGCAGGATTACTGAGTGGGTAACAAGGTGGTGTGGAGCATTTTTCACAGTGGAGTGCTTTGCACCTGTTTAAAATGGCGAACTATGGAAGTGAAGTTTATCTCTAAGCCATCACATGAGAAGGCACTCTAAATTCTTCTGAATAAAATCGGTGTTATTAATTTGAGCCATCCATGTGGAAGAAGAATTCCAACATGCTAACATAAAATAAGGCAAGACCAAACTGGTAATATAACAGGCAGAGACTTCCACAGCCCTCTGAAAGCTGGAGTCACAGCCAAGCGATTGAGGGAAAAAAAAACCCAGAGTCACATACCTCCTTTCTGGAAACTACCTGTCACAAACAGGCATTTTGGTGAAAACCTTTTAATTGCTTTGGGCCTGCTTTTCTCATTTGTTAAGTGAGAAAAGGACTGTTAATGTGTTCTAAGAAACTAATCACCCAGATTTGTTCTATAAATTCTACTGATGACAATGATTGGAAGGAAATTAGCTCAAGGCTCGCTGCAAACAAGGTACTTAGAGCTTAAGACAACATACCAAATTTTAAAATTATTTATCTCACCTTGCCGGAACACTAGCTTGTTTTCACAGGGGGAGAATGCTTAGGGATTTATTTTCCTTGCAGTAGAAATGAGTTTCTCTCATCTCATTCTCTCAAGTTTCCTAAAAACTCATTATCGCAAAATCATTAATGAAACCAATAAAAAGTATGTATTTGATACTCTGCAGCTGCAGGTAATGAATTCTATGAGGAGAAATTACTCCTGGACATCCTTTAACTTTAGATGGTCAGCAACAAGAAGAAAGGCTCAAGTCCACCACAGCCCATGGTCCTGCTGAGATTTTCTCCCATCTCCAGTGATTCTCTTAGCTGCCGTCAGACTCTAGGAAGATTAGGAGCCAGCAGTCCAGTCCTTTTGTGCAAAGCAGCAGTACCACAAGTTGACCCCAAGCCAAGAGCAGCTCCAGTCACTTCAAACCATGCATTTCCCTTGTGAAAATAAACAAGGATGTTTTCATTGATGAAGTAAGTAGAAAGGGAATGTAAGGGTAATGGGGACAACAAACCCATCTCTGACCCAGCAGAAGAAAAATTAATTGGGTTTTGTAAAGCTTATCAAAGCAATCCTACTGCACTGTATAAGCAAGAACACAGAATCTCTTGAACAAAGATGTGCTAGGTCTGAGTGCATGTACTCACGCACATGTGCGTTACAGAAAACTGACGGCCCACCGAGGACTAGAAATTACATCTTTACAGAGACTTTCTTTCTACTCTGTGTTAACCAGATTTCTGCTTCTCCTTAACAAAATATCTGAAACAAGTGACTTCAAAAGAAGAAAGATTCATTGTGACTCACACGATTGGAGAACTCGTTGCATGTGTGGAGTAGATAAACTCTCAAGTGGATATATACTGTTGACAGGAGAACAGCCATACCATGAATCCCATTGCCTCAAATCCACGGAAATAGCAAGACCTTCCTCTGGTCAGAGTAGGGTTGTTTACACTGTGTGCACTACGAGTATCTACCACAGCTTCCTCCTGCCGCATGGCTACAACTGGAGACTGGGACCTCCTAAGATTAGCTAACCCTCTGCCTCCTCCTTTCTCGTTGTACATAATAAATGCATGGAGCATCCAAGCTGCTACAGGTGTGTCTGTAGCTACTACAGGTGTGTCTGCAGCTGCCACAGGTGTGTCTGCAGCTGCTACAGGTGTGTCTGCAGCAGATCACACAATCCATCTGATCCCCACTTTTCTTTCTCTCCTGTCACCCCAGTTATGTCAATCCCCAAGCTGTGTAGGTCGGTCCTGACAAATGCCAGGCTGGTTGGCCCTCTGTTCTGGGGTTGTGGTGGACAGAGTGTGTGAGGAGTGTCAGAGTAAGTTGTTCATATCATGCCAGTATGGGAAGGAAACAGAATAACAGAAATGAAATAAGGGTCCCAATACTGCCTTTCAGGGACACTCCCAATAACTACTTTCTCTTCCCTGCTCTGACCTACCTCTTAAGTGTCTATATGTCCTACTAGTATTATAGGCTGACAACTAAGTCTTGACCAGGTGGACATTTAAGGGACACTCACCCAAACTGTAGCACTGCTTACCATAAAAGGTCTTGATCACACAGATACTCAAGGAAGAGTCATCGGTAGAAGACCACGGAATTTTGGTGAGTACTGTAAGGAAGCTTACTCATTGCCTCTCTGAAAAGGCATTCTCCTGCTACCTCCCAACACATGAACTCAGCAAGATTGGGCCATTTACTGCCTGATCCTTTGTGTTATCTTATGACACATTTCCTAGAGTCAGTCCCAAGATGTTGTATGTCCTCAAACCAAAATTATTACCAAAGTGAGTTTTCTGTTCGTTTCTGACACAAATCTCATTGAAAGGTCCAGACAAGCTCTTGAACTTGAATCTGTTTATTACTCAAGTTTTTGAGATTACGTGTATGTGCAGCCATCCCTGACAACTATTACTATCTTTTACTTTTACTGCCCTTCCTTTTATGTTAATACAATTGAAAATACTTTCATATAGTCCATATCTTACCTCACCTTTCTCTTTTCACTTGGAATCTCTGCCCCCAGATTGAAATTTGAGATCTGCAATGAGTTTTCTTTTGTTTTTAAGTCTACTACTTCAAATTTATGCTCAAGTTAACATATTTGTGCTTTAATGATCCTTAGAAAAAATCAAAGTCTTTGCTAATACCATTCTTTGTCCACATTTTTCTTCTTCTAAGGATGGCAACCTAGATCTTCATGGCTTTGTATGAAGAAGTAATGTATAGCAAGGCTGTACTTCTTACAATAACCACACATCACCAGTAAAAGCATAAAATATTTATTAAACAACACCACAAGATTGTAAAGGAACAAGGATGAAAAGGGATACATTCTGGACGATGACAAACTGCAGGAAAGTAACCAAGAGTTTGGCTGCTACTCTGAAGAAGACATCGTTTGTGAAGTCAGTTTGCATGCTTACACTTGAACATCTGAGTAGTTCCTGGCCAGATCAGAGCTGGAGTTTAGAAGCCAGAAGAGACCGTGAAACTCTCCCAAGAGCAGAGAGACACAATTAGACGCATGAAGAGGGGAGATGCCGAAGAGAGGCTCGAATGGAGAACTAAAACCTGGATAGCACTTTCCCTTCTAGGAACTCTCTTCTGAGGCAGAATGACTTAGGAGGCTGTAATTCTCACCTTGCCATCTAAATAGTCCCACTCATCAGCCATGGTCCTGGATCCCGGGCTGTAAGTCTCTCAGCAGAGCCCTGAGAAAGGCAGGTGTCATGGTTTGAATATGCTTTGCCCAAGGAGTGGCACTATTTGGAGGTGTGGCCTTGTTGAAGTAGGTGTGTCACTGTGGGCGTGGGCTTTACGATCCTTCCTCATCCTAGCTGCCTGAAAGTCAGTATTCTACTAGCAGCCTTCAGATGAAGAGGTAGAACTTTCAGTTCCTCCTCTACCATGCCTGCCTGGATGTTGCCATGTTCCTGCCTTGATGATAATGGACTGAATTTCTGAACCTGTAAGCCAGCCCCAATTAAATGTTGTCCTTATAAGAGTTGCCTTGGTCATGGTGGTATATGTTCACAGCAGTAAAACCCTAACTGAGACAGCAGGGAACCTGCTTTCTTCAATCTCATTGTGAAAAAAGAACTAGAATTCAGAATTGGCCAAGGACGTCACAGTAAATATTCCTAGGTCTCAGAAGAAAGCACAAACAATCTGAGATGAACAAAAATTGATAAATGAAGCCTTTCAAAACAATACATGTATGAGGTTGTTAAATAACAAAACTACTCAATAAGAAAATGCATTAAAATAAATAAATAAATAAATAAATAAATAAATAAATAAATAAATAAGGCAGCCTGTATCATCACAGACTCTAGTGTTGTCACTTGCCCCATTCTACACTCCCAGAAGAGGAAAGATGATAACTGTAACTCACCAAGACATAATAGCTACAGGTTGTACCCATTGTGCACGTACGATGTCTACTTTTAAATTAAAAAGTAATAATAATTCCTCAACCATGCCAAGAAATAGGAACATATGACTGTAACCCAACAGGAAGGACAACAGAAAGTAAACAGATCCCAAAACAACATCGTAAGTTAACCAACAAAACTTTAAAGTCACCACGTACACTAATAGAATGGCAAAGATGCAGAAAATGGATTAAGAATGGTGATTTGGCCAGAGAATTGTAATTTACTTAAATATGTAAACCTGTGATGGTATAACATCTGAGACTAGACGCTAAGCATAAATACTAACATAGGTTTCTCTGTCCTTCCTTTCTTTCTTCTGGGCTCATATCATTTTTTGTTTGTTTCTTTGTTTTTGTTTTTTTTTGCAGTGGTAAGGGTTAAACACTGGGCTGTGAACATGCCAGACCAAACTCCTTTATGTTGTACTCAGGGCTTGGGATTTTGAGACAAGGTCTGACTATACAATCCAGGCTGGGCTTGAAACCATGACAACCCTCTACCGCTACTTCCTAGTGCTAGAATTTCAAGCCTGTGCCACCATAACCAACTAACAGTCTTGATGAGGAAGAAAATAAAATCACTGAACCAGAAGCTATATGGACAAATTAATCAAAGAGGAACCCCTGAGACTAAAAGTGAATAGGAATTTGAAAGACTGAGAGGTGTTTGTGAGCTGAAACCATAGATCCTCATGCATAGATGAAAAGGAGGTTTGATTTTAGCCAGATATGGGAAGATATGTGAGAGGTTTCCAAAACTACCCAAAGCTATCGGCTTACAGATGAACCACCAAGCTAGACTTCTGTACCTGATGAAATGGAACCAGCGCAGAGCTACAACCCCAGCCATGGAAGGTTAAGAAAGGAGACTCATGTTTGAAGCCAGCCTGTGCTGCATGGTAAGAGCCTGTAGCCAGAAACAAAAACAAAGAGATAAACAAAAAGACTGAAGACAAAACGAGAAGTTACTTTCCATGGTGACAGTAACAAACGGCAAACTAACGTGGCTATGTCAACATTCAAAACGTGCACTTTGGGAGCAGAGACAGAAGGAAAGGTCATCCAGAGACGCCCCACCTGGGGATCCATCCCACATGCAGACACCAAACCCAGATACTACTGCAGATGCCAAGAAGTGCTTGCTGACAGGAACCTAATACAGCTGTCTCCTGAGAGCCTCTGCCAGATCCTGACCAATACAGATGCGGATGCTTGTAGCCAGCCATGGGACTTAGTACAGAGACCCCAATGGAAGAGTTAGGGGAAGGACTGAAAGAGCTGAAGGGGCCTTATCTGGCATCAGTGAGAGGGGAGATCCTTGGTCCTGTGAAGGTTTGATGCCCCAGTGTAGAGAAATGCTAGGGTGGTGAGGCAGGAGTGGGTGGGTGGGTGGGTGGGGCAGCACCCCTATAGAAGCAGGGAGAGGAGGGATGGGATAGGAGGTTTGCAGAAGGGAAACCGGGAAAGGGGATAAATGTAAATAAATAAAATGAAATGTAAATAAATCAAATGTCAAATAAATAAATAAAAACACGCACTTTAAGTAAAGAGTATTTATAGGGATAAAGATATTTTTTTCATCTGAAGAGATGGGCTCAGTGATGAAGAGTGGGTTTTGCTCTTCCAAAGGACCCAAGTTCGATCTCCAGCACCCATGTAGGGCAGCTCACCACCACCTATAACTCCAGATCCAGGAGATCTTCTAGCCTCTGAAAGAACTGAATCCATGTGATTTACACACACACACACACACACACACACACACACACACACACACACACACAAACACATGCCTGCACATGCAGGCACACACACAGATTATCACACACTCATGTATATACAAATAACATTTTTTAAAAGATAAAAATAATGATCATAAGATATAGAAAATATATAAATAAAGTAAACATATTGTTTTGCTTCCTCAGAAGCAGTAAAGGAACAAAGAGATTCTACTGAGACTTTTTTATTTTATTTTATTTAATCTTTTTTTACAGCCCAGATTTTATCCCCCTCCCAGTCCACCCTCTGACTGTTTCACATGCCACACCTCCTCCCTCCACTCCAGCCCCCCACGCCACTCCCCCCTGTCTCCATGAGGATGTCCCTACCGCCTCCCCAACCCCCACCCCTCCTACTTCACTCCCTGGGGCCTCCAGTCGCTTGAGAGTTAGGTGCATCATTTCTGATTGAACACAGACCTCATATCAGCTGGTGTATGCTGCCTGGTTGGTGACCTAGTGTCTGAGAGATCTCGGGGATGTAGGTTAATTGAGACTTCTGGTACTCCTACAGGGTCCCCCTCCTCCTCAGCTTCTTCCAGATTTTCCCTAATTCAGCCACAGGGGTCAGCATCTTCTGTCCATTGGTTGGGTGCAAATATCTGCATCTGACTCTTTCAGCTGCTTGTTGGGTTTTTCAGAGGGCAGTTATAATAGGCCCCTTTTTGTGAGCACATCAGAGCCTCAGTAATAGTGTCAGGCCTTAGGGCCTCCCCTTGAGCTGGATCCCATTTTGGGCCTGTCGATGGACCTTCTTTTCCTCAGGATTTTCTCCAGTTTTTGTCCCTGCAGTTCTTTCAGGCAGAAACAATTATGGGTCAGAGTTTTTGCCTGTAGGATGGCAAGCCTATTCCTCACTTGATGCCCTGTCTTTCTACTGAAGGTGGGTTCTACAAGTTCCCTCTCCACAATGTTGGGCATTTCATCTAGAGTCCCTCCCTTTGAGCCCTGAGAGTCTCTTACCTCTCAGGTCTCTGGTACATTCTAGAGGGTCCCGCCACCTCCTACCTCCTGAGATTGCCTGTTTCCAATCTTTCTGCTGACCCTCAGGGATTCAGTCCTGTTCTCCCACCATGCACACACTCAATACCTGATCAAGTCACCCTCTTCCCCTCTCTGTCCCCTTTTCTACCCAGGTTGCTCCCTCCCTCCCCCCTCCTGTGATTGCTTTCTTCTCCCTCCCAAGTGGGACTGAGGCATCCTCACTTGGGCCCTTCACCTTGTTAACCTTTGTGAGTTCTGTGGATTCTATCCTGGGTATTCTGGACTTTTTTTTGGCTAATATACACATATTAGTCAGTACATACCATGCATGTCCTTTTGGGTCTGAGTTGCCTCACTCAGGATGATATTTTCTAGTTCCATCCATTTGCCTGCAAAACTCAGGATGTCCTCGTTCTTAATAGCTGAGAGTATTCCATTGTGTAAATGAACCACATGTTATGTATCCATTCTTCTGTTGTAGGACATCTGGGTTGTTTCTAGCTTCTGGCTATCACAAACAGGACTGCTATAAACATAGTCGAACGTGTGCCCCTGTGGCATAGTGGAGCATCTTTTGGGTACATGCCCAAGAGTGGTATAGCTGGGTCTTCAGGTAGATCTATTTCCAATTTTCTGATGAACCTCTAGACTGATTTCCAGAGTAGTTGTACCAGTTTGCAATCCCACCAGCAAGGGAGAAGTGTTCCTCTTTCTCCAAATCCTTGCCAACATGTGTTGTCACCTGAGGTTTTGATCTTAGCCATTCTGATTGGTGTAAGGTGGAATCTCAGGGTCGTTTTGATTTGCATTTCCCTGATCACTAAGGACTTTGAACATTTCTTTAAGCGCTTCTCAGCCATTCAAGATTCCTCTGTTTCTGTGAATTCTCTGTTTAGTTCTATACCCCATTTTTTGATTGGGTTGTTTGCTTTCTTCATGGTTAGCTTCTTAAGTTCTTTATATGTTTTGGATGGTAACAAAATCCTCCAAGCTAGAATTCTTTATTCAGCAAAATGATCCTTCAAAGGGAGAGAAATAAGGAATATTTCAGATGATGACTGAGGAAAATTTCCACTGCTATACATGTCTTGTAGAAAACAATGAAAGAAATGATTCAATAAGAAATAAGGCTATATAAATCAGATAGTCAGGTTTACATAAAGAGAGGAGTGTTACAGAGGAAGTAAATAGGGGTTAAGTAAAGTCCTTTCATTTTGTGATTCTTAATTGGTCTGACAGTTAATGATCTGCTAAAAATAATAATAGCAACAGTGATTATTTAATTCATGAATGAATGAAAAAAGAAATAAAAAAAAAAAGGATATGACTGGTCCTGGGTTTCAGCACCAGCTGAATGAAAAAAAGAGAGAAATAAGAAAAGGGAAGGGAAGGGGAGGGGAGGGGAGGGGAGGACATGACTGCTCCTAGGTACAGTGGAGGAGAAGGTTGACTGTAGATATGTGGGGAAGCATAGTCAGAAGCAGAAACAGGGACATCCAGGAGCGCTCAGAGTGGACATGACCAGACAGAGCTGTGCCATGTGAGGAGACGAGGGAGGAGAAGAGACAGGGGAGAGGGGAACTAGGGACAGCAGCCAGCACAGGCTTAATGTGAATGGAGCCTTGGGTTTGATGCCCAGCACCATAGACTATCAGAAAAAAAATGAAAAATTAAGACTATCAAAATAAAATAGAAAAAGATCCAACCAAAAGTTCTCTTACAAGAAGCCTGATGTTGATATAATTACATAGGTGGAATAAAAGTAATCAGATGAGGCCGGAGGGGGTCATCTGCTACCACCTTGGGTAACACAGAAAGGAAATGCAAATTAAATCCCAAATAAGCAGAAGTGAAAAATTACATAAATCCAACTATATTGAGTTGAAACAGAAAATTAATAGAAAAAAAAAAAAGAAAGCAAAAATCTGGGTCTTTAGGGATGGCAGAAGAGTTAATAGGCTGTTAGTTGGCATGGTAGAAAAAGAAGAAAGGCTACATTGTTAATTTGAGAAATTAGAGGCAGGCCATTACTTTCTGACGCCAATGCCATGAACTTTAAAATGACCGTAGGAATATTATGTGTAAATTCAGACCCCCATACAGGCCAATGCTCCAAAAGACATGCTGTACCAAAACTTATATGAGAGTAAACATATAATCGGAGGTGACCTGTGTGGATTAATGAATGGACTCCATAACAATTAGCCACTCTCCATGACAGCAAACATCAGACACAGATAATGTTGCTGGTACATTCTTCTAAACACTTAAAAAGTGTCTGATATCTTCAGTGGTTATTACTTATCATCAGCCTGACAGGATCCAGAATCACCTGGGACATGATTCTTTGGGCATATCTGTGAGAGGTATTTTAGACTGGGTTAATCATGAGTGAGGACTCACCCTAACGTTGGGAACACCACTCCATGACCTGGGAGGCTGGACTTCATAAAAATAAGAAAGCACACTGAATGGTAGAAGTCATCTCTCTCCACTTCCTGACTGTGGATGCAATGTGACCAGGTGCCTGTGCTCCTGCTGCTGTCACTGCCACTTCGTGATGGACCATAACGAAAACAAGCCTGTCTTTCCTTTGATTGCTTTTATGCCGTACTTTGTTGTAGCAAAGAAAACCACCTAGTCCAAGTCTCTACAAACTCTTCCAGAAAACAGAAGCAGAGGAATGTTCCTTCTATGAATAATAAATATAAAAAACAAATCAAATGTGCAACAGAAAATATATTCAAAACTAGGGCCTTTATACAGGAGTATATATAAAACTATAGTGTAGTGTGTGTATGATGTCTTCTAATTACACTCATGGTTACCCTCCAGAGAGGACAAAAACATTCATTCTAAAAATATATGGATAAAGAGAAAATATGAAAACTGTGAGCTTGATAATTTGCACGTTCGTGCTTCAATTAACAATTTCTTGGAAAGATCAGGAATTCAAGGCCCATACCTAAACATAGTAAAAGCAATATACAGCAAACCAGTAGCCAACATCAAACTAAATGGAGAGAAACTTGAAGCAATCCCACTAAGATCAGGGACTAAACAAGGCTGCCCTCTCTC
>CM052711.1:18221111-18238287 GCA_028551405.1 Uromys caudimaculatus | reverse complement strand
GTCAATGGGCCTGAACCCCCCCCCCCAGTCGTCCTGGAGTTTGGACCACCAACCAAAGAATACACATCTATGGACCCATAGTTCGGACCACATATGTGGCAGAGGATGACCTCGATGGCCATCAGGGAGAGAGGAGAGGCCCTTGGACCTGAGGGTGTCAGAGGCCCCAGTAAAGAGGAATGTCAAGGCGGGAATATGGGGATGGTTGGGCGGGTGGGTGGGAGGTAGAATTCTCTCATAGAGGTGGGGATGGGGAGTGGATAGGGGATTTCCAAAGAGGAGACCCAGAAAAGGGGAAACATTGGAAATGTAAATAAAGTATCAAAAATTAAAAAAAGAAAAAAAAAAAAAAAACAATTTCAAGTACAGTGTATAAGTGAGCCTTTAAATATTTTTTGAAGGATAGAGATTTTCTAAACATGGCCAATCTAAAAATCTCTTTGTAAAATTCCTTTATTCTGCAATCAGCACATAGGCCTTTCTTGTATCAAAACAAAAAATTAATAAAATTTTGGTTTTAAAAAAAGGATAAGGAAAAGTGAATGGTGAAACCAAAGAGTTTCCCGCTTATTGTAGGACAGAAAAGAAGAGCACAGAGTATACGTTGTCAATGTCAGGAGTTAAAACAAGCATTACTACGGATCTCACAGACAATAGCGATAATCTATAATATATTTTACAGCTCTGTTTTATTATTAGTAGCACACGGGAGGGGGGGTGGCACATGCCACAGTGTGCACATGTAGCGGTCAAAGGATAACTGTGTAGAGTCCGTTCTCTCCTTCCACTCTGACGTGTGTTCTGGAGATTGAACCTGGGTTTTCAAGCTTACGAAGCAAGCATCTTTACCTGCTGAGCCATCTCACTGGCCCTCAATCTTATTAACTTAAAACTAATAGATTTAACAATGATATCAAATGTTCCTTGGGATAGCAACTTAGTCAGAATTATGAAACCTCTACTAAGGCTGGAACAATTTAATATCTTTCTCACATAGAAAGCTCCAGACCCAATACAGTCTAATTAATAAATTGTTTTAAATATTAAAAACAAAGATGAATTTCACACAAAGCTTTTTAGAGATCAAAAATGGATGAAGTTTCTTCAGTTTATTTTGAGGCAAGTACTACCTTAATATAGAAATTTTGCAATATAAAAATTTGAAAAATATACTACTAGAAAAGAAAGCATAAATGTTTCTCATGGGTAGCTCTCAAATTTTAAATGAATAAGCAAGTAGATCTAAAAAATTTCAAAGCAAAAATAAACCACAAAAGTACAAAATTGCAGGAAAGTAAGGATGTTTAAATGCTCAGACAGATTAATTTACCACATTAGAAAAGAAAACCAAACCATTAATTTTGATGAAATTGAACAAAATGATTTAAAACACATAAATAATAAGAAAGCTGACAATAAGAATAATAAAGTAATCTAGCAATCCAGGCAAAGAAACAGTCCTTATCCTGAAGAGAATTGTTTGTTTTTAATAATCTATAGCAAATATACTGAATATTTCAATACTGAAGTGTTTTCCTGTATAGATTAATGAAATAAAGACATTAGTGTCAGGAGAAAATCCCAACCTAAGGAGCTGAACATGAACTAAAGGTAACATCAAAGATGGACTTGAAATAAGTCCAGGAAGAAACGCACATTGCATGGTGCACTATTAACTTGACTATGGATATAAAAGGCACATCAGGTTCATCGTGAGGTCCCCATCCATGATCTGTGGTGGATGTTAGTGGGGTGGGGCATTGTCCAAGCCACTGAAAACTACTCAGTGCCCTTCTTGACTCTCATGGGACAGTCATGAATCTAGGAGAGCAGGAGCAGTTCCTGAACCCGCCCCATGCCTTAGGCTAAACATCAAGCATAAATCCAGAGTCAGAATGTTCAGATAAAGTCACTCTGAGCCTTGACAAGAAATCATGTCAAAGCTTCAGTTTCTTCAGTTATAATGTGAAAGAATCTACTGTTCTCTGCCCCATGGGATCGACAAAGTGAATCGGTGAGAAGAAAAGGAGAACTCATCTACAGCGTGTAATCCAGAACATGACATGCGACTGAGCTCAATGAACAGAAGCAGTTGTCAATCAAAGTCAAAACTGATCTAAAAAACAGTCCCCCCAGGACAGCCAGCTCAGTTTCCCAACAGTTACTCTCCACCATGCCACAGAAAATCAGCCCTGTTCCCATCTGATCTGACTGGCCATTGACAATTTTTGTGCCATTCACCCTAGGCCAGATCCACATTTAGAGATTGAGTTCCTTTATCAGGACTCTAAGACACATGCAAAGATGCCCAAGGTAGAACCTGCAGAGAGAAGCCAGTAGCTCTGAGGAGTTCAATGAGTTTCCATCTCACCAGGAAATCCAACAAGGAAAGAAGATAGGGGCTGGAACCTAAAATGCAGGTGGAATGAGGCATAGTGTGACAGCAACAGGTTTGCATCCAATCATAGCCTCTTAAGGCAAAGTGCATCTTAGGATGCAGAGGAAATGGTGAATGTGAGTGTCCCCATTCTAACACATCACTCAGACATACCTCTGTGACAGAAATACTCCATCCTTTAGTCCTGGGTTAATGTATAGGAAGCAGCTCACATACAAGGTCTGGTCCACAAGAAGAATACACAGACTTAGCTCTTGTCAGAGGCTAGACATCTCCTCTTCCAGCTCCAGAGCTTGTATGAGAGCTGATGAAGCTTCTGTTACAGCTACTCAGGAGCTCTTCCTGGCTCCCTTCCCCAAAGGTGATGACTCTGAGAATGTCCCAGTAAAAATTATATCTCACTGTTAGTCATAGAGTCAGTTCCAGAAACCTCTCTTTGCTAGTCCCTGGAGATGAGGAAATTGAACCTCAGATATCATGAAAGCTTTCTACACAGTGAAGTCTTCTTTTAAACACGAGTGTATCTGGCCCCGAAGACCATGGTCCTTTCACACCCATCTTTGCTTCTGGTGAGTCACCAGTAAGGGAACAGAAAGTTTAACATTCTCAAGATGAGGAAAAGGGCTATAACCACCATGTTACATGCAAGATTTCCTTTATGTTCTCTGGGCTTGCTCAAAGCCCTGTCATGGCTACAGTTCTTCTCTTGTTATCTCATTCAAAATTGGCTCCTAGATGTTTGTTTTC
Source organism: Uromys caudimaculatus (assembly GCA_028551405.1). Classification (NCBI taxonomy): domain Eukaryota; kingdom Metazoa; phylum Chordata; class Mammalia; order Rodentia; family Muridae; genus Uromys; species Uromys caudimaculatus. Next base: position 18,235,142 of record CM052711.1, on the reverse strand, counting down.
TTTTATTAGTCCACTGTATACTCAGGAGCAGGCCCCAGCTTCCGAGTTGTGTTTGCCCAGTTCCTTCTGAGCTGGAGCCATCTGTTCCTGTCCTGGTGAATGACATTTATTTTTTACTCAAAGATTTCCCTACTTTATTTGTTGAAGAAAGCCAGTCGCAGTGTCTTGTGTCATTATCCTACCCTTCATTTTCCTCCTTATCCTCCTCTTCTTCATCACTGCAAAAACACCCAGAGCCTGTGAGTCTTCAAGATTGTGCCATGTGGCATCAACAGGAAGCGGATCGAGTTTGCACTGAAACTATGATCAGAAAGTGACCGCGGAACTCCCAACTTAAACCAGATGTTCTTCATTTATTAAATGTATTCTTTGACATTTTCACACATGTACACAATGCATTTATGGTTGCTCACCCCCACTCCCTCTTGTCTCCCTTCCACCCATTATCCTCTCCCCTCCCTACAAACCCCCTTTTCATATTCACACACATTTGTTTGTTTTTTTTAATATCCAATGGGTTTAACAGGGCCTTACAAGTAGGTACAGTAGGTACACTGTTGATAGCAGTATCTCTCCATTTCCCAGAATCTATCAAGGGGGATTAGTTCAGAGGGCATGAGACAGACACTTTGATCCCTTCTCTCCCAGAATCCATGGTTAGCTGTTGACAGAAATAAAACCCAATTTTTTAATTTAAAAGATCTGAGTGTGAATTTCTGTCTCAGAGCACGCTAGAACAAAATTAAGAAAAATGTTAAATGCATATGGACAATTCTTTACCTCTATAAAATAGAAATAATGATTATTATTATTTTGTGTGTGAAAACTTTCTAATATGCATATAAAAGGCTTTACACATAGCTTTAAATACAGCAAACACACCCAACATTATCTTCTGATGTCTGAGTAATTGAAATGAATAAGCTTGTGTTCTTCATTTAGAAAGTACCAAGTGATATTTGGAGCAAGTCACAGGATAGGTGGGAGTTTTATATATGTGTGGGGGATACAGTTCTGAGGGCTCCGGCATGAGCAATACATAGAGGCAATGCCATCACAGTCCCCAGTTCTTCCAAATGTTACTACTGTCTTCTTTCAAAAGGTATGGGCATAGTTGGATCTCTTGAGGTCCCCTCTGCAGCAACAGACTTTTCCCCTCAAATGACCAATCCAAACCATCTTCAAAACACTCCTGCAGGTTGATGCTATCCCAGACTCTGAGCCAGAGCAGATCATTTTTCAGGAAAGACTTGGAAGAGTGGTTATTCTGTACTTCAAGGGTAAATTACTGAGCTGGTCTCTGATAAGAGCAAGCAGTTGCTCAGTTCCATGGGGCTGGCTGAGTGAACGCAGAGTATATAGGATGTTTGCTAGGGTGGGACCAGAATGGGGAAACTTAGCTGCTGATTTGTGTTCCCTGATCTCTCGATTTTAGTTTACAACTACAGGTTGCATCTGGATGGACCATAATGGTTTGAAAAAGGAGGAATCAGGTCTACTGGCTATAACTGATACATGAACAAAACTGTCTTTAAATAAATAAACAAACAGATGAACTGATTTAAAAGCAGCAAAAGAAAAGGGATGTCACAAGAGGGGATGTTAAAATAATCAATGATAGATGAAAAGGTACCAAAAGTTTGTTCATTATGGAAATAGAAATTAAAAGAAAAAAGAAACATGACCATCTAGCCACTATGTCTACCAAAACAGAAAACCTGTAGGATCCGTATGCTGCTGAGGGCACAGAACAACCATGGCTCTCAGATGCTCATCCTGAAAATGTTAAGCGGGTAAAAATCCTTTGGGGAAGTTGTTTGGTAATATGTTCTAAAATTGAATGATCCTATTACTTGGAGGCATATTTCTAGATATTCGCCCAAGAGAAATGCCTGAATAATCTATAACACCACACACACAACTGTTTGTAGTCAGATTGCTATAAGAATCCTAAGCCAGATTTCTTTGCCCTCATTGACACATTAGCTCATGTAATTTTGTGTCATGAGATTTCCTGTGCTTTGTGGGGTTGCATGCAATACCCTGGCCTCTTATAGTACCTCCTAGGTCAGAACAACATCTACAGGCATTGCCAAATGTCCACCAGTATTGAAAAATCATCCCTGCCTGAAAAATCCTGTCCAAAATGGAAAATATATGTTTATTTACCACTATGGTTTGAAAATAGCTTGGACCTTCCAAAGATCTCTGTGCTGGGAACCTGGCCTTCGAGGTGATGATGCTGGAGGTTAGGTCTTGGAAGAATCCTTGGGACTTCTTACAAGAGAGTTATAATAAAAGCCTGGGCTTGTCCTTTGTCTCTACTTTTTGTTCAGATGTGACTCTGCTCCCCAACAGCATACTCCTGCCTTTGCCACCCACCACCCACTACATACCAAGGTCCTACCAGAACTAACTTTGTGGAGACATCATACCAGGAAGCTACAGAGCTAGGAATTTGTAACCCTCCTTGTTTGATAAGGGGTATGTTATGGGCATGTTTTACAGTGCTAAAAAGATAACTAGTACATGTTGCAACAATTAAAATGAACAAATCATGAGGAACACAGTAACTATCATTATATATTATATCATGCATATATACATAACATATTACATATCATATTACGCAGCAATGAGAGATTGATCACAGTTGCACCTACCTAAGGAGCCAGTCACAGTTAGATTCATACTATCACACTATCTGCATACATAAAATTTACAAACAGATAAAATCAGCTTATAGTTAGTTAGAAGTCAGGAAAGTGCCAAAGAGCAGAGAGAGGAGAGCTTGAAAGAGATATAAGAGGTCCCACTGCGATGCTCTTACGTTTGTTATTAAGGTCAAAATATCAACGGCAGAGGTTTTAGAGCTACAGGTTTATAATTTATATTATTATTTAAGTATAATATTTCCTTAAAATGTTTCTCTTTTATATATTGGTACTTGTTTTCTTCCATGAGTTTTAATTTTTTTAATCTCTATATATCAAGGATTAAACCCAAGGTCAGAATTTTAAAAATAGATTTAGTCTGATACATTGTCCCAAATGCAAACCTGTAGACATCCTTTGGTATGGAACTATAAACCTCCTTTTCCATTCTCTGAAGCAGAACCTTTCCTGTTGTTTGCAGAGGTGTTCTCACCTGTGTCTGAACATCTGGCCACCAAGACCACAAAATCACAGGGCAGGGAGTTGGAGTGGTATGACTTCCTTCTACTGAGTCCCACTCTGTCGATTTCTGAGGTTCCACACAGCATACTGTTTTCAAGTTAAAATATGTTTAGGTATGGAATTGCATGAACTAATTGAAAGAGTAACTTCTGAATGTGACCGTCACTCCACCAAAGTAACTGACAAGTTACTTATCCCCAAGTTTCTCGATGGTTAAGTTGTCCTTTGCATCACAGACCTAGCTCCACAGACATCTATACCCTTAAGACACAGTCCCCATACTGCAATCCACCTTGTGCAGTTATACACATATGTCCTGTGATTTCAGTGCCACCAAGAGTCTTGTCTTCTTAAAATAAATGTTCTTCATAATCCATTGTTCTTAAAAAGTCAGGTCTATTTCAAGCTATTCGAGTCTTCTACAAAATAAAAATGTTACACTTTAGAGAAACAGTGTGTTTGTCATTGCTCACTGAGTTAGTTAACAAGGAGTTATTGGGTAATAAAAGAATAAAGTGTAGAAGACATAGATGGCCTATGCTGGGGATATGTGGTAAAAGAGTAAAATTATCGGGGAAAGAGAATTTCAGGACTCGTCTACAAAGCTGGGTATGGTGATGGGCACTTATTACCCCAAGAACTTAGGGGACTAAGGCAGAGAGATGACTTGTGCCCAGTTCAATGTCATTTAGGACAACATAGTCAGAAACTAACACGTAAACAAGGTACTTGAGAACAACTCTGCTGTCATTCCTTTCACTGGCAAGTAATCTCTTTCTTTCTTCATTCTGGGTTGAGCTGATCTCAGTTTCTCTACCTGTGCCAATAAAAGGCAAAAGTGACTTCCAAGGTTCTTTAACGTCTGCATCAGAAATAAGAGATCAGTTTTACCCTGTACTCGTGAGATGCTTGCTGGGGAAAGCCAGCCAGCCTGGTGAAGGTGGACTTCCCCGTGTACCAGGCTGGAAAGCAGACAGTGCCAATGAGATGAGCAACTATCTACCCATAGCCAGCAGCATCTGCCAGACACAGAAACCATCTTGGATTGTGGTCCAGGAAAGCCTTCAAATGACCATTTCTGACATCTAACTGTTAAATGAACTCCCAGCTACGACTGTGGATCCAAACACCTCCATTAAGAAAAAGACACCATGAGGAGCTGGAGAGGTGGCTTAGCAGTTAAAGCATTAACTTATAATCAAGAGCACTGGTGTTCAGACTTCCCAAATCCATGTAAGTGCCATGTGGCTTTGATGACCCTCCTCCAGTCTTGGAGGATGGATATTGGGGAACCTCTGAGCAAGCTGGCTGGTAAGAGTAGCCACACTGTCGAGCTCTGAGTTTGCCTCAAAGAGTAAGGTAGAAGAGTGATGAATTAAGGTTCCTGATATCAACTTCAGGTCTCCATGTTACATGTGCACCTTCTCCCCCCCCCACACACACACACTCATACACATAAAAAGAAGCAAAATAAAAGAGACATAGTGTGTTCAAATAAATGTATTTACATACAACTGTCTCTGCCTGGATCATAGTAGTGGTTTTCTTACAGAGGGAAGAACAAACAGAAGGCAGGAAATATGCTGATGTATTTGTATGTTTATGTTCATGTGCATATGTATAACCTATGCCACTCAGGTACTAGAACTGGAAGAAAGATTACCTCAACCTTCTGGCTCAAATCAAGTGTAGAACTGGAAGATGAGTCTCCTGGCTCTAAAATGACCATTGGAAAAAAGGCTGCTTTCACTCCTAGCATAATATTTCCTGCAGGGATTACACAAACCTACTAAAATTGCACAGGGTACCTGAAGCAAAAGTAGTATCTTCTGACTCTTCTAGAATGATTGATTCCCCGAGTCATCAGACTCCTACCTTGAGGGCTAACTTTTACTGCGACAATTTGTTTCAGAATAGGAGTAATAAATTTCACCTAAAGACAGCAGTTTGGGCTAGCAAGGTTCAACCATGTGAATTCTAGTCTTGGGACATGTAGCTAGAAACTAGGGATTCTGAGATTTAAAAAAAAAAAAAAAAGGCAAGGTCTGTGCCAGATGGGAGAGTCAGCCATGTTGTAAGCAAGAACACAGGGAAGCGAAACTACAATAGAGCAGGTAGCGTACAATGTCTTAGAGGCATCCGTGAGCAGTGGATGGAGCTGCCCAGCCTAGGTTCAAAGTGCAAATGCTTATTAATTATATCTGATGAACTAAGTATTACTGTCATAGTGTGCCAAATGCATCTGTTGCACCTGGCCTCTCTGAACCCCAGTGTCCTTCCACACTGAACTCCAGTGAGTCCTGACACTCACCATTTCTCCATCTAACTGATGATTTGGGGACATAAGTAGACATGCAGACAAACCCCTCCTTTATTTTTACTTTGGGTTCTGGCCACAGCAGGACCGGGGAATGGATTCTGCTACTTGCCTTGGGATGGCAGAGGTCTGCCCTTTGCAGCTCAGATGCGAACACTACAGGGACATCATAGCCTATAACTGGGTAAAGCGGTTCTAACTCATTACTGAAAAACCACATGCCCACAGGCATATTGCCTGCCTAAATAATAGCTTCATCAATGATAAAACTGGTGTGTATTTCCCCTATGTCCTCATTGCTTCCTTTTCCTCAATTGATTTTCTATTTAGACAGGAGGGAAATGCTACTGTGTTCAACATAATGAGGTATTGAATCAGAAATCTGAGAAACAAGAGCGAACTGACATTGGATGAGTCTCAAGGTCAGGCCAGGGCACAGGAATTTGGAGTTAAGTAAGCAGACAGCCATGGGCCTGACCCTGAAACCTAGAGGCTCTTCCTGACTTGTGTCTGTTTCTCACGACTTTATCTGTCCTTCCATGGTCTATGGCTTTGGACCCCAGGGCACAGCTCTGTAGGATTCTTCCTCTCAGTGGCTCACATCAGCTGTGGCAGCACCATCTGCAATGAGCTGGGCTTTTATAGAGCTTTGATTACATAGACTACTGTGCCAATGCCAGGACAGCATCCTGTGGTCCAGGGTACCAGAAACCACAGCTTGACCTTCAACCAGAAGGCATGAGTTTTCTAGGCAATTGTAGCTGGGATAGAGAGTCTATTTTAGAATATCAAAACTCTTTCCATGCATATGCCTTTTAGACATTAGTGTATGGGGAAAAAATAACACTTCTTGCTTTCAAATTTCAAGGCATCAGCATGGTAGGTTAGCTGAAGACAGTAGGGACAATTTTCCTTTAAATTATTAATGTCAAACCTAGTGCTAGTCCCACTGTTTAAATTCCATTCTGTTCTTCTGAGTGTGAACAAAGAATAAATGAATATCCTTGACAATATAGCTTACCCAACGACAGAAGGTTTCTGTACATGTTCAGAAGGCAGCTAGAGATTGCAAGGAGGTGTAGATTATCAAGAAACTCAGATATCCCTGTGCAGAGAGAGTGGACAGGTTAAAGAAAGACAAGGCATTAAATTTGGTGTGTGTGTGTGTGTGTGTGTGTGTGTGTGTGTGTGTGTGTGTGTGTGTTATCTTGTGAAGGTTAGAAGAGGTTGTTGAATCCTATGGACGTAGAGCGACAGGCAGTAGTGAGCCACCAGATGTGGGTGCTGGAAACTCTACATGGGTGCTTCGCAAGAGTAGCACTTGCTTGCTCTTAACTGCGGAGCCATCTCTCAAGTGGCAAAGCTCATTTCTGGACACCATGCTAGCCCCAGAGCGGCCTACGCCTTCAGCATTTCATGCTATGCAGCTGTGGCATGGAACATTGCTTAAATTTTCGAAGCTTACTGCCTTTGGAACGTGTTCTTCCTCATTCTCCACATTAGTTTTGCACTGGAGACTCCCAGGTGTGGAAGAGCTGTGGTGAACGATTGTGAAGCAATGGAGCCTGGTGAAGATTACTCTTTCAGCTATCTTGCTTCAAGACAGGAATGTCTACATAGCATTTTCTGCTTTGCCCTTTCCACGCAGAGGAAAATGCTGTGGCAGGGGAGAAGCCATTTATCCAACCTCCACAATCAACCACTTGGTAGGTAATCTCTCTCTCCCGTGAGTGATGTGACATGCTTGAATTCTGAGCAGTTTTTACCCAGGACTGGTGGTTCATGCCTACAGTGAAAGGAAGGAGGTCCCAGGACACACTAAGACCAAGTTCTCAGCACAAAGATTGTTTTCTCTAGAGGGATGTAGAGCAGGGAATAAGAGACAAAGACAGAAGGTAGAGGATGAGGGAGAAAGGAAAAGGAACAAGGGAAAGGAGAAAAGAGTATTTGCCTCAGAGGAACAAAGGACTGTCTCTGGATAGAGAGAAGAGACTCAGCAGCAAATGGTGGTTTATAAAGGGAAAGGGGAAACCCTGTGTTTGGATGAGCTGATTCATTTTGATTGGACATGTTAATTAGATGATTCAAAGGGGGTGTTGATTGCTGGACTAAAATATTTTAATAGCTGGAACTTAATGGCCAGTCTCAGGAGGAGAAAGTGGCCAAATAAGGAAATAGACCATGGTGGCTAGCTTAAAGAATGTAATCTAGTGGTTTTTAGCAAGGGGGTGGGGGATGGGGAAAAGGCAAGACCTGCCAGAGCCATGTTTGCCATGTTTGCCATGTTTGCCATGTTTGCCATGTTTGCCATGCCTGAACCTGCTAGAGCCCTCTATACAGACCCAAAGCTTCAAAGCTGAAGTAGGGAGATAGTCATGAATTTAAGGCTAACCTGGGCTACAGAGTGAAACTATACTTAAAAGATAAATAATCGCTTCCAGCTTTCATTTTCTTGATATTTGTTTTTACTTATATGGACAAGGGGAATATGTCTATCTGCTTTAAATGCATCCTATAAATATGATGATGAGAGATACTTAGATGTAGGTATACAGTTTGGTTTCATGTTCAGTTTATTATTAAAGTATAGTCGTGTCGTCATCTGGTCTTACTGAAGAACTTCAGAAAGCTTGTTTAGAGACATAGTTAAACATAGGTTGGGATAATGACTACAACAAGAAATAGCATAGAATCCCAGTTGTAAACTGGTCTCCGAGGTCCCCTTCATGCTCCAAAGTCCCCAGCTGCTCAAGACCTCACATAATAAACCATAGTGCTTGCATAAAATCTACTTGCTTTTCCAATATAATTGAAATCATCTGTAGATCACTTAGACCCCCTAATATGACTCAGATGCTTTGTAAATAGCTGTTTCAATGTGTTGTTCAAGAACGCAGACATGGAAAATAGTCTGTACGTGTTCAGCACAGATGCCACACTCATTGGCCTAACTACACAACATGTGATCAGTGGATAAGCAGATGACATCAGTTGATACAGAGTGATTTATATAGATTTGTGGTTCTACGGGGGAGGAAATGAATGACCACTCCTGGAGTGTGGCCTTGGAGTTAATTTAATTAATGGGTTGTTCTTTCAAACTCCTTTGAAGATGAAATATAAGCTACTCATATAGGATCCCAAGAAGGTATAGACAGAGATAGTCCTGAGAATAAATTTGTCCTGGGAAACCACTGGTTTCCTTCTTCAAGGTAGTTACATTCCATGAGTTTAAAAACTAAAAAGTTAAAGTTAGGTGTGGCAGCTGTAATCTCAGCATTTAGGAAACAGAAGGAGGAGAATTATGAGTCTGAGAGCAGCCTAGTAAGTAAGACTGTCTCAAAAATGAAGGAAGGAAGGAAGGAAGGAAGGAAGGAAGGAAGGAAGGAAGGAAGGAAGGAAGGAAGGAAGGAAGGAAGGAATACTGAAAACAGGATGGAGAGGAGGAAAAAGGGATGGAGGCAGGGAGAAATTGAAGTAAGGAGAGAGAAAAAGAGGGAGATAGGCAGGCAAGTGAGGAATGTCGGTGAATGTAACACCATCTTTGCTGTTAACCCCTCCCCTCTGGAGGAAGCAGTCTGCTTGTCACTCTCGCCTCTTATTTACCAAGCTAGGGAGGTAGCTGTAGCAGTATGCAGTCCAGAGCATCATTTTCACTGTCTCTTGAGGACAAAGCTACTATGGGAAACTTTTTTGTGTGTTTTTTTCCAGAGGGTGAAAAGGGAAGAAAGCTGTGATCTACCTCAGTTCACAATTGAGTAAGAAGAGAGCTAGCCATGACTAGGTAAGAACAGGGCTAGCTATGGCTCCATGCTATACACAGAACTTGCAGGACTAGAGAAGTAAATAAAACCCAGAGCTCAAGGAACTACTCTAAAAGTCAGACTACAACTCCAATGGATTACTGAGGCAGATGCTGAAAATGAATGCTGGGAAATGTAGTCTTTTAGCTTAGCACAGTGACATTCCTTACAAAATAGAGCTGTAATTAGGGATTATGGAGAAATAAATGCTACCTACACAGCTAGGTCTAGGCCAGGGAGCCCTAGGAAGAATTTGCTGAGTGTTATTGTAGGGGCTTTTGCTCTTCTCTGATAGTTAACTTGAAGCCACATAGTCCTTTGCCCTCTGTCTTCTAGCATGGATCTGGACTGATGCCAAGAAGTAAGGGTAGCTTACATTATATACAGTAATAAACATAGGGTTACTCTTGGTTATTTTTATATTGCTGTGATAAAACACCATGCCCAAGGTAACTCATAAAAAAAAGCATTTAATTTGGGGCTCATAGTTTCAAAGTTAGATTCCATGATCATCATGGTGGGGAACATGACAACAGGTAGGCAAGATGATGAAGCAGTAGCTGAGAGCTTACATCTTAAATCCGTATGCATGAGGCAGAGAGTGAGCTAACTGGGCATGGGCTGTAAAACCTCAAAACTCACTTCAGTGGCCACACCTCCTAATCCTTCCCAAATAGTTCCACCAACTGGGAACCAAGTATTCAAATATATGAGCCTTCAGGGATCATTGCCATTCAAACCACCACAGAGTGACAGGATAAATAACAGGGGAATCACAAAGTTTTGTCACTGTCAAATTATTAGTTGTGTCCAATAGTATTATGTGAGAAGTCTTCCTGGTAAGGTTGCTGGGTCACATGTTCTCCTACAGCGGACACCCATCGCCAAGATCAATCCTAAGCAGTAGGTTTTTCCTTTTGCCATTTCTCTCTCTCTCTTCATGTATGTATGTGTGAGTCTATGTGTATGTGTCTGTCTGTCTATATGTTATGCATGTGCTATGTATGTGTTCTATGTATATAGTAGTGATTATTGCTATGTGGTATATGTATATTTGCTCTGTGTGTTGTGTTGTGTGTGTGCTGTGTTTATCTCTGTGTGTGTGTACTGTGTTTGCTGTATATGTGTACTCTGTGTGCCTGTGTGTGTGCTCTGTGTATTGTATGTGCTGTGTGTATCGTCTGTGTGTGTTATGTGTGTGCTGTATATGTGTTATGTATATGCCTCTGTGTATTGTGCATGTGTTCTGTATGAATGTCTGTCTGTGTTTGTGTGATCTCCCAGAGATCCCTAGAATACATGTAATACATTCCCATGGCTGCATTACCCACAGTTTGTAAAGAAATAGCCATATCATATTTATTTTCTATCATCTCCAAGTCTACATGCACAGTTTAAACTTGCATCATTCTGAATTTAAACCTCCTCTTGTGCTGGCTCCAGTGGGAGAGTAAACAGATTTTCCACCCCTCCCCCAAATCTGATCATTTTCCAATGATTATAATTGTCACTCCAACTTTTCTTCTGGCAACATCATCTTGCTTCTTGAAGTACAGGCCTTGAAGGACTCCCATTTCAACCTTCTGACCATCACGCTAAGCTGTTCTGGACTTCTTTCAAAGTCTTTGAATCTCATATCTGTAACATGTCTGGTGCAGAAGGAAAATATGGCAATAAAAGTCTACCAGTGCCCATGGCTCAGGACAACCATCCTAAGCTCATTGCATGACATTCTAGTATGGACAGTCCCCTTCATTTGTTAACAAGGTAACTTGGTTTTAGGGAGTATTGGCCCTTCTGGAATGAATCTGGGGAAGTTAAAATGTATTAATGTTCAGGATCCACTCACAGAGACTCTGATGTCCATGATCTGGAAAATTCCCACATTGGTGTCTTATTTAATATCTCTAGATGTGTCTCATGAACACTTGTGTTCTGGGACTAGTGAGTTATTCACTCTTGTTAGTCTTTCAATTTCATCATCTCTGTCTTCTTTGTTTTAGCTCCATGAATCCTCCCACAATCTCATAACAACGTGTGCTCCATGGTGTCCACCTGTCTTCACATAACTGTACTCAGTTCCTCACCATATAAAATAAAAGCAAACAAAGAAACATAAGTCAACCTCCTGCCCTGGGAACTCTGAATCTACTTTCCTTTTTTCTCAGATGCTGCAGATGGAGAGTGTCTCCTCTAAAACTCATGTGGCTGTGCAACTGTGGGGTCACAGTATTAAAAGATGGGTCTTTTGAGAGTAGATGGGGCTGTGTAAGCCCCATCCTCAAAGACTGTTTCAATTCTGTTACAAAAGGATGCATGCCTTAGTTACTTCTCTTGCTGTTGTGCCTTAGTTACTTCTGTTGCTGGGATAAAATACCTAACAAATGCAACATAAGTGGGAAGGGTTCATTGTCGCTCACAGTTGAAGCGAATACAGTCCATCAGGATCCAGTCTCTTCTTGTCAGTTCACTTTCTCTTCCCACCACTCCTCAGACCACATTGGAATCATGTTTTCCAAACACACTCACACGTACACCACAATGCACATAGATTCATTTTAGGCTAGCTTTGAACTCAGAAGCTTCCAGCTTCAGTCTTCTGTGTGCTGAGAGCTGAGTATCACCACACTGGCTTTCAGAATTCTAGTTTAGATGAATACAGCCAACAATCATCCAATTAGACTTTAATTCTTTGTTTATTTGCTTGAATCCCCTCTGAACTCTGAGCTCCTGATAGGAGATGAAGCATTATGCTTGCCACTGAATTCCTGTCACATAGCAATGTCTGACACATAGCATACTGCTGATTGTTTAGAAGTTCATTAATTCATTCATAGAAGTGGTGAAATGAATAAATTAAATTGAGAACTTACAAAGAATATTCATCTTTCAAATAGAGGAGAGAACATCTAAAGATTATACTACATTTGTAATGTAAATGGCGTAGCCTTGAGTATATACATAGTAGAGAGATGTAAATTATTTTATGAAAAATTATAAGAAAGCTTTATTTCCATTTTAAGTGTTTGGATGCAAGATTTCTGGTAAGGACTGAAGAGATGGTTTCGTAGCTAAGAATGTTTGCTGGTTTTTTTCCCCCTGAGGACATAAATTAAATTCCTAGCACCCATGCCAGGTGACTAATAACTGTTTGTAACTCTAGCTTCAAGAGAGATCCAACACTCTCCTCTAATCTCTGCAGACAACTATACACATGAAATTCATATGCACACACACACACACAAATAAAAATAGAAATAAATCTTAACTTTAAGAAAGAATTCTGGTAATCTCATACCACACAGAATAAACACATTTTACTTCTTGCTTATGAACGGAAATTGTTTCATGGCCTATTTTAGCATACCTACATAGAATGAAATTAGCAAATCATTTCTTCTGGAATCATAATTATAGGAGTTGAATCCCAATCCTACTGCATAAAAAATTGTAAGATGTTGGAGGAAAATCGTCTCATATGTCTGGGCTTCCGTTTTCTTTTCATCTTTGTAAAGTTAGAGTGTTTTAAGGGTGAAGAATATACATATAAAGCACTTAGACCGGAAGCCCTATCGCTTACAGCAAAGGACTAGCCATGTTCCAGGGCTTCCTTTAGCCTCAACAGAAGCTTATTTTTAGTGACTTCATTGCACTTCACCTTTTTTGCCTCCCACCCCTACTTTCTTCACTCCTCCACAAAAGAACTCAGAGAACACTTCCATAAACACTCTGCATATAAATCTCCACATTAGGGTCTTGGAAGCCTGAGTCAGTGGAGTCCGTTTCCACTGACCTTATCTGCGTTTAGAATCTGCAGTCTGTTTCTTATTGCAAGCATTGTTTTTGAACCTGGTAGGGTGAGGACAAGACTCTAGGCAGGTAGTGAACCTATCAAGACACTGGACATATGTATGGTGTCAAATTCCCAAACACCCCTCATCTGAAACTTCCTTCAACTATTAGAGTTAGAGGCCCTTTGACTAACAGAGGGACTAAATTCTCAAATGACAAAGCAATAGTACACTATTTACCTTTTTTGTTCTGTCACTAGCTCACCAATGTTTGCTTTGAGATAATTCCACATCAATGGGTAAGACTGACCACAGCTGGAAAAACTTCAGTCATTGTAAATTTCTGTTTAGCTAGTGGTCTAGACGATTAACTGAAAATGGATGCACCTAACGTGTCTATCTGGGTGTGGTGGCACACATCTGTAATCTCAATTCGTGGAGGCAGAATGTGAGATTGAGGTCCAAGATGGGTTACATAATAAGCCTCAAGCAACTTGAAACAGGGAGGAAGCCCTGTTAAATGGAAGGGAAGAGAAGGTGAAGGGGGCAGGGCAAGAAGATCAATAAAAGAATAGACTGTAGTAAGTAATGATAAGCAAGTAGGGAGTGTGGAACACTGGATATGAGATCACTGATGAACATTGTCCGAAAAGAGCAGCCCAACATGGCCTAATCTTCCAAATGTTTCCAGGGGGAGAAACGTCAGATTATCAGAGGCAAGAAAATAAGTACTGGCCATGACAAGAGACCACCTGTGCTCAAATAATGTTCAAAAGAAGACATAGGCACAGGGCCCTACAGCTAATCAGCGCCGGGACAAAGACCCCTCTCAGGAGACCGCAAGACCCAGGAGAGGGCCAAAGACACGCCCCACAGCTCACCAGGTACTGCCCCGAACCCGCGAGACACAGGGACCGAGGTAGGCGGGCCTAGAAACCCCCCTG
>CM052711.1:18215513-18220611 GCA_028551405.1 Uromys caudimaculatus | reverse complement strand
GGGGCCCTGTGGCCCAAGCTGAGGTTTCCGGCCGTCGCAGGAAGCTGCTGGCGGTCAGTCTCTGGTGAGCTGTGGGGCGTGTCTTTGGCCCTCTGCTGGGTCTTGCGATCTCCAGCGAGGGATCTTTGTCCCGGCCCCGTGGTAGCCTTAAAAAACTAAAACAAAGCAAAACATGTTGGAGCAAACCTAACCAAGAAAAGTGTGAGACTGCAAGAATAAACAATTTAAAATCAGGGAAAAATCACTCAAAAAAGGTGTTAGAAGATGGTGGGACTGTCCATAATCATGGGTTGAAAGAATTAATATTGTTAAGATGACTATCCTATCAAAAGCAATCAACAGTGCAATCTCAATAAAAAATTTCATGCTTTTCTTCACAGAAACTGAAAAAGAAAACTTAAAATTCGTATGGAAATGCAAATGGCTCTGGATAGTCAAGGAAATTTCAAGCAATAAAGAAAAAAAAAACAAAAACAAAACAAAACCCGAAAGAGCAATGCTGAAGCATTACCACGTCTAATTTCAAGTAACACTATAGAGCTGTAGTAATAAAAACATCATGGTACTGATACAAGGACAGACAGATCAGTGGGATAGAATTGAAGATTCATAGGACTCCATGAAATAACCACCTGCTTTTCTACAAAGATATCAAAAACATACACTGGAAAAACTATAGTATCTTAAAAAATGATGTTGGGAAAACTGATTATCTACATGTAGGAGAATAAAACTAAATTTCTTTCATCCTGCAGAAAGGTCAATTCCTAATGGATCAAAGATCCCAGTGTAAGATCTGAAACTCTGAAATTTCTAGAGAAAAAATATGGGAGTATGGTATAAGAAACAATTATAGGTGAGTAGCTGCCCAGGCATGAAGACGGCTACTAACAAATGGATCTTAGGCAATTAAATAATTTTTATTTAGCAAAGGAAGTGGTCAATAGAGTGAATTAGCCTACTGAATGGGAGAGCACCTTTGCTGGCTGTGTGTCTGGCAGAGGATTAATACTAAAATAAGCAGCAAAGAAATAATACAGTCTAAACATCAAGTAAACAAAATACCCCGACTGTAAATGGTCTATGGAATTGAACAGAAATTTCAAAAGAAGAATGTATGACTAACACATGTTTTTAAATGTGTTTACCAGCCTTAGATGTCAGGGAAATGTGAATCGAAGCTATTTTGGGATTCTGTCTCACCCTAGTGATCATGGCCATTATCAAGCAGACAAATGACAAAAACACTGGTGCAGATACAGAGAAAGGCAAAGCTTGTCCACTGCTGCTGAGAACATAGTCTGTTGCTGTCCCTGTAGCAACCTGGCTTTCAAATGACTTAAAAAATGATGCTGGGAAAACTGGTTATCTACATGTAGAAGAAAAAAAACTAAATTTCTTTCATTCTGCAAAAAGGTCAATTACTAGATAAATGGGATCAAAGATCCCAGTATAAGATCTGAAACTCTGAAATTTCTAGAGAAAAAAAAGGAAGTACAGTTTTAGCTTTCATAAAGGTAAAAATAGAACTTTCATGTTACCTGACTCTACCACTCTTGGGCACATAATCAAAGGACTATATACCCTATGAGAGATATAACTGTGCATCCATGTTTATTGCTGCTCTAATCCTAATGGAGAAAGAATAAAAACAGCCTAGATGCCCAGCAGTTGATGACTGGATAGACGCATACGCATAATGGCATTCTACTTAGTCCTAAAGAAGAGTGAAATTATGAAACATGCAGGAAAAAGGAAGGGATTGGAAAATGTTATACTTAATATGGTAACCTAGATGCCAGGTGACAAAGGTTGGGTGTGATCTCTCATATGTGGATCTTAGACCGGGATTTTAGATTTCAGTGTTGAAGTTGAAATAAATACCCAGAGAAGCCAGGAAGCAAAAAGAGCACCTGGGGCGGAGCAATGGGTGAAGTCTAGATGAAGATGTGGTAGTAAGACCCACGTGATATGACAGTAGACATGGTGGAGTGTAAGGGGGGAAAGGGGTGGGGAAATAGGAGAGAGGTGGGAGGATTTGAAGGGTTAACTCAAACTAGGAATGTATTAAAAGGCCATATAAAATTATAAGCTAACTAAAAAACATGGTTTAAAAAATGAGCTTCAATGGAGTATGCTGCATGAACGGATCATGGAGCTCTGAGAAGTCCTAGACATTTAAACCAAAATCCCAATGACAAGAATTCCTTCCTTGTGATTTATTGCCCAGGGATCCCCCAAAGACAAATAATTAAAAAGCATACATATTATTACCACTGTTTTTGGTTGTCCACAGAGCTCCATGGCAAAAACTTATTCCTGAAGACACTAAGATGGAGGACACAGACATCTCTGAAATTGAACTAGAAGCTTCCTACCTAATGGCTGGTGTTCATAGTGCTGGAAATTGCTATACAGGTTGTTTGTTGGAGGAGGGAAGTCAGCAATGATCGTACCCTGTTGTGAACTCTACAAACTAATGAACTAAATTGGAAGATGTGTCCAGTGGGGCAGCACTGGTGTGAATGTTCTAAGGATAACCGATTTCTTCCTGGTTGAGTCTGAGGCCTGTTTGCTCCATGAAGGAATACATACCTGGTCCTGAAGACTGGCTCAATAATCTATGACTATGGAGGTCACAGGCCCCACAATTTACTACTGATGTTTTATTAAATGAATATGTAGTGAAGCTACTTTCTAGATACTTAGGGCTATATCCATATTCCTGCATTTCTCAGTCTCGGTCAGAGAAGCCTGTTCTGGCAGTGAATAGTTACCAAAACGGAGACTCATAAATAAAAATGCTGAGGATAAATAGCTGTTGAGAGCTCTCTAACTATTTAGAAATTTAAAAAACATACTCTAGAATAACCCATTTGGCAAAGAATAATTCATGAAGAATATTGGAAAATATACAGAATAAAAACAAGAACACTGTGTATAAAATTTATGACTGGCTATAAAGTGTAAGCAGTGCTTTGGAAGGTAACTTGAGTGCTTCTTAAACATCTAAGTGCAATCTTATCACATGACCAAATACTTTCACTTTTAGGAATCTGGAAGAAAGGTGAAGACATATGCCCATCAAAAGACTCATCTTTGAAACTTCATAGAAGTATTATTTCATAGCAGTCATAATTAGAGGCAATGGTAAATTAATGGGTGAATGAGCAAATGAAACAAATGACACTTCCATCATAGGATAGCCCTATAATGGAAGACTTCATCTTAGCAATGAAATATCACAAGCTAGTGAAGCATGGTCTAAGATGGGTGGACCTCAAAAGCAGTATGCTAAGTGAAAGAAGCTCAGTGCAAAGCACTACACATTGTATGATTGCATTCATATAAAATGACCAGAAGATGAAAGTCTACAAGCAGATAGCATATGGCAGCCTGCATTGACAGAGAGGAAAGGCAGATGTCAAAGGAGCGCGGGGCAACGTTTAGGTGATAGAAATATTTAAATATTAGATTTGTGTGGTTGTCGCGCAACTGTTATAAATCTAAAAGTGACTGAATCGTACAATATGGAAGGCAAATTTTATTGCATAAATTATTTCTTAATAAATTGTGCCCATAAATGAGAGCTACTAAGAGGCAAATGGGCAGATAATTATCAACAAAATAAAACCAGACTCATGATGCATTTGCAATGATTGAAGCTGGCTGCTTCTGCTTCCATGTATGTTTAAGTAAATTTTCAAACTAAAAATGTTCTCAAAAATCAATACCAAGAAGAATTAATAAACTATATGTTGGATTTAGAGACTTCTGGTATCTCAAACAAAACTCTCTCTCCTTAAAGAATCAACTGTCTCATTACATAAGGCAACATCTCTGTTTTAAATTGATATTAATGCCAGTAATAAAAATGCAGGAACATTCTGTCCCATATTAAACTCCAGGACTTACCCATCTAAGTCTGTGTATAAATAAGAAAAGTTTCTTTATGAGTACTGCAATATTAACTCCCACAATCCTAGGCATGTAAGTGGAAGAGCAAAATGCTTTGTAATGTAGTAAGGTAATTGAGCTTTGGAAAGCCATTAGCCCCCTCCAGTGATGCCCAGCAGAGGCAGTCATTCATTGTTACACTCTGAGTGGCACTAAGGTCTGAGCTTCATGAAGGTGATTTGCTCTAGAGATGGCCTCTTGCATTCTGCCCATCAAAGGGCGCTGCCTTCATGAGACAGTCTTTCCATCTTCTCTTATCGGAAAACTGCGAAGCAGCAGAGACAGTGCGGAGCTGTTTTACAGCATTTTGCATTCCCTGCTTCTCATGGAAGTGGCCCCCCTGTGATATGACATTAGAGTAATGGTGTGCTCAGCTCCTTAGGATGTCTATGTGGGGTTAGAGACCAAAGAAGGCTGCCTTCTTCCTCTAGGTGGACCCCAGGGGCTGCCATGTCACAGATAGTAATTAAAAACACCTAGAATCAGAGCACAGTACAAAAGTATGTCAAGAATAAGGGGGAAAAAGACATCTCTAGAAGGATTTGAGAATGTCTGTGAGTAGAAAATAGACCACAGTATAAGGGTGGGGGAAATATCCAGGTTACCACATGGCCCAGATGAGACTTGCTTCAATTCTTGGCTCTGTTTCATGACCATCTGTTGACTTAATCTGTAAGGAAAACCTTCCTATAAACCTCAATCCATTGGTTACTGGAAAAATAGCTTTTACTGGAAATCAAGCTTGAGATTCCATTTTGTAGATGAGTGCTCAGTCTCAATTTACCTGATGTTTAAACTAGGTGGCCTTGAGACTATCAATTCCCATGAAGAAAAGCAGAAGATTAGGTTGGCACCTCCCCAACTGCTTTGGAATGAAAGCCTTAGCAAAGGGCTAAGAACATCAGCATGCCTTAGCCCAGCAGTTCTCAACTTATGGGTCTTGACCCTTGGGGGGGGGTCACATATCAGATATCCTGCATATCACATATTTATATTACAATTCATAAAAGTTACAGTTATGGGGTAGCAACAAAATAATTTCATGGCTTGGGGTCATCACAACATTAGGAATTATATAAAAGGGTCACAAAAGTAGGAAGGTTGAGAACCAGTGCCTTAGAGCTATATGTGAAACATAAAC
>CM052711.1:18200513-18213013 GCA_028551405.1 Uromys caudimaculatus | reverse complement strand
AACACTCCCTAACTGACTGGCAGTTGAATGCTCATTGTATCCATGGAAACAGTGGAACATTGCTTCCAACTGACTCTATTTTTAAAAATACTATATTTTCACTTTAATTTTTCTGCTGGCTTCAGAGTATGAAGTAGTCACTATTCCAGTATGAACAGGAAGAGAAGTAACATTTCTCAGTCCTGCCTCATTGTCCAGTTTCCTAGCCAAAAACCTTCACAGTATAACAAGCTTGCCAGTAAGGATAGTAGTTCCAAGACTTCCAGAGTCAGTGAGACCAGGTCTGCTGTCCATCGGTGAGGATTTCCTGCAGAATCAGGTGTATACATCTTGCTGTCAGTCCAGCTGCAGGGCCTGACAACTCTGCATCTGCCATGACCTTCCATCCTCCCATGGCCACAATCAGTCTCCTCAAGTCTTGCTCCTTGACCTTACTAATTCATAGATATCTGTCTGGCTTCTGCCTCCAAGTTCAAGCTAGCATTTGAAGGCTTCTCGCTTTGGGTGTCCCCGTGTTTGGCCCCAGACTCCTTCCCATGGTAGTTCCATCCACAGGCTGGGGTCCTGGACTTAAGAGAGGGTGATAGTGAACATAGCACTAGCACCCCCCTCTCTGCTTCCTAATTTCAGGTGTGATGAGATTCATTCTTTACAATGCTGCTGCTCTGATCTCTCTACCACAAGGGACAGTGTAAGTGTTCCTGCCCAGATGGAAGGTGTCCTGGCACTCAGAAGCCCAGAAACCACACAGCCCTGATGGGAGAAGGTATTCCAATAGAAGGGCATCACGAGACACGGGAGCCCAGGAACCACACAGCTCTGAGAGGAAGCTTCCTCTCAGAGCAGCTCCCATGGGAGGGGATTCCCAGCTGAGCTGAGGAGCTCAGGACCCTCAGCCCTGTTCCACCTTTCCCCTCTCTTCATTGCTTCTTGGCTTCTTCTGATGAGAGTCATACCAAGCAGCAAATCTCATAAAAGAGATTTATTGGAGGGTCCAAGGAGAAGAGGGATGAATCCAGGAGGGGCTACCTCTGCTCCCTGGTGTGGACATCTGGGAATTGAACAGAAGGGCAGGGCTTATATAGAATTTCTTAGAGGGCAGAGTTTTTCAGGGTAGAGATTTCCTGAGGGAAAATTGGTGGGATTTCAAGTTCTGAGCTTGCTGAGCTCATGGATTGGTGGATTTTCCTGTTCAGGGATTGGTTGTTTTTTTATGGAAAGCTCAGGCACTGGTGGGTTTTCCTGTTCAGAGATTGGTGGCTTTTTTTTTTTTTTCATCCCCTTTTCCTTGCATTGGGCCCATGGGTTAGGATGGGAAAACCTTCCCAGCCACAGGTGGCTTGTGGAGGTAGGAATGGAGGTGTCACCACTGTGAACAGCTCTGGTGGGACAGCTCCTGCAGTGGTATTTCATGAAGGCAACAAGCGGAGGTTGGGAAAGGAGATCCTCTACCATGGATAGCGCCTCATGATGGAAGCAGGCTAAGTCCTCAACATTTTGACAGTTCTAGTGGCAGCATCTTAGGGAAACTGTAGCCCGGGGAAAAGGGACGGGCCAGCTGCCGCTCAGATGGATTTTGAGGCATGCTGCTCAGGGACTACAGACAGTTCCCTCAAATCATGAGCCAAAACAAACCCTTCCTCCTCTAAGCTCCTGTCGGTTATAGCAATAACAACAGTTAACTCCAATGTACTTCCATATGACCTAAGGTCTCTAGAATTAGAAAAAATTAAGGTTATATCTCATATTACTTTTTTGAATCAATTTAATAAATTATAATATTTAGTGAACATAATTTTTCCTTCCTTTAAGTGTTCATTCAACAAATATTTATTGAGTAATTACTAACAATGTCAGGGGAAATACAAAATATTTGAAAGAAAGAATGAAAGAAAGAAAAGAAGAAAAAAGAAAGGAAAGAAAAAACGAAAGAAATGCATCCTTGCTTCTATGTAGAAATCAGGCATCAGCACAGCGTGGTGCAGACAAATGAATAGTAATTGAGAAGATGACAGAACAAAGACTAGAGAAGACATGTAAGTAGTGGCCTGGCAGAAGACGTTCCGTGGATTCTGGTAACTAGGGGGTAGAGGCCTATTGCAGGGAATGGGCAGAGGTAGTAATGTGGGGATGGCTGCCTGCCTGGGACTGGATGAGCTTTTCATTTTGATTTACTGAAATAAGGAGCCATGGAGGTATTTGAGCCAAATAGTGATTGACTTAAGTTTAAAAGGTCACCATGCTGATAATAGATGGAGGCAGAATCAGAACAAATTTGTGGCTATGTGTTCCCCACATCTCATTAGGTTGAAGTCAGATTGAGTTTGACAAGGTTGTAGTTGAATCTGACCCATCATTAATCAAGGGAGGGACTGAAGACGCAAGGGCAGGGCACTTAGAACAGGAAGTTTGTCTTTAGATTGGGGGAGCTCAGTTTACAATCTCAGTCCTACTGTGAAGTTAGTTTTCTGGAAAAAATGCATTTCTCCTTTCTCTACCTCATGGAAGAATTTGTTTCAGAAATGAAACTAGTGATTCTATTTTTTTTTCATTAGATACAAAATGTTAAACTTCAACATACATCCAAAAAGTAAGATTTCAACACACGGGCTTTTGGAGACACTCATGACCCCAATTATAACACTACATTATATGTAATGTTTAATTTATTATCTATCTCTGTGTATATAAAATATAAAAACTCTGGTCAAGATAACTGTTTTATAGAATATATCTGCTTCTACTTCTAGCTCTATGTGGGATGTAATGTTATAATGGATTTTAACACTGCTTATTTATTTTCAAGTTTCACATTAAAAATATTATATTAGTTCTTTGAGAATTTCATATGTTTTGACCATAATCATCCTCCATCCCCCAGTTATTCCCAGATCCACTCTGTCTTTTCTCCCCATCCAGTTTTGTATCTTTTTTCCCCTTTTCTTCCCTTCAA
Source organism: Uromys caudimaculatus (assembly GCA_028551405.1). Classification (NCBI taxonomy): domain Eukaryota; kingdom Metazoa; phylum Chordata; class Mammalia; order Rodentia; family Muridae; genus Uromys; species Uromys caudimaculatus. The sequence goes on along the minus strand of CM052711.1, from coordinate 18,210,060 downwards.
AGCCAATCTGTACTGCCTAAACATTCTTAGATATGCGGCTTTCCACTGTAGCAGGATTGACTTATCAGGGGGCTACACTCTTAGAGAAAACAGACCCTTCCTCTCCCGGGAGCTAAGAATTGACACTAGCTCATCAGCAAGCAGGTAGCAGGAGGTGGAGCACTTTGCATCTAACTCTTCTCTCCAAGCTGGGATTTGGTCTGGCTTGGCTTACGTTGACCCTATGAACTGTGCACCAACTGTTGATTAAATGAGCTGATGAAACTTCAAACCAGGATCATGGGTCTGGAAAGCTGGGATGGCCATTCCTATGACTCTAGAAGTTAGGAGGTTAAGACGGGAGAACTTGAGTTCCAAGCTGTCCTGGGCTACATAGAGAGATGTCGCCTCAAAACAACCAACCAACTAACCAGCCCAACAGAAAGGGATCATCTCATTTCCAAGGACAGCAAGTGTTGCAACTTACATCAAGGCCTTTCAAGCTGAACCATGACCCTATGTGGGGCTGCTTAACTGGATGTGGGGGTCATGAAAAATTTGGCAACAGCAAAAGGATTCTGAGTGTATAATGACCAAAAATCAATTCAAAATCAAATGTGTGTTATGAATGTGAGGTAAACTGGGAACACTGGTTCATGGTGCATCTGTGGTTCTGAGCACTTAACCATGAACACTTTGTGCTAACATGCTTACCACCAGGGGACAGTGACTGGAACACCCAGGCTCAGATTTCTGTTACAAATTACTGTGTTTTCACTGAACATACAGAGTTTTCTGCCCATATAGCAACACAATGGAAAGTGGACAATGTTTTTCTACCATTATTTCTCAGCATATAAGTATCAATATTTATCTTTGGACTATGTTACATTAGAATGCTTAATTTCAAAAATGTATTGTGTGGCTCAAAATATCCCTCTTCCATTTATTATTATGTATTTATGAAAAGTACTGTGATTGACAATCATAAAATAAAAATGGCGATCAATTCTGAAAACAACAACAACAACAACAACAACAAAACCAACGAAGATGCTATATTCCTTGTAGGCTTCATATATTCAGCCAGAACTTAATTTCTAATATAAAAACTAAGATCATCTATCTCAATGACATGTAAACTTGCTTTTATCATTAATAAATAGTAGCTATATGTATGCCCAAGGACAATTTTAAAGAGAGTTTGGTATTGAGTCATTGTGAGTAAATGTTTGATTTGTACACTTATTTTATATACCCATATTACCCAAGGTGTCATAAAAGTTTCTTGGGTGAAAGGGGTGGTGAGTGGGACAATATGAAGGAGTCCTAGGCTAGAGGACTTATTCCCTTAGATCCACATAGTAGGAATACAAGTGGAAAAGCCCATGTTGGACCTGATGGTTGGGGTTTTGCTATTTGCTTCAGTCAGCCATGTCCTTCTGTGTCCCTGTACCTATTTAGAACCTGGAAGCCATGATCGTGCTATGGAAATTCAGTAGCCAGAAGAAGCACTGTACAACCCTGGCAGAGAGAGAAAGCACATGGCTTCAGAGATCCTGACTTTTTAATTCCTATATGTGTGCACACGCACACACATGTGTGCACATACACATTTACGTGTGTCCAGGCACAGGTCCACAGCTGGATGTGTGCATGTGCAGAAAAGAGGCCAACCTTCAGTGTTGTTTCTCAGATACCACTCACCTTTATTTCATTTTTTAAAGGCAGGTTCTCTCATTGTCCTGAGACTCAGCAAGTAGCTGGAATGGCTGGCCAGTGAGTCCCGGGGATATGCCTGTCTCTGCCTCCCCAGCATGGATAAAAAATGCAAATGACTGTGGAATAATGAGAAATGGCCGGCCTCATGGAGTTATTCAGAGGAGCAAATTAAACTGTGCTCCTGAGCTGCTCTTCCCAGAGGGTCACATAATAAAAGCACAAGAGATGCTGGCGTTAGCCTTGGATGGTTCCCTCCAACTCTGTTCTGTCACCTGGGTTGTGTGAGACATTGCTTCTGCAGGACTCCTCTGTAGCTCAATGCACTGTACTGTTCTCTCTCCTCTCTCTCTCTCTCTCTCTCTCTCTCTCTCTCTCTCTCTCTCTCTCTCAAGATTTATTTATTTATTTACTTACATATTTTATGTATGTAAGTACATTGTCAGCATGTACATCTGCACATTGGAAAGGGGCACCAGACAGTTGTGAGCTGCCATGTTGGTGCTGGGAATTGAACTCAGGACCTTCGGAAAAGCAGCATGTGCTCTTAACTACTGAGCCATTTCTTCAGCCCCCATAATGTTCTTTTTGGCACAAAGAGCTGCAAATAAGATGGGAAAATAGGGAGCTGACTGGCTAAAGGATGTGAGGCTTTGGAATTTGAGTTCTTAGATATTTCAGGCTGCAATCTGGTGGCCTCGATATGGTGGCCAAGTATTGGGTCACTTCATCACCCGCTGTTCTGGGGATGCAGACCATGTGCCAAGGCAGCTTTGCTACTAAGATTTATAGGAAAATCCCAGACCTTTGCTGAAAGGCTTCAGAATTTTGTTTTTCCTTCTGAACAGATCTGTACTCAGATGCGGGTTAAATGGTCTGCAAGCAGAAAATGGGAGATGTATCCTTTACCTGTGGCTTGCATTTTAAATCAGCTGAGAATCTTTTACTTTTAGGTTCTGTAGAATTTTAAAAGGAAATTCATTCTTGCCATATCAGTAGACAAGAAGAGTGACAGCAGGTCAGCAGGCTCAGTGGTTGGCATTGTAGACTTTCTATCCAGTCTCTTAACATTTCTTCAGACAGATACAAATTTGCATTGTACCTGACATCTCTCTCACCATTATTTTGAATGATCTCGGGGCATTAGCTGTAGAGCTATGAAACAAGGAACTGGGCAATGACAAGAGATCAGCCAGAAAGGGAGAGGGCTCTTCACACTAAATACTGCTCCAGATTAAATTTTTGCTGTGATTTTCACACAGGGACTTTATTAGCCTCCAGCTATTATCCCAAACTGAGAACTTCTGGAAGTTCCTTAGGAGAATTGAAATGCCAAAGGCTGGAAGGAGCCTATAACTGTTAAATCCTTAGGGTTGGCCAGCAAGATGGGCTATGTAAGCTTTTCCTTTGCTGTGATAAACACCACAACCAAAAACAACTTGTGGAGGAGAGAGTTTATTTGGCTTATACTTCCAGATCATGATCTATCATTGAAAGACATTAAGGGAGGAACTGAAAGGAGAAGGAGAAGGAGGAGGAGGAGGAGAGATGTTTACTATGTTGTTCCCTCTGACCTATGCACAGTCAACTTTTTTTTATCTAACACAGAGCTACATACCCAAGGGTAAAGAGGCTCCTAGTGTGCTTGGCCTTTTCAGATCAATCAATGATTAAGATAATTTTCCAGAGACCAACATGATATAAGCAATGCCCTAGGCTCCCTCTTCCCAGGTGACCCTTGAGAGTGTCAATTGACAATAAAAACTAAACAAGATAGGTGTTTACCACTTGAGTTCAATCCCTGGGACTCCTTGGAAGGAAGAGAGACCTCACTATGTGGTACTCTGACTTCCATTCTTGTGCCACGGCACATGTTTGTTTCTTTCCAATTCATGTACACAAAATAAATATAACTATAATAAAATATTTAAAGAATAAACATTTAGTGATATTGTTTACTCCAAATTCAGAATAATAGAAATTTGCCCAAGACTATGTAGTGACTCGAAAGAAAATACTTTTCCACAATATCTAGTTCATGTGTGGCTATGGATGACAACAGGTTAGGAAGACACTCTGGGAGTAGGGATTGAGAAGGTCATAGTGGGCCTCACAGGGACAGCTTCTCAGGAGGAAGTACAGGAATCCTGAGTTTCCCTGAAGTGCAATCCTAGATATCTACTGGTGCCATCTCTACCTGGTGCTCTTTGCTGTTCTTCCTTCTGAAGATGGATGCTACCAGCCTTTCTGCATTACTGAAATTCCATGGACTGAGTGACTTCATAAAGAAAAGAAATTTCATTCATGGTGCTGGAAGTCAAAGGCCCATGTCACATGACATTGAATAAGACAGCACAGAGCATCACACAGTGTGAGATGGAGTATTCATGTTTGTTTACTTCAATCTTTGTCTTATGATCTCATCTAACCCTAATCCTAGTCACCTGACAAAGGGTCTGCCTCTAAACACCATAGTAAGATTAAACTTTTACTATATTTTGTTTTATTTTTTGGGATAGGGTATCACATAGCTAAGACTGGCCTTAAGCTTCCTATGTAGCTGAAATTGGCCTTGAATTCTCATTCATCCTGGCTCTGTCTCCCAAGTGCTAGAATTATAGATCTGTACAACCATACCTGGCTCCACTTTCTGCTATTTTAATGCTTCTCAGTAGAGATTAAATCTTTGTGTTGACAAAGAATCTCAAACCAAGTCTAAATTACCATAGGAGGTACTATACAGCTTATTCTGCTCCATCTAAAAACCATTAAACATTGATTGTGCTAGGGGACTAGAACATGTCTTCAGTTAAGCAGTTACCAATGTATATGATGTACTACTCATCTAATAAAAGGGCGTGTCTTAGTTACTGTTTTATTGCTGTGAAGAGACACTGTGACCAAGGAAACTCTTATAAAGAAAGTATTTAATTGGGAGACTTGCTTACAGTTTCAGAGGAGAAACAGACAGGCATGGCAATGAAGTAGTAGCTGAGAGCTTTACATCCTGGTCCACAGGCAGCAGGCAGAATGAAAGAGACAAGGCCTGGTGTTGGGTTTTGAAACTTCAAAGCTCACCCCAGGGATGCACTTCGTCCAACAAGGCCACACATCCTAATCTTAATCCTTCTCAAACAGTGCCATTCTCAGGTGACTAAGCATTCAAATATAGAGTCTAAGGTGGTTGTTCAATCTACCACAGGGCTGATTTCACAAAGCTAATAAGTCAGACTTTGGAATTATGGTCTTTGGGGATAGGTGCTGGTTGTGTGTGGTTGAGTAGCCAAAGGTGTCTTGTGTAAATGGTCTATCCAAATGGCCACTCTCTTCTTGTTTGTTAGTAAAGAGGCTCTAACTTGGTTTAAAGTGGCACTGTTTGTGGCCACTTACTAGTCCCTTGCTCAGATAGCTAAACAAAGAACTCTGATTGAGAAAGTATAAATAGAAATCCATTGAAAGGACCTTGGAGCTTGTTTTTATAAAATAAACAGATAAATGATAGATTAATAGAAAAAAGAAAGAATAAATGAAAGAAGGAAGGAAAGACAGAAAGATTGGCAGATAAATGATAGGGCCAGGTAGCACCTACTATTTGTCTTTCATCCCTCACCTCTTGTCTGTTTTCCTGGTATACATGTCAGTACCTGGGGACAGAGAACTCATTTGGAGATCATTAAGAAGAGGCCACATGCTAAGATGAAGGAGTCAAAGGTCAAAGGAGTCTTGTCTCACATGACTTCCCTGGATATTTGCACCAGCTCTGAACTGAGTGTCACATTCTTCAGCCCTTGCTAAGGGTAAACAAACTTGTTTGGTCTTCTGAAGCTGAGTTATTATCTAAATGAATGTTTATGATTTATTAAATATAATATATAAAATGCAAACTGTGGCTTTTTGCTGGAACATTTTGGGTCTTACATGTCTCTCAAAGGTCTATGTGTTAAAGGCTTGGTCATCAGGTGGTGCCTGTTTGAGGTGGTAAAAATCCTTTAGGAGGCAGAGTCTACTGGGAAGACTTTAGCCCCCTAAGTGTTCTTACAGAGGATTAAGGTGAGTAGCTTTAATGTTGATCTGTCAGAATCTAGAATTACCAAGGAACGTCGTCTCAGGGGGAGATGGTCTAGTTTAGGTTGATTTATAGGCATGTCTGTGAGGAATTGTCTCTCTTACACTAAAAGATGGAAAACACAGTCTGAAGGTGGATAGCACCATTGCCTTGGGGTTCTGGACTGGGTAGAAAGGAGAAAACTGCTGAATACTAAACACAGACACATTAACTCTCTTTGTTCTTGACTTTGGGTATGAATAGCTGCTTCAAGTTTTTGTCTTGACTTCCTACAATGATTGATTGTAACCTGGAATTACAAGCTAAACAAACAATTTCTCACTTACAATTGCTTCTGTCAGGGGGTTTTAGGATCCTGGTCTTCACTTGATTTCCTCTTTTGCTTCCTGGCCACAGGCCTCATCACAGGGTGAATGCCTTCACATCTCAATGCATTCTGTTGTCTCACCACAGGGCCAAACCATTGGAGGCCACTGTTCATGGACTGGAACTTTCAAAACCATAAGCCAGAACAACACTTTTCTTTGTACAATGATTACCTAATTGCAGTGAACCAGTGCAATTGTCAAGTGGAATCAGAGGTCACAGAATCAAGGACAGACAAATGTTTTTAGTTTGGAGAAATAAATAGCTATAGTCACTGAATTAGTGAGGCCCTGGTACAGTGAAGTCAAGAGGGAAGAAAGAGGAGGCTTACTTGATGAAGGTGATGGCCTTGAATAGGCTGAGAAGGCAGAAGCATATGACTTGCCAATACTATAATTGGGGTAGGAATAATGGTTAAAAACAAAGATGCATTTGTTCCTTTCCTCATTGTTGTGACGAAACGCTGGAGAAGGGAGCAAACTGGCTCATGGTTTGAGGATACAAACCATGATGTAGAAGACATGATGTGAGGACCAGGTCAGAGCTTGCCTGTGGTGAAAAGAGCTTAAGGCTAGTTTTTCACATCTCAGTTATCCAAGAAGCAGAGGGAACAGGAAGTGAGGCCAGAGTTATAGATATCTACTTCTTTCAAGTATGCCCCACCTCTTCAAAATGTAATAACTTCCCTAAACAGAGCCATGATCTAGAGCCTAAGTGTTCATAAACAGGAGCCTGTGGGAGATACTTCATATTCGAACCACAGTAGATAAAGCTGAAGAGGAGCCAATAGTGAATCCCACAGGTAGACTAGGCCTGTGTCCGTCAAGATACACTCTAATTTGCCTCAGGTAGATTTTGAAATGGTCACTTTATTCTGGCTGGAGCTTATAGGTGACTATCCCCCCCCATCTTCTTAACTTCCTGTGTGGTGTGTGTGAACTGGTATGCAGCTGGCTACATCTTATGTCTTCTGCCTTTTCATAGGATGCACAAGAGAATGGTTTCTCAGGGGGATGTGTAGAATTGAAGTGAGGTTATAACTTTTCAGAGGAGTTGTTTGTACATACCAGTTTCTTCCTTCTGGTAAACTGGAGGGAAAATATGCTTCTGGAACAGCCATTAAAGTCTTGGAAACTGCATACATACAGCTAACCTATTGGGCTCTTCACAGCCTGGGGAGGTATTTATTTACTTACCTATCTTTAAAAAATTAGATAACTGCAATTTTGACAATGAGATGTGGTATTAAAAATAGAGTCTCTTCATCTACAGAGGCATGACTAAATCTTCAAATGAGAAAGCAAAAGCACATTACTTAACTATACAAAAATTGAAATCAACTCACTGGTCTGTCGAATCTTCCCTGATTTCTAGTCTTGAATTTTAAGGAAATTACAAAGAAAGAAATACTCTCAAACACAGCAATCTTTCCAGACTCCAAGTGGACCTAAATTTGGGATGCCTGAAATCAAAAGCATTGACAATGGATTTGCTCAAATCAGTCAGAATTAATCCATCCTTGCTGTAAAGAACAAAAATAAATGCAACTGTTAGTTTAAGGAGCATGTGTTGAATTCTGCAATTCTCTGTGCCCCCCTCCACCATTTGTGTCTACTAAGAAAGCAAACAGAAAATGGAGTAGGAAAATGGGAAAACCATCCTACCCCTGTTCCCACCCTGTCTTAGTTAGGGTTTTACTGCTGTGAACTGACACCATGACCACGGCAACTCTTGTAAGGACAACATTTAATTGTCGCTGGCTTACAGGTTCAGAGGTTTAGTCCATTATCATCAAGGCAGGAGCAAGACAGCATCCAAGCAAGCATGGTACAGGAAGAGCTGAGAGTTCTACATCTTCATTTGAAGGCTGCTAGGAGAAGACTGGCTCCCATGTTGTGGTTAGAAGAGGGTCTTAAAGCCACACTTACAGTGACACACTTCCTCCAACAAGGCCACACCTCAAAATAGTGCCATTCTCCGGGCTAAGCATATTCAAACTACCACACACCCCTTTGTTTCTGTGTTAGGTTCACCAGAGAAGCAAACAATATGTAAAAATGCAGAAATATGAACATGAAGCTATCAATACGGGTAAGTTATAGCTATATCAGAAACTAATATAAGTATGTATATGAATCTGTTATAAGTATATATAGATGTGTGTGTGTGTGTGTGAGAGAGAGAGAGAGAGAGAGAGAGACAGAGAGACAGTGAGACAGAGAGAGACAGAGAGAGAGAGACAGAGAAAACATTAATTGGGCCTGCTTATGTAGTGGTTAAGCTCCCTGTTTTAGTTAGGGCCCTGAGTTAAATGTTAATTCCCACCCCAAACACCCTCATAGATACAATCAGAACTTGGTGAGACATCTGAGCACTGCATGGCCTAGTCAAGTTGATATGTAACATTAGGCATAGCCTAACAGAAATTACAAAGAATATATTTACACTTATTTCTGGCTCAAAGGACATTGCCTTTACACTTTCTGTATCTTCAACCCTCATTTTTAATTAAAGAAAACCTTTTAAAGTTAGCATAGACAGTAATTGGTTTCATTATGACATTTTCACATACATAATCCCTTTGCTACTTTCCGTTTCCCCACTGCCCTGCATGTACTTCTTCCTGCTGGTCCCCTTGCTCCCTGAAAGTAGTCACGCCTTGCCTTAAGTCATAAATATCCTCTTATCCTGTCTTGTTCCCCCTACTCCAGCATACACGTTTTCCTCCTTTCTCCCAATCCCTTTCTACTTCTAAGTGCTTATGAAGTCAATGGATCAGACATCTAGGGGCACATCTGTAGTGAAAGTGTGCTTCTCCACATTCTGGCAGCAGGGTTGGCTTTGCTCTGATGAAGCCCCGTACTTCCAGGAATAGTTGCGGAGTCGGCTAGGGCCTGGGCTGGTTGCATGGCACTGAGGATCAACTGAAAAGCAGAGCCTCAGTTTGGATGTCAGACCCTCAGCATGTTGAGTCAGTTCAGAGTTGGGGTTTCTGCCTGAGAGATGGAAATGCTAACGTGGTGTAGAGATGCAATGCTTGCAGAGGCTTCACACTCTGATACGATCCACGCCAGTCAGGCAGGGGGCGGGGTTTTTAGTGTGTGTGTGTGTGTGTGATGGAATAGATGAGTTTATCTATGTCTTCTTTTTTTTTTTTTTTTTTTTCAAAGACAAAATAATTTTATTTTCAAGTTCTAAGCGATACAGGATAACTTGTGTCTAAGTGATAAAGTTTTATTTTTTTTTATTTTTTATTTTTTTTGATACTTTATTTACATTTCCGATGACTCCCCTTTTCTTTGGAAACCCCGTGTCCCCTCCCCCTCCCCGCCTCTGTGAGGGAATTCCTCCTCCCACCCACCCGCCCACCCATTCCCATATTCCCACCTTGACATTCCCTTTTACTGGGGCCACTAG
>CM052711.1:18176979-18200013 GCA_028551405.1 Uromys caudimaculatus | reverse complement strand
GGGGAGGGGGAGGGGACACGGGGTTTCTAAAGAAAAGGGGAATCATCGGAAATGTAAATAAAATATCAAAAAATAAATAAATAAAAAAAAAAAAAAAAAAAAGGCTACCACGGAAGGTTATTAATCTGACTTCATTCTCACTATGTTTGTCGTTGGTATATAGGAAGACTGTAGCTTGTCTTTGGATATTTGGTAAGTTCTTTCCTTCTACCCTTCTCCACCCTTTCAATCCCCTAACACTAGTTAGGAGAAAAAAGGGCTAGAAAGGAAAGGTGATGATTCTATCATCAGATGACTTCATGCTTATTAGAGGTGTCATATTCCTTGGGACAAGTTTGATTTTCACTAGCAGGGTATTTAAGTTATTCTTCCTTTTCTTTAGGCACCATTACTTAACAAACCACAGTGAATAGCAACCAGCAACCAACCACCAGAAACAAGAAACCAACAACACAACAACAACAACCAACAATCCACACCTCCTCTCAGGAGTCTATCATGTATATACCCCCTGAAAATTCTCTAGAATCCCAAATGTCATACGGTCACAGAAAGTATCTGCAGCTTGCAAAAGCACAACCCAGCTAGAGCACAAGGCAAATCACAGTCAGCTGCTATGGACAATCTGAAGCAATGCCACATGCCCACACTTGTGATTAAAATGAAAGCACATTTCTATGTTCTTGTGTTTTTAAAAGAAACCAAATGTGGTAGTTTTAATATGCTTGGCCCAGGGCATGGTGCTATTAGAAGGTAAGGTCTTGTTGGACAAAGTGTGTCACTGTTGGGGTGGGCTTTGAGACCCTCCTCCTAGCTGCCTGGGAGACAGACATTCTTCTCCTTGCAGCCTTCAGATCAAGATGTAGAATGCTCAGCTCCTCCTGCACCATGCCTGCCTGAACACTTCCATTCTCCCACCTCGATGATAATGGACTGAACCTCTGAATCTGTAAGCCAGCCCTAATTAAATGTTGACCTTTAAAAGAGTTGCCATGGTCATGGTGTCTTCATAGCAATAAGAACCCCAAGACACCAAAATTTTCACTAAAGAAAACTACTGATATTTACATTAATTTTTTACCCTGTAACTTTGCTGTGTTTATAAGATCTCACAATCTTCTGTTGAAGTTTATGGAGTCTTTTATGTATAGAATGAATTATATAATCTACAGAGAGATAGTTCAACTTTTTTTCCTTAGTTGTATACTTTATTTCCTTCCCTTGTCTTACGCTAGCTAAGACTTCAAGCACTATATTAAATGAGGAGAGAGTGGATGACCTTGACTTGTTCCTGATTTTAATATGAATGCTTCAAATTCTTCTCCATTTAGCATCATATTGATTATAGATTTGTCGTGTGTGTGTGTGTGTGTTTGTGTGTGTGTTTGTGTGTGTGTGTTTGTGTGTGTGTGTTTGTGTGTGTGTGTATTTGTGTGTGTGTGTGTGTGTTTGTGTGTGTGTGTTTGTGTGTGTATGAGTGTGTGTGTGTGTGTTTGTGTGTGTGTGTTTGTGTGTGTATGAGTGTGTGTTGAGATTTGTTCGCCTTCATCCTCATTCTCTACTGGGATCTTTTCAGGAAGGGATGTTGGATTTGTTAACATTCTTTTCTGCAACTATTAAGATCATTGTGTGATTTCTGTCTGATTCCATTCCTCTCTGTCTGTCTCTCTCTCTGTCTCTCTCTCTCTGTCTCTCTCTCTGTGTCTGCCTCTCTCTCTCTCTCTCTCTCTCTCTCTCTCTCTCTCTCTCTCTCTCTCTGATATATGATCTTTCTATGTATCCCTAGCTTGCCTGGAATTCACTCTGTAACCAGGGTCCAACAAAACTCCTTACCCCTTCATCCCAAGAGCTATGATCACAGACAGGTGTGTGCTACAGTTCCCAGTTATGCTCAATTCCTTTGGCTTTTGTTGAACAGGTTCATGACAGAGAGGTCAGCTTTCTTTTCATTTAAAACTTAAGTTTTATTGTTATCATTAATGTTGTAGGAGGGAGAAAGAGTGTGTGTGAGTTAGGGTGCACACATGCTATGGAGGTCAGAGAACTACTTTCAGGAGTTGATTCTTTCCTTCTGCCATGTGTTCCAGAAACAAGTCAGGTCCTGAGGCCTTCTTTGCAGACACATTTATGCATTCAGGAATCTCACCAGTGAGCTTTCTTGGCAGAGTGATTAGTTGCATCGTTGACTCAAAAGTAAGATTATTAAGCAAAAGTTTGAGGGTGATTAAATATATTTTTTACCTAAGGTACTATTTCTCTTCCTTAAATTCTTAAAGAAAGTGAATTATATTTAAATAACTATTCACATTGACACTAATAATTTAGTTCATGCATTTAAGAATCAAGAAAAAAATCATGAAAGTAGAGTTCACACATTCAATCCACAAGGGTGGAAAGCAACTGATGATGACAAGTTCATCAGATAGAAATGTGATCACTTTAGATATGCTTGCAGTGTATGTTTAGTGATACCACAAAATAGAAAATAGCTTGTGTTCCTCCCAGCTTTCTTTGAAATTGTAAACATAGCCAGGTATGGTGGCTCAAGCACCTATTATATGTAAGGCTCTGTCTCAGGGAGAGAGAGGAGTTGGAAGGAAGAGGGAAAGGAAGGAAGGAAGGAAGGAAGGAAGGAAGGAAGGAAGGAAGGAAGGAAGGAAGGAAGGAAGGAAGGATGGATATGTCACAAGACCCCCATCCCATATGATATTGCCACCCACATTTAGAGTTAGTCGTATCTCCTCGGATAACCCTCTCTGGAAACACCCACACAGACATGCCCAGAAATGTATTCCCTTGGTCATTCCAAATGCAGCTAAATTGCTAATGAAAATTTACTATCATGGAATGCTATGGGAGGTGTCTCTCTGGGAAACAGGTTGTGTTTCAGCCAGTTCCCACACATAGCATACTGATCTCTGATAATCTCAGTGTCCTCCAAACTCAGCTGCATCCTCGCAAACAGCTACGTGCATGAATTATTATTAATTTTTCTCTTAAACGAAGAGAAAAATTGACATTCAGACATGTGAAATTCTAGTCTTTGGGGCTAGCCACCAAGAAAATTCTTCACATAAGAACCACTTTACAGTACAAAGGTGTGAGGAGAAGTGTCCTGGCATGTGTTTGACATAGGGTCATGACTTGACCAGTAGAAAGGTTCCCTTCAATGGGAACCTCACATGGGGAAGTGACAAGTATCAGGCTCTTGGGATAGGAAAAAGCTGAACTTAACGGAAGTTTTATCATTAGTCAGGCTTTGGACACACAGAATGGGATGGGGGTGGGGCTGTGTCTCAGAGCTTCAGTGCTGCTTATCACTGTCTGTTGTGCGTTCTTGCTCTTGCTGGTGGACCTGTACTGAACTTGTGGAGTAACGCCTGAGTTTAATAAATGTCTGCATTCTCCCAAACACAAAGAACAACACTCCATTGTCATACTCATACCTTGAAATAGAGTGAAGAAAAAGAGGGAAAAAGGACAGATAAGGATAAAAGAGCCCCAGGCTATAAGAGAGGGACAATATGCCTGCAGACTCTCCTTAGTATCTAGCAGACAAATGTAGCCCAGAATTTGTTTCCACCTGCAGAGTTCTCACATTAATAACTTGTGTCATTTTGATTTCTTCCTTTCCAATTTGTATCCCTTTGACCTCCTTTTGTTGTCTAATTGCTCTAGCTAGAACTTCAAGTACTATACTGAAAAGATAGGGAGAGAATGGACAGCCTTGTCTAGTCCCTGATTTTAGTGGGATTGCTTCCAGTTTCTCTCCATTTAGTTTGATGTTGGCTACTGGTTTGCTGTATAGTGCTTTTACTGTGTTTAGGTATGGGCCTTGAATTCTTGATCTTTCCAAGACTTTTATCATGAAGGGATGTTGAATTTTGTCAAATGCCTTTTCAGCATCTAATGAAATGACCATGTGGGTTTTTTCTTTGAGTTTGTTTATGTAGTGGATTACATTGATGGATTTCCGGGTATTGAACCATCCCTGCATCCCTGGGATGAAACCTACTTGATCATGATGTATGATCATTTTGATGTGTTCTTGGATTTATTGAGTATTTTTGCATCAATATTCATAAGGGAAATTGGTCTGAAGTTTTCTTTCTTTGTTGGGTCTTTGTGAGGTTTTGGTATCAGTGTAACTGTGGCCTCATAGAATGAATTGGGTAGTGTTCCTTCTGTTTCTATTTTGTGGAATAGTTTGAAGAGTATTGGTATTAGGTCTTCTTTGAAGGTCTGGTAGAATTCTGCACTAAACCCATCTGGTCCTGGGCTACTCTGGAAATCAGTTTGGCAGACCCTCAGAAAATTGGACATAATACTACCTGAGGACCCAGCTATACCACTCCTGGGCGTTTACCCAGAAGACACTCCAACATATAATAAGGACACATGCTCCACTATGTTCATAGAAACCTTATTTATAATAGCCAGAAGCTAGAAACAACCCAGATGTCCCTCAACAGAGGAATAGATACAGAAAATGTGGTACATTTACACAATGGAATACTACTCAGCTATTAAAAACAATGACTTCATGAAATTCGCAGGTAAATTGATGGAACTTGAAAATATCATCCTGAGTGAGGTAACTCACAAAAGTCACAAAAGAACAAACTCGGTATTTACTCACTGATAATCGGATATTAGCCCAAAAGTTCGGAACACCCATGATTCAATTCACAGCAACTGTTGGAATGAGCGTGGGGTCCCAGTTGGAGGAGTTGGAGAAGTGACTGAAGGAGCAGAGGGAGTTTGCAGCCCCATGGGGAGGGAGCAACAGTGTCAACTGGTCAGGCTCCCCAGTGCTCCCAGAACCTGGACCACCAACCAAAGAATGCATATGGAGGGACCCATGGTGCTGGTCACATATGTGGAAGAGGAGGGCCTTGTTGACCATCAGTGGGAGGAGAGGCCCTTGGGTCTGAAAGTGTTAGATGCCCCAGTATAGGGGAATGCCAGGGAGGGAAGATGGGAGTGGGTAAGTGGGTGGGGGAATACCCTCATAGAGGCAAGGGGGAGGATAGGATAGTGGGTTTCCAAAGGGGAGACCTGGAAAGGGGAAACACTTGAAATGTAAATAAAATATCAAAAAAAGCAAACTCAAATATTTGCAAATGTTTGCTATCTTAGATACAAACCTGCTGACTAATGATAACCCCAAAGGCTTCCAGTTTGTGACTCCTTTTAAAATGTTTGTTCTAAATGCCATAATGACCATTTTAGGACACAGTCTCTATTGACAATTTGCATTAATGACTGAAAGATGCTTTCTCTTTAAAATAAAACTAGGATGTAAGATGAAAAAGTATCCTGAGGTTTTACTTGGTGTAACAGTATTCTAAAATGAGAAGTTATAGGCTGAAGAGATGGCTCAATGGTTAAGAGCACTGAGTGCTCTTCCAGAGGTCCTGAGTTCAATTCCCAGCAACCATATGGTGGCTCACAACCTTCTGTAATGTGATTTGGCTCCCTTTTCTGGTGAGTCTGAAGACAGCTACAGTGTACTCATACATAAATAAATAGTTCTTTTTTAAAAAATGAAAAAAATAACTTGTCTTAGAATTTTTCACTACATTTGGTTATTTTTAACATAAAAAAGGGAGAAGAAGGAAAATACTCTAGTTTGTTGCAACAAGTTTTAATTGAATAGTGCCTGTCCCATGTGCTATGCTCATAGATTCACTAAATCACATATACATTCAACTAACATGAGTTATACCCTTAGTATATGGTACTGACCATTCCTTGTGTGGGGAAATACTACATAACAGAACAAAGTCCCTGTTCTATAGTTGGGCCATTGAGTCAATTGTCATGTGGCATTCACAGTGCTGCTGTTGAAATAAATGAGATGCAGGGGTGTCTTCTAGTCATTGGAATTTTTCACTTCCAGATACCGTGAATCAGAGATTTGGGTATTGAAGGGACTGACAAAGGCCTATTCAACCTTCACCTCTAGTGACTTCAGTAGCAAGTAACCCTCCCTAACCCCTTAACTCACCCAAACTGTAAGCACTGACCTCTAAAGAGTAAATAAATGCTCACTATTAACCCCTGAAAGCAAACATTTATTCTTTATAGCAGCTACTGACCCAGAGCCACCAAACTGACCAGCATCCATTGAGGCAGTGTAATGCCTTGGTGGCTCAGTCTGTATCTGAATCAATAAGTATTTCCACTTGCATATTAATTTCAGTGTGCTCTTTCACAAGTTCATATTTCATTGACTGGTTATGCATTTTAAAATTCGATGCACATTTTTAGCTCCCACTGAGATGTGAGAACCTTGGGGAAAGTTACATTTTCTTCTTGTCTTTCAGGAATTTAGGGTAGAACTGACACACATAAATACAAAGAAGGATATTTCCTTACAATGTCATATATGTTATGCATCACAATGTAAATTAGGTTCCATATGACTAACAGTATATATTTAAAAAATTAGAAATAAATCCCTTACTCTGAAAATTGGGACATTATATTAGAGGATGATAGGGAAATATTCATTGTTTGAGTGATTTTTTTATTGATATTACATCTTTATTTACTTATTTCGGGTGCTTGTACGTGAGTGTGGTGATGTATATACCCTGTCCCCAGCATGCATGAGGAGTTCAGAGGACAACCTGAGAGGGCAATCCTCATCTTCTACCATGTGGTTCCTGGGAATTGAACTCAAGTTGTCATCAGGCTTGGTGGCACCTCTCTGCTCCCCTCCCTGAATATTTTCTCTAAACATAAAACTTCCTATAAGTCTTAGAGAGATTGATTGAAAAGATATCGTATAGAACTCACCAATTTGTTCAGTTATAAACATACATTTTCCAATAAGAGTCATTGTATTCCCAAATAACCATTTGTAGAAAATTCTTGGGCTGTAGGAGGTACCTGATGCTAATCAGCTAAAACTAATCTTTAGATGCATGTGCTGACTCAGTCACTGTGAGGGAGTGATGCTTCCCCCTCACCCTTCAGGAGAGTGACTATCACTCACTAAACACAGAAATGTCAGTGTGAGACAATGGCAGATGTGGAGGTTCCTGGTACTCAGAAGGAAATCAATGAACATAAATGGTTTTCCTTCAGTGGTTTCTTACCTAGAATGTAAACTAGTGACAGCTTTAACATCTGTTGGTCTAGATTTCAGAATCATCTCGTTGTTGTGTTGATTTAAATGAAGCTTTTTAGTATGTGCGTATCTGTGTGCCTACACTTTCATTTGTATATGTCATTCACATACTTAAATGACAGCGATCTGAGCCTAAAATGAGCTATTATTAGGCAAAACCATAGAAATGTATATGAGCCATCACAATTTGTTACACCCTATTTGTCAGCCTGTGATGCATATGATGAAAAGTTTAGAAGTATGACAAAATATATATTTTATTTAACTTATCATTCTATGGATCTCAGTGGAGCCAGCTCTCTATCTAAGATACATTAGTGGCTAACTAGACCATCTTGGCTTATGTTTCTCAGTATCTGCCAGATTATCTGGAGCTCATTCTCATAGAAGCCTGCCTGGGTCTCCAAATGAGCAAGCAGAATGTACACGTGCCTTTCAAACCTTTATTTCCATGCTTGCTAATATCCCACTGGTCAACACACCACCCAGGTCAACCATGATTCAAGGAATAGACAAATGGATTTCATCTCTTTAGAAAATAGGGAAGGCAGTGGCTACTTTTGCATCTACCACAAATAGCCATCATGTATGGTAGCAATACACCATCTCCAACCCTCTAACCCACCAAAGGGGGTGTAACTACAGTGAAGAGTAAATAAATTTCTCCTATATTAACTCCTGAAAATTAGACACTTGTTCTGATTTTCAGGTCCAGAGTCATCAAGCTCACCAACAGGCAGGGCAATGCCTTGGTGACTTAT
This sequence comes from Uromys caudimaculatus, assembly GCA_028551405.1. Lineage (NCBI taxonomy): Eukaryota > Metazoa > Chordata > Mammalia > Rodentia > Muridae > Uromys > Uromys caudimaculatus. The sequence goes on along the minus strand of CM052711.1, from coordinate 18,192,114 downwards.
AGGAAGGTTGCATGTCTATGCTCCCACTGACCCACAGTTCCCAGGCCCACAGAGTGATCCATCACCCTGTATACACTGCATCCATTGAGTGCCCATGGGTCTGGGAAGGTGGCTTTTGGGTCATGGTTTACTTGTGGACGTGTTCTGAAAGGCTGTCTGAAGAAGATGAGTGACAGGATGAGACTGCGGCTGATGTTTAGCATATCTAAGAAATAGGAGCCATACCATAAAGTCATCCTGAATGAAGCCACAGTGCCAGGGTTCTAATCTTGCTACATCACTGCATCCATCAGCCACGGGCAGGTCAGAATGGCGCTTCACTTCTTAGACCTCTCCGAGTGAGTCTGACCAACTCCAGATACAGTGGCTCTAGTGGACTGAAGACAGCACTGAGAGAGGTAACTAATGTGAGCTTGTCAGTCTTCCTCAAGCTTAAAGTGTGCCTACCTTGGCCTGACAGATAGATTCCTTCTCTTGGATGTGTTCACACTAAGTACTGGTCTTGGTCTTTTTACTGAGAAGAGATCCCTGGAGACAACTGTGTATACCACTCCGGACAGCTTTTGTTTTTAAAAGCTGTTTTCTGGGGTAGATGAAAGATATTATTTTTTTAGCTTCTGATATTGTCTTGTATTTTTCATGAAGCTGCTGAATTTTTCTTTTGAAATCTCGTTTACTGTGGAGACATAGTTGATTGGTATAATGAAAATTTAAACAGGTGCTTACAAGTCAGCATGTACTAAAAATGCTCTTTTCGAAATGGCCACACCAGTGAGGGGGTGGGGGAGCTTGGTGGAGCAGGAAGCATGAAGATCATGGTCTCTAGTGACTACTGAGCTTATGGTCAGGGGAGGGAGAGAGAGATAACATAACTGCCACATGGAGACCACCTTTAGGCTAAACTAAAAGTTAAAACTAAAAACTAAAGTATTTTTTGCAATGTCTTTGTTCATTCCCTTGAATTTTGATATAACTTTTTGTCACCCCCTCACTACTTTGAACACTCAGTATAGGACAGGAAGTGGAAGGATATCCACTGGCCATGGCAGGAAGCCTTCAAGATAAGCCAAATACGAGACTCTCCTTAAGTAAGGTGCTGGTAGAGCAACTCCAGTTCTACATACGAAGATCTCCAGAGAGACACGGGCCACGTGAACACAGAAAGTACCTTCAAGTTGCTCTCATTCGGAGTTCACATTCTTCATGGCCTCGGTGTCTACTTGCTTCCCCAGCTTCATCCACTTCTAATGAGGAAATAAGAAGTGTTGACCCGAAGGGTCCCTGTAAGAGAATAAACCACCGTTCTACAGCGTGAATATGTTTCTAAGGCAGAGGTGTGTGCTGTAATGTGCAATGTTATACATTCCCCTTAAAAGAAGGAAGAAGCTTTGGCCCTGGGTAGTGGGTGGAAATGATTGAACATGTGTGCTTAAAAAAGCCTGGATTGTCATGCACTGGGCATTGGGGTAGTGCTACAGACAGAACCTGAATCTTTAAGGAAGTTATTGGAGAAGTTGTGATCAGAATGTTGATATAAACAGAGATCCCCCTAAACAAAACTACTTTATGAGTTCTTAGGGGAAATGAGGAATATCTTATTGGAAACTAGAAAATAGGTGATTCTTATGGCAAAGTCAAAGAATCTGACTGAATCAGGTCTGGGTTCTAGTGCTTTATTGGAATCAGAATTTGAGGGATGAAGGTGATTAAGAGCACTAGCTTCTCTTGCATAGGATCTACGTTCAGTTCCCGGCACCCACATCAGGCAACTCATAGCTCTCTGGTTGCAGGGATTCTGAGATCTCGAGCTTCTGAGGGCACTTGCATTCATGTGCATACCCAACCCCCAACCCGCCATCACACACATACAAAAAACTCCTCTCTAGGGCAATTTATAGTGGATCCATGGAAGCAGGGTTACTGCTGAAAGTCTCCACTAGGTAAAAAGCCAACAGAGCCATGAGTCCAGGAACACCACAGAGAAATGTAACATAGACCATGCTTAGTAGAAAGCTCAGGCCAGAGAAATCACTAAAGCTCAGGTCCTTAGAGCCAACAGCTTACAGAGTGGTAGTCCAGGAGGGGTTAGAGCCCTAGACTCCAGCCTGAGAAAACTGTCGTAGATGTAGTATATGGAAAAGGGCTCCCTGGAGCCAGGGAGCCCTAGCCCCTACCCAGGGTAAGTGGAAGGGCAGAATGGAGCCAATGATTGCTTTTCCTTGAGATTTACTGTCATTTCATTTATTGGAAGTTAGACTTGGTTGAGTCTGGTCATCCCCTCCCCCTTCTGTAGCTTCCATTTCGCAGGGCTGTGTTTATCACTTGCCAGGATATTTTGGAAAAACTTAGTTTTCTTGCTATCAGACTCACACCATTGGAAGAATGTTGCATAACTACTGTTTTCCCTGGAGGAAGTTGGGAGATTCCTAACTTAGGAAGCTAACAAAACTTAGACTAGCCAGGAGGTCATGACACTTAGGAGGCTGAGTGTGCTCAGAAAGTTTGAAGGCTCACCAGCCCCTTCCTCATGATTATGTAAGCAATGGACACTCTCTGGGGTAAAGGAGAATCTTCAGTAGGGCAGCCCGCACATTGGGCAAGGAGCCCCAGGAACACAGCTTTTGTGAGTTATCCCAAAAGTGAGTAACCATTGGGGTGGCCTTGTTGCTGGTCCAACAGACTATGAATTACCTGTGCTCCTGAAAGTAATCCTAACAAACAAGCAATTTGACAAACCTAGACATAAGTGGAATTGCTCTTTAGTCTTTCATCAATGTCCTATCTGAAGTGAACAGCCGTTTGTTGTTGGTTTTTTTTTTTTTTCATGCTTCCCCAAGAGAATATATACAACAATGCAGCAAGGATGAATTTGCTTCAGGATAAATCATCACACTTCAAGGTATGTGTGTGTGTGTGTGTGTGTGTGTGTGAGAGAGAGAGAGAGAGAGAGAGAGAGAGAGAGAGAGAGAGAGAGAGAGAGCAGACATGAGACTCTGAGCTTAGATTTTTAGAAGTTGATGTTGCTGAGCGGTGGTATAGTACACCTTTAGTCCCGGCATTTGGGAGGCAATCAAGGCCAGCCTGGTCTACAGAGTTAAGTTCCAGGACAGCCAGGGCTACACAGAGGAAATTGGTTATTAAGAGGTGATGCTGGTATCATCTTTGGGGGCTATCAGGCTTTTAGGATGGAATGGATACATTTCCTGTATGAGATGAACATGGATTTTTATAGGGCCAAGAGTAAAATAGTTTAAATCCATGTCTTCTCCAAACTCACACTAAAAACTTCATTTCTGTTATGGTATTATGAGGAGGTGGGACCCTGAAAAATGAAAAGTCACAAAGGAGGGTCATTTTCCTTTCCCACCTTCTGCCTCATAAAGCTAGAGCACTGGGCACAACCTTGAAAGCGCGGGCCTCACTAGAAGTGGATGCCAATACTTTGAGCTACTCATCAGCTGTGAGTTCATAAGAAATCAATTGATGGTTTCTATAAGTGATCCAGTCTCAAGTATTTTGTTTGTATCCCAATGGAACTAAGACACAGTTTTGTGTATCCACTCTTCCTTTTTGCCCCATTCTGCTATGTTTGTGTGGTTCCATTATGACTTTCATAATTCCAAGTGGATTTCCTAGGCTGACTCTTGAGAAGTTCTTCACTCTGATAAAGAAAATAGGACAGGCAACTAAGCTATTATTTAACTAACTGGAACAGCCATAAAACCTCATACAAGTGTACCAAGGGCTATAATCCAGGAGGGTTTTGGTTTTCGTTTTAATTATTGGAAGTATTGTTTGATTTCCAAGACCAAGTTTGCTAAAAGGATTTGTGTACACAATCTGCCATTTGGTATTCAGAGTGACCCAGAGCTCTCTTAAACACACACACACACACACACTTTATGCATATGTATGCAATGCTGGTCCACTGGTAGACAGAGCATGATTTGCATTTCCTGATATTTTTTTTTTGTTTTATTAAAGTTATTTTGGTTTATAAATCCTCGTCTTTATATTCTGAGTTATTGGAAGATCCAGGGAGCACCCTGACTCTTACGTCATCTCTGAGTCTCTTTTTGTTCCTCCCCTATAACCCAGGAAGAACTTTTACTTCCCCTTGTTGTCTTGGGGAACATTTCTCCTCATCAGCTTGTCTCTATCCTACTGACTTCAGCTATACATGACTGTTTTTTACTACAACGATAAATCTAATTAATTTTATTTAGTTGTAGAAAATTCTTTGGCATGTGGGGGGGGGGGCTGTACTGATAAAAATGAAAACACATCCAGAAAAAAATTAATAATTACTTCTCTCAAAATACAAAGAGGTGACCCATGCATTATAGGTCCCCTTTTATTCTTATTGATGGAGGTATGAAGATCCTAAAGTAGCTGGGTAATGGTCTTAATGCCACTTTAATGGGATCATCGTTGTATCACCGCAGGGAAGCTTATATTCCTCAGAATGAATGTCTTTAGGTCAGTAGAACACAGGGTCACAGGAACATGAGACATAAAGTGTCAAGCTATAAGGGGATATCTAGCGTCTCCATTTTTCTTGCAGATAATGAAACTTAGAGCTGAATGGCTCGGCCCATACTGCGTAAGGTGAGGACCTGACCAGAATGCTTTGTTTTGTTGTTTGTTGCTTTGGTTTTTTGTCTCCCTACCAATGACAAAGAAGTGATTCATCTATGCTAATTTATTAATTTACTTTTATTTAAGCCTCTTTTGAGGTCAGGCCAACTACGGTGCTCATAGATATCATCCAGCTATAATACAAAGGGCAAATGCTTAAAGTATGAACTGAACTGAAATCCAAGACCCACCACTTCCTTGAGTATATCCCACGTATAGATTAGTCCATCTCTTTTGCCTTTGGGTAGCATTCTGAAACATCATAAGAGTGTTGCAGGATCCAGAGCAGCATTCTACATGAAATGCCTCACACAGAATGGGGGACATGGCAATCTCCATGTATGCTGGTTTCTATTCCTCTGCCACTGTCCTTTATTGGATGAAGTAAGAAATATGTCCCCTGGGAAGTGAATCCCAGAGCATCCTGGGAGCATTCCATTTTCTGGATATCCTGCCTTATGCCTGGCAAGCTGTACTGATTAAAAGTTCTAACAGAAGAAGAAAAAACTAATTTGGAAGGTGTAATCAAGACTCTCCATAGTCCAAAAGAGATGATTTCCCGGTTGTGCAGAGAACCAATAAACCTCTATCCTGAAGACAAAAGTAATTTAATGAAATGGTACAAGGTTTCTCTGGAGAGGGAGACTTTGCAAAGCTCAGTGGTCACAGCTGTAATGTGGAGCTAAACTACCTTGGATCTGTGCCAACCAAGGAAAGACTTCAGTATATTCTGTTTAAGAAAATAATTTTGTTTTAATTCCTAAAATATTGTGGTTGGCAGTGTTCTCCAGGGGAATAGAATATATTCACAGGCATGCTATGTACTGAATATGTGCCCAACACATCAATATCAACAGAACATATGTGCATATATACCATATAATACATTTTATGGGGGCAGGGTATCTTAGTCAGGGTTTCTATTCCTGCACAAACATCATGACCAAGATGCAAATTGGGGAGGAAAGGGTTTATTGAACTTACACTTCCATGCTGCTGTTCATCACGAAAAGAAGTCAGGACTGGAACTCAGGCAGGTCAGGAAGCAGGAGCTGATGCAGAGGCCATGGAGGGATGCTGTTTACTGGCTTGCTTGCTTGGCTTGTTCAGCCTGCTTTCTTATAGAACCCAAGACTACCAGCCCACAGATGGTACCACCCACAAGGGGTCCTCCCCTCTTGAACACTAATTGAGAAAATGCCTTACTGCTGGATCTCATGGAGGCATTTCCTCAAGGGAGGCTCCTTTCTCTGTGATAACTCCAGCTTGTGTCAAGTTGACTCATAAAACCAGCCAGTACACAGGGGAATGAAGACAGGGAGGGAGGGACAAGAGAGAAAGTGGTGAAGGGACAAAAACAGACGGCACACACACATTTATAGGAACTGGGTCACATGAAGTGGCAGTGGTGTAAGTCATGATCTGAGTCCAAGGTACAAAGACTCTTGCTGAGGACAGACAATGACATATGTCCCCTTTCCAAGAGGAAAAAGACAAACTCAGTCTTCTGTGCTGCTATTCTTTGCTGGTCTTCTTTGGGTTGAGTGATGTTAACTCACATTGCTAAGAAACATTTTCTTTCTCAGATTCATTGATTCACACTCACAGACCCACCAATTGAAATGTTTGGCCAGCTACCTGGCCATCTCTTACTCAATCAAATCAACAGAAACTTTTAGTCACCAAGTCTACCCTTTATCAATTGGGCACCCATACACCTCCTCTTAAAACTCACTTAATCTTGAAATAAAGACCACAAGTTCATAATACCACCGAGCATAAACAGTTTCTCTGTACAAAGCCAAAGTATGCTCATCCCTTCTCCAGAAAAGGAGCTGAAGTCCTTGAATGATATTTACTTTTTCCTGATACTTAATCACCTAAATACTACACGCCAAAATTAACTATATTTAAATATTGATGTAAAGTTTAAATATCATTTGCTATATGATAAGGGAATAAGAAATGAAAGAAAACAAAGATGCTTGCTTAATATATGTATGCAAATGGATGTAATTAAAGAAATGCAGAAGCCAATCACAATTCGCATCTCTGTAACTGGTCACTTACGGTCATGTATTTCCAACCTTCTTCTTCCCAGAGCCATTCTCTATCCCTTAGAACTGCCTGAGCATTTAGAAAGCACTTCATAGATAGTTGAGAAACTTCATCATGTACGTTATGTCTCCAGGACATCCCTGCGTCATGTCTGATTACACATACACATAATTATATTTGATAACAGCATACTTATATGCTCACCCACCTCAACAGCCTGGCTCAAACTACATTGAGCATATAATAGTCATCTCTGGTCCCTTGTTGAGGTGGTTCTGTATGGCAATCATTTACTACTAAGAGCTGCCTGTCAAGTGGAGAGTAGATATATAGAGATGACAGCCAAGCCTTGCTCCAAAATCCTAAAGGTCTGTATTTTGACTCATTGGACAGGCCTGTCATGGGCTCCAAACAGCTTCTCTCTCATCCACTTTTACCTTGATTACCATTGTATCTACTGGATCATATGGTTCAAGTAGTAGAATAATTTGTACAGTTGCCTGACCTCTGACATAGTATTAATTGATCTAGGCACTGCTCAAAACCAGAAGTTTTTTGGGTCACTCAATAGATAGGTCAAAGTTAAATATCAAACAAAATCGAGTTCACTGTATTTCATCAGTGCAACATCACCAATGTAATAGCTTAGTGTGGTGTCTTGTAGAAGGGGAAAGTTTTGAGGTTCCTGAGACAAGAGTTGAGAAGGTAGCTCTCAGCAGCGCTTGCTTAGCATGTATAATAAGGACCGGGATTTCATCCATCAAAAAAGGGGGTGGGGTAGAAGGAACCTAAGGAAGAAGAAGGGAAAAAGAAGAAAAAGTAACTTTGGATAAAGAAGCTGCAAAAGGTAATTGCATCCCTCACTGGGGTTCATCTTAAAGATGTATTTTCTGTCTCCTGTATTTGCTTAGTGGCCCTTTGGGGGCTCTTGGGAAGGATGCACGGTGTCTAACTTTTACTCCTGTTACTGTGACAAAATACTCTAGCAAAACTACTTAAGAGAAGAAAGGTTTATTTGGCTCAAAATCTCAGGTCCCAGTACCTTATTTCAGGGGAGTCACGAGGGCAGGAACATGAAGCAGAGAGTTGTGTTACACCCACAGTAAGAACATCGAGAAATGAAATCATGGATACACACACACACACACACACACACACGCACCACGCACGCACGCACGCACGCACGCACGCACACATGCTGCTGTCTCTATTCTCAGGTGGTTCAGACTCCTCTGAACTCCCCTCCTTCCACAGAGGCAAGTCTTTGCATCTCAATTGACATGATCAAGATAATCCCTTACAAATAGGGCCACAGGTAAACCTAATCTTGACAGTTCCTCATTGAGGCTCTTTTTCCAGATAGTTCCAAATTATGTCAAGCCGACAGCTAAAGCTAATTATGACATAAAACTCATTGCTCAGTTAGGCTCATTCTCGGAGAAACAAATGACATCAAGCCTCCAGCTCTCTCTTACACCACACACATAGCCATTACTGTTCTGGCCACTTGACTACATCACCTTTGTTCACCAGCCAGGTAAGCACTGAGGGGTCAAACAGACTGGACAACTACAGTGTTAAGCATAATTACATTGTTTGAATTTGTAAATAGAGGAAACTTTTATATTTCTCATTTTAAAGTGAACTCTCAGAATCACTGGTATTTAGCAAGAAAGAGCTCAAATAATACAATAAATACCAAATTTGGGGTATCTGGTCCCCATATGAGAAGGGAATAAGATAAATTCTAGAGAGGAAAGCAGTCTGTGCTAAGGAGGCACATGTGGTAGTGAAGCTAATCAAATAATTCTTCAATGAAAATGAGGGACATTCTCTGTGGAGAGAGGCTGAGCTTGAAGAGAATTTCAGCCTCATCAATTTACACAGCTACAACCATGCTGGCCCCAACTTATCTTACAATCCACAAAACCTAAGTTGAAAAGACAGAAAGACCTTGGCAACCATACTAGAGACTGAGGACTTTAAGCTGGGTACAGCTGAGCAAGTGGTATCGGGGCAGAACTGTAGAGAACTTTCATAGGAGGAAGAGTGGTGGTGTTCTAGAATATTCCAATTATAATGTATTTCTGGGCAAGTTACCAAGCTACCGTGAACCTTGGCTTTCCCTCTGCACAGTCCATAAAGAAGAATCATCTACAAGAGGAGCTGACTCCCCAACATTAAGTTTGTGGATATCCAAGGTGTTCTATTAGAGTGGAGAAGGGTTTGAATCTCTATTCTCATTTTCTTGAATTCCCTTCTAATATTTCCCTCCTCTCTCTCTCTCTCTCTGTGTGTGTGTGTGTGTGTGTCTGTCTGTCTGTCTCTCTGTCTCTGTCTCTCTCTGTCTCTGTCTGTCTCTGTCTGTGCGTGTGTGTGTGTGTGTTTTACTGCATGTGATTCAATGTCCATGCATAATAGCACACAGATAGTTTAAGAATGTTGCCACTAAATTCCACAGAGAGCATTGGCTGAGAAATCTGTGAAAAGAGAGCAGTGTTTGAGTCTCTGATACACCATGCCCTGGTTGCCTGAACCCAGGCAAGTGCCTCACATTCACTGTGTGGATTCCAAGGAGAATAATAGTTATAGGACTGTTGCAAGATTAAGTGACTGCTCACCGTGGTGCCAGGCAAGACATGTGTGTGATATAAATAATGGCTGGTATTACTCATCAGTAAAATGGAGATTACTTTTTTTTCTTGTCAAACTTTGTAAAAAGTAATTCCTTGGTGTGTTTAAAGTATTATTTTTTCCTGCTTGTTGAAAAATGCCATCCCCCTGCTTCCCAAGAGCTAGAGGATAGAATGTTTCCATCTATCTCTTCCCTTAGGGAACCCTTTCCCTTCGGTTACAGCATAAAAGTCAACCTGGGGACAAGGAGGCTGGGAAAGGGTGCTCCAAAACCATCCTGCATCTTTCTCAATAGGCAGAGAAACTGGATATTACCTGGATGGTTGCTATGAGCTCTCTGAAGCCTTCTGCTAATATGCTTCAAATGTTAGCATTTTCTGCTCCAGCCCCATTAATTTATTTATTCACATTATAGTCAGATTGCTATCCCCCATCCTCACAGAGTCCCCCCTCCACCTCCTCCCCTTCTCCTCTAATAGATTGGAGGCCCTCCTTGGATATCCCCCTAAGCTGGCACATCAAATCTCTGCAGGGCTAGGTGCATTCTCTCTCACTGAGGCCAGACAAGGCAGCCCAGTTAGGGAAATGGTATCCACAGACAAGGAACAGCTTCAGGGATAACCCCACTCTGGCTGTTCGAAGACTCACATGAAGACTGAGCTGCACATCTGCTATGTGCAGGGAGGCCTAGGTCCAGCCTGTGTATGCTCTTTGGTTGGTGGTTTAATCTTTGAGAACCCAAGGGTTCAGGTTAGTTGGCTCTGTTGGAGTTCCTATCCCTTCTGGGGTCCTCTATCCTCCCAACTCTTCCATAAGAGTCCCCAGGCTCCATCCAATGTTTGGCTGTGGACCTCTATATCTGTTTCAGTCAGCTACTGAGTGGAGCTCCTCAGAGGATAGTTTTGCTATGCTCCTGCCTGCAAGTATACAGGCTAGCATAAAAGTGTCAGATTAGTTCTTGGCCATGGGATGGGTCTCAAATTGGGCCAATCATTGGTTGGCCATTCCCACAGTCTCTGCTCCATCTTTGTCCCTGCATTTCTTGTAGACAAGACAAATTTTGGGATGAAAATTTTGTGAGTGAATTGATGTCCTTATTCTGCTTACTGGGGGTCCTGCCTGGCTACTGGAGGTGGCCACTCAACTAAGACCAGCATATTCCTAGCACTCTTCGAGATTTTATCCTTTAGAACTAGACCAAATGCTTGAGGTTGTTTGCTCATGTGTAGATTTCACTTTGAAAAACACAAGATTTATGCATTTAATAAGAACCACAGAATAGTGTGATCTGGTGCCAAATGAGGTTTAAGAACTAGGGCTGCCTCCCACAGCAAGCTATTCAGAGGGAAGAAAGTATAAACAACCTAATTCCAACTTTCTTTGGGTCTATAAATTATTTACAGCAGATATCATCATTTTTTCTTTATCTTTAGTAATATCATATCGCACTGTCTGACAGAATGTTGAATAAAACACGGAACATATTCTGAGTTCCCTCACTGAATCATCCCCAATACTGTCATTCAGTGACCCATAGGAAGTGTGACAAAGTAAGACTTAAGAGTCTGGGACTTAAGTGGCAGATGGCTACACATGATGGTGTGAGGTGGGTGTTAGAGAACAGCCTCTCCATTATGTCTGAAATTGGAGGGGACAATTCAGTAACAATCCTCTCATCTTTCAAGGCATGGATGACCTCACTGTGACTAAACTCCTGTGGGCTAACAGAGTGAAATATAGTCAATCAATAATCACCCCTTAATACAAAGACCAGCCTCGGTCATATGACTTAAACAAGACCCTGGAAAACATTGGTGAACCTGTGACAAAATCAGACATGGCTAACTCTAGTCTCAATGCTTGTGTCCTCCAGTGTTCATATGAATCCCTAATCCATGGTACCGTAGCTGGTTTAAGATGCTGGGCCTTTGGGAGTGATTAGAGCAAGAAGGTAGAGTCCTCCTAAATGGGGCTAGATGCTTGTAATACATTGCAAAGGTATTCAGTTGACCTTCTATCATTTTCTCAAAACAATATAATTTATTCATTCTATTAATATGATATATTTAGTTCCTGACAGTTGTGACCATTTTGATTGTCAACTTGATACAGTTTGGAATTGCCTAAGAAGAAAGTAACAAGGAGGGGTTTTCTAGATGAGGTGACCTGTGGTCTTGTTTGTGGAGAATTATCTCGATTATATTTAGTGAGCCATAGAGGTCACCAAAGCCACAAGAAAACTTACAGAATCAACTAACCTGAGCCCATAGGGGCTCACCAAGACTGAATCACCAAGCAAAGAGCACGCATGGAATGGGTCTGGGCTCCCTACACATAGGTAACAGATGTGGGACCCTAACAGCAGGAGCAGTGTCTCTCTGACTCTGTTGACTGCCTTTGGATCCCTTTGCCCTAGCTGGGCTGCCTTGCCTAGCCTCAGTAGGAGAAGGTGAACCTAGTCATACTGCAACTTGATATGCCAAGGCCAGTCGGTATCCACAGGAGGTCTTTTCTGCTCTGAGGAGAAAATGAGGGAGGGGAAGGTAAGAGGGAGGGTCTGGGAGGAAAGGAGGGAAGGGAAGCTGTGATCTGGGTATAAAGTAAATAAATTAATTGATGAAACAGTAATAAATTTGAGAGCAGAGAAGAAAAAAGAAAAACATTTTAGATGACTGTTTACCTTTTTATATTAATTATCTTTTATATTACTTACAACACATGTACTATATTAACAAATTATTGGTGTATAATTAATAATAAATAAATATATTATTTTCTTCTATTTCTTTTTGTACTTTAAAGACTGTGCTTTAAAATCTGATTTCCCTCAGTGTTACATAGTTTTCTCTAACTCCATCAGGGATCAAATATTAACTTCATTTCTCCTCATTATTTACAACTAAGAAATAGTCCTAATAACTAAGAAGAGTAACTTCTATTCTGTGCCTCCGCCTAACTAACCTCTTTCTCATGCCTAGCATTTATGTGTTTCATCCCTGTATAATCCCCCACACCCTTAAAGCTGTCTTCACTACATAGTATTTACCATAATGTCATACAAGCAGGAGCTCGGGATATTGTGAGAATGAAATTCCCTTTTCCATTCAAGCAGAAAGTCCATTTCACAGAGGGGCAGTAGGGTGGATTATTTCTGAATAGTCTAAGTACTTGTGTCTGTACTCTATTTTCTAGGCCCCACCAAACATGATTGAGCTGAAAAGGCCTTGTTTACTGGTAAAGTCCAAATCCTACGGCTGGGGATAGAGAAGGAAGGGTTCAAAGTCCCTGCTTGCTGGCAGGTTTTTAACTTCGTACCTCGACAGAGGAGGTCAACAAGGGATTTTTCTCACGTACTTCCACTATAATTCCTCTCAAAAATAAATGCGAGGCCCCTGCAGCCCCAAATGTACAGTGTGGAGATAATGTTATCTGTAGTTTTCAAATGCCTAGAAAATTTAGTTGTATATGTTACTGCTCATGTAACTAGGAATTTGAACGCTGCAAAACGCCTGAGTATAAAAATAATTACTTTGCTTATTTCTATTGTCTTTCAAAAACCGAGATAGAAATAAACATTAGATTTATTTAAGGGTCGTAGTAAGGATAAGCTGAAGTGCCCGAAGGGAAGACTCAATGGTAGAGTACATTCTGCTTTTACAGAGGAACTGAGTTACAGTTCCAGCAGCCACGCAAGACAGCTCACACACCTGTGACGCCAGGACATCCTACGCCCTCTGCTGGATTACTCGGGTACATGCACTCACATACAGAGATGATTCAAAAATAAAAGAAAATCCTTCCCTCCTTCCTTCCTTCCTTCCTTCCTTCCTTCCTTCCTTCCTTCCTTCCTTCCTTCCTTTTACTTTTTCTTTTTAAAGACTACTCTGTAATCTGTTCTCAAATCCTGATTCTAAGGCAATGATTGGCCTTTATGTCTCCAGCATTTAAAATCATGTGCCAGCTTCTGTCTCATGCTGTGCACGGCGATTCATCACAGCAGAAGTAGATGCATTTAAATTGCCCTAAATTTCCCCTTCTAGTCGCCTATTCATTATGTTACTCATCTCCATCTTTGTGCCAGAATTGTGAGGAGACAGTTCCCAGCCAAGTAAACAACAGTGGGTGTCATTTAGACAGCTGTGAGGTATCCGTGGAGGGTTGACGTGGTGAAATTGCATAGCTATCTCTGGCCATGTCATTCGGTGATTTGGGCAATAATGAAAGCTAGCCTTGGGCCCTGATGAAGTTACCCTGAACAAACAACCTATCCCTGAGATGATAAAATGCATAATTATCAGTAATAAGTTATATAACTCATTATTGACAGCACACCCATGCAGGCAAGGAGCAGAGTTTCTCGCCCTTTCTGGATTTGCTAATGTGTTCACAGATGGTAACTGTGGGAAACATAAAATCCAGAGAAATTGGCTCTCGGAGAGGCTCACTGGCTTTTAGCAGTAGCTACATTGCTGTGTTAGCTGTCATTCAGGCAGGGGGCGGGGAGTATTTGGAAAGATGGGGTCCATCTTCCAAAGTTGATTTTAATGGCAACAGTAGTTGTAACCTATAATCCTGTGTACAGACACAGGATCCTGGAGAAGGTAGTCCAGAGGATCAGCAAAGAGTCCGCACCCAGGGTGGAATAGGAATGCAGACGGTATTGGGGTGGCGTGGGGGTGAACCGGCAGATGGAGGACTGGGGAATGACTTGGAGGTTTAGCTAATTTTCCCTTATTCCTAAGAATAATTCAAAAACAAATCCAATTTAAATCTGAAACCTTTTATTTTTGAAAACTAAGAAGTCTTTCATTTCTATTCATACCAAAGTCCGAGGTGGTGCTGGATCTACACGGTGTGGGATTGTATAGCCCAAGTCCTGTGCGGGAGCTGCTGCTGGCTCACTAAGCTTGGATGGGACATCTCCTGCTCGCAGTGACTAATGCTGAAATCTCCATTTGGAACCAGCTCAGGTACTTCACAGAGGGAAAAGAGCAATTTCATTTCTGCTGCTCTGGCGCTTCCTCTGCCCTCTTCTCACAAGGTGGCCTGGATTCAAGTGTCAAGTTAGTGTCAACCTTAAGGATCTTTTAACTTCTACCATTTTGTGGATGAAAAAACTTGGGATCAGAGAAGTTCATGGAAAATACCAAGGTCAACACCTATTTAATGACATAGCCAAGACTAGAACTCTAGTTTCCTAGATCTTTGAGTTGTTCTCTTTAGATTGGGAAGGAACATCTTCTTCCAGGGCATTACTAAGAAGGTGTCATGTTGTAATGAGTTCCACAACAACGTATATTTTATATGCAACTAAGCACAAGAAAAAACTTCACCAGCCATAAACTGTCGGTGATTGGATGTTGTATTTGTTTTAGGGAAACAAAAATATTCTTTAAAGCATTTAAAAAAAAAAAAAAGGTACCAACAACAATAGATGAGACCCAGAATATTCAGGGTGGTATGCTATGAAACCAGCTCCTAGTGACTTATTGCTACACTCATAGATCACTGCATCCCTCAACCCTCATCAGAAAAGCTGCTTCTTGCTGTAGACAGTGATTAACACAGAGACCCACAGCTGGAACAGGAAGAGAAGAAGAAACTGTAGAATGCATAGCCCCAAATGGGACATTTATGTCATACCCTTTCCCCAAGGATCATCAGGAAAGAGGAGGGCAAAAGAGTTTAAGAGCCAGAGAGCAGTGGGTTATGAGAAAGAGGGCGGAGAGGGGGAGAGGGAGAGGGAGAGGGAGAGGGAGAGGGAGAGGGAGAGGGAGAGGGAGAGGGAGAGGGAGAGGGAGAGGG
>CM052711.1:18110824-18176879 GCA_028551405.1 Uromys caudimaculatus | reverse complement strand
TTGGGCAGCACAAATTGGACCCCATATAGAAGAAGAAGGAGAAGGAGAAGGAGAGGGGGGGAGAAGGAGGGGGGAGGGGGAGGAGAAGAAACAAAGTTGCACGGGTGAAGAGGTGCAGATGACCTCAGAGGACTTCTTTCAGGCTATGTGAATATAAATGAAATCTGTTGTATGAATTTCTGAAAGAATGGATTAAAATATTATTTAAAAAATAAAATAAAAACAAAAGTAAATGTTCTTATCACTAATTCCTAAGGCATCCCAGATGGTTTTCAAGCCTGGGAACTCAGAGGCTTTGGAGGAAACTTCCAACCAGGCCATGGCTGTGGTAGATGGCAATTATGACTCCAACACCCAGGCCCTGACAACTGCTTTGGAGATGTCAACCGAAAGTGAAATGGTTTCAGGTTCAAGGGTAAACTCGCAGAAGCAGGCTGACTCCAGGTGGCACAGCAGGCAAATAGCAGAGCTCACATAGAAATGTTTTATTTCTCATGAAATTGGGAGAAAATCAGGCTTTGTGTTGTTAAAAATCAAATCTAGAAGGCCACTGGAAGAACGGAGTAAGCATGACAAAGAGTTCCTCATACAATTACTCCTTCTAACTGCAACCTGTCTTGTTATCTAACTGGAGTGACCTGATGCTAACCAGCCATGTCTCCACTACCTCCTCTTCATGACCCCTTTACAAAAAAAATAACGAAAATAATCCATCTGAAACCCTGACACTAGACACTAAAGTGCTTGCAGACCGGAACCTGGTATAGCTGTCCTCTGAGAGGCTCTGCCGGCACCTGACTAAGACAGATGCAGATACTCACAGCCAACCATTGGACTGAGCCCAGGGACCTCAATGGAAGAGTTAGGGGAAGGACTGAAGACAGTGAAGGGGACTGCAACCCCACAGGAAGAACAACAATAGCAACTAACTGGACCCCCCAGAGCTCCAAGGGACTAAACCACCAACCAAAGAGTATACAGGAATCGGTCCATGGCTCCTGCTACATATGCAGCAGAGGACTGCCTTAACTGGCATCAGTGGGAGGGAGTGTGGGTGTGCTTGGTCCTGTGGAGGCTTGTTGCCCCAGCGAAGGGGGATGCTAGAGGGGTGAGGCAGGAGTGGGTGGGGGAGCACCCTCCTAGAGGCAAAGGGGAGGGGGAGGGGGGCTTTCGGAGGGGAGACCCCGAAGGGGGGACATTTGAAATATAAATAAGTAAAATTAATTAATTTTTAAAAGGAGAAATAATTCATCTGATCTTTGGCTTTATTTCTGCTATGCCAGCCTTTCTCTGTCCTTAAAGCCAGAAACTAGGTGCTTTGGTACACTTATTCTGTTTTGTGGAATAAAGTATTGTCATCTTCTAGAATGGAAAAATAAAGTGAATAGAGATCTTTGAAAACCCAGAAACCTCAACATCTTTAGTCATCAGGGAAGTGCAAACCAAAACAACCCTGAGATTCTACCTCACACTAGTCAGAACTGCTAAGATCAAAAACTCAGGTGACAGCAGATGCTGGCGAGGATGTGGAGAAAGAGGAACACCCCTCCATTGCTGGTGGGATTGCAAGCTGGTACAACCACTCTGGAAATCAGTTTGGTGGACCCTCAGAAAAATGGACATAATACTACCTGAGGACCTAGCTATACCACTCCTGGGCATATACCCAGAAGATGCTCCAACATCAAATAAGG
Organism: Uromys caudimaculatus; assembly: GCA_028551405.1. Taxonomy (NCBI): domain Eukaryota; kingdom Metazoa; phylum Chordata; class Mammalia; order Rodentia; family Muridae; genus Uromys; species Uromys caudimaculatus. The sequence continues at coordinate 18,175,185 of CM052711.1, read as the reverse complement.
ACACATGCTCCACTATGTTCATAGCAGCCATATTTATAATAGCCAGAAGCTGGAAACAACCCAGATGTCCCTCATCAGAGGAATGGATACAGAAAATGTGGTACATTTACACAATGGAGTACTACTCAGCTATTAAAAACAATGACTTCGTGAAATTAGCGGCAAATGGATGGAACTTGAAAATATCATCCTGAGTGAGGTAACTCAGTCACAAAAGGACAAACACGGTATGTACTACTGATAAGTGGATATTAGCCATCCCATATAGAGTCACCAAAACTGGACATTATTGTGGATCCTGGGAAGTGCTTGCTGACAAGGAGCCTGATATGGCTATCCCCTGAGAGACTATGCCAAAGCCTGACAAATACAGAGGGGGTTGCTTGCAGCCAACCATTGAATTGAGCTCGGGGTCCCCAATGGAGGATTTGGAGAAGGGATTGAAGGAGCTGAGGGGGTTTGCAGCCCCACGGAGGGGAGCAACAGTGTCAACTGGCCAGACCCCCCAGAGTTCCTGGAGACTGGACCACCAACCACAGAACACACATGGAGGGAACCATGGTGCTGGCTGCATATGTGGCAAAGGAGGGCCTTGTTGGACGTCAGTGGGACTAGAGGCCCTTCGGCCTTGTGGTGTTAGATGCCCCAGTGTAGGGGAATGCCAGGATGGGAAGACAGGAGTGGGTGGGTGGGTTGGGGAGCACCCTCATAGAGGCAGGGGGAGGGGGAATGAGATAGGGGGTTTCTGAAGGGGAGACCTGGAAAGGGGAAAACATTTGAATTGTAAATAAAGAAAATATCCAATAAAAAAATCAATACCAAAAAAAAACCAAACCAGAAACCTGTTACCCAAGTGAGCCAGATGCTCAGGGGAGATACCAAGAACCATATCAGGTTAAGTGTGTTGGCAGCACACACCTACAACCCCAACAAGCAGGGAACCAAGAGTCCAACAGTTGCTCAGTCCACAAGGCTAGGTACCTCAACCATCCTAACCTGAAATAAGGCCTGGAGAACCACCAGTCCTCTGTCAACATTGGAAGTTATGACAATATGGTTCTAATAGCAGCAAAGGAATTAGTAGCTCCGACAGAGACAGTGGAGTGATGAGACACCAAGTATTTCCCTTCTCCCATGTTCTTTTATTATCTGGACAGCTGCAAGAAGTTTCCACCTATATGTTGGCTGGGTCTCACCAAATCAATTATAAGAATCAGAGTGTCCCCCACAGACACTCCCATAGGCCAATTGGATGTACACAATTCCTCAACTGAGACTCTCTGCTTAACTCAGACTGTTGGGCTTAGCAGCAGGTAACCTTATACTCTGAGCTAACACTCCAGCACTCTTAATCCACTTTAATAATTTATAGTAAAATAACACTCAAGACTATTTCAAAACCCATCATAATGTTCATTCACTTAAACATGTAACCCTCTGTCTTAGTTAGGGTTTACTGCTGTGAACAGACACCATGACCAATGCAAATCTTATAAAGGACAACATTTAATTGGGGCTTCAGGTTCAGAGGTTCAGTCCATTATCATCAAGGCAGGAACATGGCAGCATCCAGGCAGGCATGGTGCAGGAGGAGCTGAGAGTTCTACATCTTCATCTGAAGACTGCTAGCAGAATACTGACTTCCAGGCAGCTAGGATGAGGACCTTAAGCCCATGCCCACAGTGACACACCTACTCCAACAAGGCCACACTTTCTCATAGTGCCACTCCCTGGACCATGCAAACCATCTAAGCTGTGGAGGCAATGCTGTTCCTTTATGCCACAGATCAGGGAGCACATAGTCACATTTCTTCTTCCCCATCTGCCACCTTGTCAGGGATGAGGTTTAGTTTTCATACATTTCCTGACTCTAAAGTAAAATTAAGGACATATGGTTTATTTCTCAGGGTACTTCAAACCTGTGAATCAAAGTACTAAGCCAAATCTATTTATGAATTAGAATATGTACATATATATGCATACAACATACACATGTATATATAATAGTATATATATACATGTATGTATTTGAAATTTTTCCAAGTATTCATGAAAGGCAATTGAAGGTGACTCTGGTATATAAGAAAAAGAATCAACTTTATAGTAGATTCACAAGTGTCTAAATCTCTTAATATTTAGAAAAGTGATAGGAGTCTGGCTCAAGTTGGGGTTGCCCCTGCTTCTGCTCCTGAGACTTCCATGATCCCTCTGGGACAAGTTCTGGACTCTAACCAGAGCCCCAGAGGCTGTGTTGGAGCTGTCAGCTGCCTACATCCTCTGTAAACCTGCTGCTCTCGTCTTTGACCAAGTCCTCCAGACCCAGACCCCTCAGAGCTGTTGCGGTGGGGGACCTCCATCTTTACCTTCCTAAGCAGCAGGCCCTGAACTCCTCCCTCGATGAACAGCCAGGGTTAGCTCTCCTACTCATCATTATTGAAAAATAATCATCCATCCAGGATGGCTCAGTCCCTTCATCTGTTTTTATTAGGCTACAGTTCACAAAAAGACTGTTAAAACTCACTGGGATGATTAGTTTCTCAACCTGACATGGTCTCGAGCCATCTAGGAAGAGAGCCTCAATGAGCAATTTCCCAGATCAGATTGGCCTCTGCACACATCTATAAAAGATTACCTTGATTTGCACTAACTGACAGGACATCCTCTTAGTGGCATTCTCTGGGGTTGGATCTGGCATGTGTTCATTGATTCTCTCTCTCACTTTGACTGCGAAAGTTACAAACTATTTTGAGTCTGCCTTGACCTCCCTGCAATGCTTTGCTAATCTGCAATTGTAAACCCAATAAACTCTATCTCCCTACTTGTTTCTGTCCGGATGCTTGATCACAGCAGCAGAGAGGGAACTAGGAAGTTTACTGAAATCAAGAGAGCCGGAGAGCACAGCACCATCTATCCTTCCTGGGTCTCTGTTTAGATGTTGGATTTGCATACTCCCTTCCTATGTAACTTTATATAATACCAATGTTGGTTCCAACTTGTAGCAGGGATGGGGCGGGGGGGGGGCTGCCTCTATGTAAACACCTGGAGGGAGGGGCACACAGCCACAAAAGCATCTCCTACAGAAGGCCCTAATTAAGAACCAATGGGGCATGGGTGGAGGGTATTAAAGGAGCTTGCAACAGTGTTCAGATGAGCTTGCTGCAGTGTTTCTCACCTGCTCCTGGAGTCTGTGTCATCGACTCTGTGCCACCTCACCTCCAAAACCCAAGGGCAGGTAGGGTCAGGCAGCGAGTAGTCCAAGGCACAGGCAGCACCAGTAGCCTTAGGAACTTTTACACAATTGGCAACACCTTCACCTGTGATATTATAACTACCATAGCAACTCTAATATCGTCATCGAGACTTTTTTTTAAGCAAAAGATAGAGATGTGTCTCAGTAATAGCACGCTTGCAGAGTGTTCACAGGGTCCTAAGTTCCACCTGAGAAATGCACAAGATAAAAATAAAAAAATCAGAATCCCAACACAGCATTGCTACCAAATATCCAACACTGCTCCCTCTAACAGAAAAGACAGGAGTCGGCTGGGAAGTACAATACTTAGAATATCGACTTTAAAATAATGACTACTGAAAAAGAAAAAGAAAAACCCACAAAGGAGATCTATTTACTACATTTGTAAGCAATTCTTTTGTTTGCAACAAATTTTTCAACAATACAAGACACTTTACTAATGCCAGGTCTTCAATGACTCCGTGAGTTCTCAGTGTCTTTGTCCTCCGTGTGAAAATCCACACAGAAAAACACACTTGCTGTCAGCTTCATCGTCTAACCAGGGACCACACCCTGACAGGCCTCAGATTGCTGTAGCTTTAAGTTCCTGTTGTGTACAAGAGGACACTGGGGCTTATGTCCATTCACAGTACTTAGTCTTTTTGTAGAATAACAGCCTGAGTCCTCATTCATCATGTTTGCAAGAAGAGAATTGAATTATGAAACTACAGTGTCCAAATTGTATATCCCTGCAGCCAAGGGCTCTCTATTTGTCTGAGTTTGGCCTGACAACAGGGAGCAGAGTATCAGGAAACCTGAGAATAAATAAATAAATCAGGGTTTTAAAATGTGAGCAACAGTTTTGCCCTTACGAGTCAGCTGTGCTCTCCTAGTGTGTGGCTTCCAGCCCATACCCTGCCCCACCATGACCACCACCACCACTTCTCCTTCCACCATCAACTACAGGGAAGATTTTCAGACTAAGACTGGTGACACCATAGTGTTCTAGGGACAGAGTGGTAGTCCCGTGGCTCATCAGCCACTAGAAAGACCAATATTCAAGAGATGCAACACCATCAACTTTAGAAATATTTCAATACTGTGAATCTCTCCCTAAAAATAAGGACAACAAAATAACTTTATTCACCGATAAAAAGCCACACATCCAAGCAACTGTGACAGAGTATAGAGCAGATTATAATTATTCAAAGAATCATCATGATTACTCATTAAAAAAAAAATCCTTAACATTTGCCAACCATTTTTTTTTTCTTGTCAAAACACATTGTCTCTTCTGGGGTTCAGACCCTCAATTTGCACAATTACTCTCCATAAATGTTCTCTTTAGTGGCTGAAATATATAATACTGTTGAGATTCTAAAGACCGTGGGAACAGCATTTGGGAAGCAGATGAATAGCTGTAGAAGGCAGTTGTGCGTAAGCTTTGTGAGAGAAGAAGAAAGTTGCGCGAGGTATCTGGGGGTGTCATCTGAGGACTTGGACCTATTCTGCGGAAGCAGCAGGCTCTGGATAGAGCAGGCATACTGGATGAATGATGGAGACCTCTGCACAGGCAGCTGCTCACTTTCCTCTACTCTAGGTTTCTTTCCCTGCATCTTTCTCTCCCTCAAAACGGTTTATGTTTCTCTTAGCTCTAGTTCCCTCCCCAGGCCTCCTTTTTTCATGTTTTCTGTGCGCATGCTAGCTTCTGAGATCTAGCCACTGGGTTATAGACCCCGCAGAGTGCGGATGTCTACTGCTAATGCATTTCCAAGATGAAATTGATGCCATAATATCTTACTCCGAGTAGGGCAAAGAATATCCACCCTGGGTGGAGAAGTTGTCCGTCTCTGTCCTGTGAGGCTTCTCATGAACCCTCTCCTGGATTGAGGTGTTCTTCCTATAATGAACCTCTGCTGACCAGCCACCACCTGCCCCAAAACCACAGCCATACTTCTTGCTCTTAACAACATCTCATGACCTCAACCTTCTGTCACCCAACTGTGTCTAGCTCCCCCAGGACACTGATAATGGTGAGGCTAATGTGATTACTTGGTAAAAGCCAAGACATTGATCACCGAACAGATGTTCTTTGCATTTATCAGGGCTTTGTAAGTTTCTACCTTTGGTTCTGGCACAGCCACTGCTCTGTTTCGCATGCTGAGCATCCCCTTCGAGGCCCATGTTAAAGGACTGATCTCAAGTGGCACTGTCAGAGGGGGAGCCTTTACAAGGTGGGGCCTTCAGGGAATTCCTCAGATTGTTAGGGATACAGCCTTGATGGGAGTTGTAAATTAGGGGACCCTGGCTCTTTTCTCCTCTGCTATTTTTTAATAAATATTTCTATCAGTATTATTTGATTTTCATACAATGTATTTTGATGACATGTACCCCAACTCCTCACCTTAATCCTCCTCTGCCTTTATTCCTGGCTATGAGTTATATGGTTTTGTTTCACCAAACACCCTCACCTTGACAAGCCACCAAAAGCCCACAACAACCATCAAACTGTGAGACAAAATAACCTTTCTTTTTAGTAATTTAGTCACCCTGGGTATTTTGCTATAGTAATAAAATGTTAAATATGACAAACCCTTAACCTCTTCCCCTTTAATAAATTTTAAGTGTACAGTGTATGTAGGTATTGTGTTGCAGAACGGATTTCCAGAACTACCCACATTGTATGAGCGAGTGTCTTGGATAGATGCTCAAAAGATGGTTCAAATAATGTCTTCATACTGTGCCTATTTGTGTCAAGGGCTGGGTGAGGTTTTGCACATCTAGAGGTAGACAATGTACTGCCGCACCTTTGCTTGGGGATCTCACAGTGAGGGTGGTTTTACTCCATTCTGCTTTGTTTTGTATGAGACAGGTCTCATACTGTAGCCCCACTCTGTAGTCAGGTTGGTCTCAAGATCATGGTGATTCTCCTGCCTCAGCCTTGCACGTGCTGGGGCTATAGTGAGAGACCCAGGCTCATGGGGCACCCATCTCTTGAAGATTGTAATGTAAACTGTCAGGCCAGCACAGTCTGTTGGCTATTTCTCAACCGATTCTGTTATTTCACATAGAAGTGGGGTGTATCTGTCCTGTCATCTTAGGAACTATTGATAATATTTGTAATTTAAAAATTCTCATAGGGCAGTGGTGGCACACGCCTTTAATCCCAGCACTTGGGAGGCAGAAGCAGGCAGATTTCTGAGTTCGAGGCCAGCCTGGTCTACAGAGTGAGTTCCAGGACAGCCAGGGCTATACAGAAAAACCCTGTCTCAAAAAAAAAACAAAAACAAAAAAAATTCTCATCTGAGGCTTATACCTGAACAAACAATAAGCATGCGAGTTCTGTTACCATTTCGTATAAATAAATAAAGGAAGAAAGGAAGAAAGAAAGAAAGCTTTATGAAGGTCAGCCTTTTCCCTGTGGTCATAGGACAAACAAGTAGCGGTACTGAACCTGGACATATGTTTGGACACCAAGTGTAGCATTGTCCACTCTACCATCGGTGCCATCTCAGCATCTCAACAAGCCCTCTTAGATAGGTCACAAGCAGATTATCAGGGCTTGTACATCATCCTTGGTGTCTTAGAGGATGCATCCACTGAGAAGAATGGAGCCAGAATGTAGGTTTTCAGATATTATTGTTGCAATAGTCTCATGCTAAGGCCTCATCATTCTTACTGCATGAAACACTCTCACTAGAATCATCCATGAACATCCTACATGTCCTTTGCCTCCTCAGCTCTTTAAGGCCCTATTAGCCCTCCCTATAAATGTCAGCATAGTGCTGGAGTTGCCCCACCTACTCTGTCTTTTCCTGTCTAGTACTTTATCTTTAAGTACGGTACCATCCATCAAGCCCTGTCCTCTGATGTCAGCTTGTTGACAAGGTTCCCAGCCCCCCCAGCTTTCCTTCTTTGACAGTCATCCCTTACCTTCAGGAAACTGCAAGTTCATGTAGCACGAAAGCATTATATGCAGGTAATATAAGCGAGGCTACACTGACCTCTCTGCAGTGGACCTTGGGTCCTTCCTTATTATTTATTGGCAATATTAAATTTGTATGCAATGCACTGTGTCTACATTCACACCCCCACTACCTTCACTCATGTCTCCTTCTCTAAGTCCCCTCTTTGTCCTGACTAGCCCCCTCCCAGCCCCATGTCCGTCCTTTCCTGTTTATGTTTTAGATCCCACACAGGCAGTTAGAGTTTCTGTATATTTGTGATTATCATAGACTCGCTGTGCTGGCTGGTTTTGTGTCAACTTGACACAAGCTGGAGTTATCACAGAGAAAGGAGTTTCAGTTGAGAAAATGCCTCCATGAGATCCAGCAGTAAGGCATTTTCTCAATTAGTGATCAAGGGGGGAGGGCCCCTTGTGAGTGGTACCATCCCTAGGCTGGTAGTCTTGGGTTCTATAAGGAAGCAGGCTGAGCAAGCCAGGAGAAGCAAGCCAGTAAGGAGCATCCCTCCATGGCCTCTGCATCAGCTCCTGCTTCCTGCCCTGCTTGAGTTCCAGTCCTGACTTCCTTTGGTGATGAGTAGCAGCATGGAAGTGTAAGCTCAATAAACCCTTTCCTCCCCAACTTGCATCTTGGTCATGATGTTTGTGCAGGAATAGAAACCCTGACTAAGACACTCACCATACTCAGAAGATGGTACTCCACCATGCTCCTCATCTTCAGCTCCCACAGTCCTTCTGCATCCTCGTCCACTATATTCCCTGACTCTCAGAGGGGCTAATATGGATGTCCTATTTGGGATCAGGCACCCAGAAACTACTTATTCTTAGTATTTTGATCAGGATGTATTCCTAATTTGTCTATCACCCAAGGTCAAAAGAGGGTTCTCTGACAAAGGCCAAGAGTCACACCATTCCATAGGCATAAACATAAATAATTAGAAGGAAGTTTAACTACATGTCCATCTGGTAATACACCATTAGTAGCTTCCTCATAGAGCCTGTGACTTCCCCAGCCAAAGACTTTTGACCAGCCCTCCAGTGTCAGGCATGTCTTCCCTCCCATGGAGTGACCCTCAAATCCAATCAGGAAGCCACTGTTACACCAGTGGGCACATCTTCCCAAGAAGTTTGATATTGTGTTTTAAGACAAGGTTACCCTGTGAAATCCAAGCTGGACATAAATTCAATGTTATCCTCCCTTAGCCTCTGGAGTGCTGATATTACAGTCAAGCCCCGTTATGTCTGGCAAGCTCTTCTTCTCTACAGTCAGATACTCACTAGCTCAAAAACCCATCATCTTTAATCATCTCACCCATCTAAATAACAAGCCTATATGATTATACCTTCAGCCATTTTGGAGCTTATCTATGTGTACACTCTGTAAAATGCACTCAACCATACTAGCAATAGATAAGCTAAGCTGCTGGCCATAAAGACTCCACACTGCTGCTGCACTATGAAGCTCTCTGATTCAGGTTCAGGCTCTGCTCCAGAGGATGTAAGCCACTTACTTTCCAGCTGCCTGTCCCCTGGCAGACTCTTTGATACCTCCTTCCTGAGGGTGTGGATCCTGCACCTTAGACTACAGAAGGACTCACTCTCTGGGCACCATCTGCCTTGAACAAAGGTGTTGGAGTGTGTGCTGTTATCGCCTTGTGCTCACATGTTATTTTTCTCAACCATCCCTTCAGATCTCTTAACCTTTATACAGTGATGTAAGTTGTTCTAAGTTGACTTGGAGATGCATGGAATGTATACCTTATTCCATAAGTAAAGGTATACATTCAGTTTGTTATTATCTATTTAAAGGAGTAAAGATTCTATCACCTGACAGTATTATAGGGCAGCAGAATCACTGAGATTCAAGTGGGCCTTGTTTTACACTTGTACAGTGTATGACAGAGATTAAACAAAATACTACCAGCCACCGTAATTACTCATTAGACTTTCTACTAAAAGGTCATACATATTATACTTCACAGGATACACTTTATTACATTACAAAAATTGTTACAGGTCCTAAAGATACAAAACATTGTGATATCTGAAAAGTAAGGAGAAAATACACACATACACACACACACACACACACACACACACACACACACAGAGAGAGAGAGAGAGAGAGAGAGAGAGAGAGAGAGAGAGAGAGAGAGAGAGAAGAGTTTGTAAAGAAAAATACAATCTCTTACCTGAATGACCAAATTCAGAATAAACTAAGTCACAAAATAAGAAGTGATGGCATTGGGCACAGAATAAAATAAATTTCCAATTGTGTTCTTTCTTTTCCTTACTGCTGTCCCAAAATACTTGGAAGGAAAGAAGGCTTTATATTGGCTCACAGTTCTAAGGAATACAGTCCATTATGGCAAGGAAGGCATGGTGGCTGGAGCATAAGGCGGCTGTTCACATTGGGATGAAGGGATATCTAGATCACCTGCTCCTATGTATTCAGTCCTGCACCCTAGCCTGTGGGATGATGCAGCCCACATTCAAGTATAAGTATTCCCTACTCAGTTAAACCTCTCTAGAAAGGCCCATGCAGACAGTTTGTCTCCTACGTGGTTCTTAATCACAGCACACTGATGTTTAAGACTAACTAACATCCAGTTGATAAACAACTTCAGCAAAGTGGATGAATATAAAATTAACTTAAATAAATCAGTATCCTTCCTTTATACAAATGATAAACAGGCGGAGAAAGAAATTAGGGAAACAGCTCCCTCCACAATAGCCATAAATAATATAAAATTTCTTGGGATAACTCTAACCAAACAAGTGAAAGATCTGTATGACAATAACTTCAAGTCTCTCAAGAAAGAAATCAAAGAAGACCTCAGTAGATGGAAAGATCTCCCATGCTCATGGATTGACATAATTAACATAGTAAAAATGGTCATCCTACCAAAGGCAATCTACAGAGTCAGTGCAATCCCCATCAAAATACCAAAACAATTCTTCAAAGACACGGAAAGAGCAATTTTCGAATACATCTAGAAAGGCAAAAAATCCCAGAATAGCGAAAACAATTCTTAACAATACAAGAACGGCTGGGGGAATCACCATCCCTGACCTCAAGCTCACTACATAGCAATAGTGATAAAAACTGCACGGTATTGGTACAGAGACAGAAATGTTGATCAATGAGATAGAACTGAAGACCCAGAAATAAAGCCACACTTACATACACTTGATCTTTAACAAAGAAGTCAAAAATATACAATGGGGAAAAAAAGCATCTTCAATAGATGGTGCTGTGTGTAGAAAAATGAAAATAGACCCATATTTGTCACCCTGCACAAAGCTCAAGTCCTAGTGGATCAAGGACCTCAACATAAAACAAAATACACTGACTCTAATAGAAGAGAAAGTAGGAAAGAGCCTGGAGCACATGGGCACAGGGGAAATTTTCTAAAGAGAATTCCAATGGCTCACGCTCTAAGATCAAGAATTGATAAATGGGACCTCATAAAACTGAAAAGCTTCTGTAAGTCAAAAGACATAGTCAATAAGACAAATTAGCAACCTATAGGTTGGGAAAAAAATATTCACTAACCCCACATCCAATAGAGGGCTAATATCCAAAATATATAAAGAACTCAAGAAGCTAACCACCAAAAAACCAAACAACCCAATCCAAAAATGGGGTACAGAACTAAACAGAGAATTCACAGCAGAGGAATCTCAAATGGCTGAAAAGCACTTAAAGAAATGTTCAAAGTCTTTAGTGATCAGAGAAATGCAAATCAAAACAACCCTGAGATTCTACCTTACACCAATCAGAATGGCTAAGATAAAAACCTCAGGTGATAACACATGTTGGCAAGGATGTGGAGAAAGAGGAACACTTCTCTCCATTGCTGGTGGGATTACAAACTGGTACAACCGCTCTGGAAATCAATCTGGTAGTTAGTTCCTCAGAAAATTGGAAATAGATCTACCTGAAGACCCAGAAATACCACTCTTGGGAATATACCCAAAAGATGCTCCACCATGCCACAGGGGCACATGTTCCACTATGTTCATAGCATCCTTGTTTGTGATTGCCAGAAGCTGAAAACAACCCAGATGTCCCACAAAAGAAGAATGGATACAGAAAATGTGGTTCATTTACACAGTGGAATACTACTCAGCTATTAAGAACAAGGAGTTTTGCAGGCAAATGGATGGAACTAGAAAATATCATCCTGAGTGAGGTAAGTCAGACCCAAAAAGACATGCATGGTATGTACTTATTAATAAGTGGATATTTGCCAAAAGAAAAAGTACAGAATACCCAAGATACAGTCCACAGAACTCAAAAAGTTCAACAAGCTGAAGAGCCCAAGTGAGGATGCCTCAGTCCCACTTGGGAGGGAGAAGAAAGCAATCACAAGGGGGGAGGGAGGGAGTGACTTGGGAGGGAAAGGGGATAGGTGGGAGGGGAACATGATCTGGAAAAAAAAAGAAGAAAAAAGACTGACACACTGTCCTTCCTTACTGTTATAAACGAAAAACTAAGCACATTGCTGTAGTTAGCTTCAGCAGCCAATTTGGTGCAAACTTAGAGCACTGCAAAAGGGGAACTCTAACTAGAGAATTGCCTCCATCAGACTGGTCTGCTGGCACATCTCTGAAGCATATTCTTGGTTGATAATTGATATAGAAGGACCTTGCCCACTGTGGGCTGTACCATCCTCCCAGTTTCTGCCTTGATCCCTTTCCTGTGTGTCCCTTGATGATGGACTGTAACCTGGAAGCTAATGTGAACCCTTTCTTCTTCAGGTTACTTGAGGTCATAGTATTTATTGCAACAACAGGAAAGCAGATTAGGACATGGTCAATGGGGAAAGAAAACAGCTCTTCCTTGGAGTAGAATTCCACATAACAAATTACAAACAGGAAGTAAGAGACATGGGATGGTTATCAAGCAGCTGCCACCTACGCTGCAGACAAGACTCACTGATAGATGACAAGCACAAGGAGACTTGAGGAGAACAGTTATGGTTTCAGCATGTTGTCACAACATGCTCGCTAACTGCAGAGGGAGAAATAGTAACTTTACAGTAGGGAAACATGGCTGACACCCTTTTGATTGAACATCAGCACCACCTGTGAGATACCAGGCCACTGTAGCATTATTTCTATGGTATTCTCTTCTGTTGTGGTATTGTGGTTGCTTTGAAAACCAGGTCTCACTCTGTAGGCTAGCCTGGCTTCTAACATGAATGGCTCTCAAGTAATGATTTTATAGTGGTGTATCCCCGCACCCAATCCAACACAGCCAATTTTATGTCTCTGCAATCAGAAATTATAGAACTTTATAGAATTTAGGAGATTCTTCAAAATGGTGGATCCATCCTCTTAATAAGCCTCTAATGATAGAAAGCAACAAGGAGTTGAGAAACTCTGACTGACTGGGAGAGACTAAGGACAATTCACAGTTAAATGCAGTGTGGAGACCTGGAGAGAATCCCAGAACAGAGAAGCACAACAGGGATATTCAGCTTCCTTTCTCCTTTTTATCCTTATTATTTCAAATTAGTGAAGTTTGAGGAAAAGTCTGCAGTTTAGCTAACGATATTGTACTGGTGTTCATTTCCCAGCATTGACTATTGTACGGTGGTTATGTAAGATGTTAGCAAGGGAGGAAGCTGAGTGAGGAATAATACAGAGGAGCCTTTCATCCTGGCCTCTTAACTCCTCTGTAAGCTTAAAATGGGTAAAAGGAGAAAGGTTTAAAAGATAAACTAAAATAAAAATAGCTAGTGGTCAGTGAAGCAAACCCCGGGTGCTCGTGTCATAGCTGGGAAAACTGAATGGGATGAAGCTAGCTCACTGGAAGTCTTTTGTCAAAATTGTCATGTTAAAAAAAGAAAACAAAACTGAGAAACAGAAAAGAACCATGATTTAACCCACAGAAACTGACACTCAAACACCTTGGCTTCCCACTCTGGCTTTCCTGCCTAGGCTGCTTCCTCCTATTCTCGAGTAACTGACAGGAATAAATGGTTATCATGTGAACTATTTGCTGTGTTCTGCCTTTTGTGACTGTAAGAAAGAAAGGAATCTAGTCAACAACAACAACAACAAAAAGACATATACTGGATGGAGGTGCAATCCCAGAAAACGAAGACCCCAACAGGGTTGAAACTGGCTCTAAGGCTTACAAAATGGCAGCTGTGTTGCTAGCTTCAACCACAAGGTAGTGAGTAAATACCATGCCTGTTAGTTGGGAATGATGGCAAGTATCAGCAAAAGTCCAGCTGTCCTGTGGGTGCAATGATCCTGAGAGAAGACTGTCTTGCTCATAGTTATTTGCTTTGATTTTAGAGATCATGTGCCTGGCAGTATGCCTCCATTAGATTTACTATAGCTAACACCTCTAAAGAATGCTAATTATATTAGTTACCTTTGCAGATCACAAAATACCCAACCGAACTACTTAAAAGTTGAAAGGACTTATTTTAGCTCACAGGCTCAGAGGGTTTAGTTCACTGTGGGAAGGCATGGTAGAGTAGAATGTTTCATGCTCCAACAGTCCAGGCAGCAGAGAGAATAAGGCAGGACCTGGGAGGTAGGTACAATCTTCAGTAGTCTGTCACTAGTGATCCACTTCTAGTAGCTTAAAGGTTCAACAAACTCAAAACAGCACCACCAGATGAGGATCAAGTGTTCAAAACATGAGCCTCTGATGGCATTTCAGATACAAACCTCAGAAGCAATGGTTATCTAAGTTCTTTTTAGGAACATTAAGGCAGCTCAAATGGGTTGGAAGTACCAGCCCCTCACTTGGACTTCCCCAAGCAACACGAGAGAGCCCAACAGAGCCCTCTTAGAAGAACATGCTGGTACTGCCATTTTGTGATCACCTGTCCTATGGAAAGCCTTAAAGTTTGCTCCTACCTCTGAAGACCATTTATGGCTTCATTTTCCCCCATCAATCAGTCTCCTCCTTTTTTCCCAAAAATATCCCCATATACGTTACTCTTCTCATTGTTATGACCTACTATCTGATGAGAAGAAACTTAATGTTGGGGATCAACATACCACAATGAGGCTTCCCCCCTCAATTAACCGATCTAGAACTCCTTCATAAGTATGATGAAAGAGTCACTTCTAAGTGACTACGTACCTTATCAAGTTAAGCATCACATATCAACAGCATACATTGCGGAAAGCACAGCCTCTTTAACATATGGTGCTGAGAAATCTGAACATCCACATGGAGAAGAATGAAACTGGATTCATAGCATTAAACTAGACAAAAGTCAGTTCAAAGACCTCAGTGTGAGACATAAAACATTGAAACTGTTAGAGGAAACCATAGGTAAAATATTTCAAGATGCAGGCACCATCAAAAAACTTTCTAAATATGACTTCAATAGTATAAGAAATAATCTCAAGGATTAACAAATGGGATTACATGAAATTACAATGCTTCTGCACAGCAAAAGAAACAACCACTAACATAAAGAGACATGCTGCAAAAGGGATAATTATTTGCTGACTGTACAGTCAGGAGATTAATATCTAGAATAAATAAAAACTGCAAAAATTAAACACCAAAAACTCTAATATTATTCAATTAACACATGGCTAATAAATGGAATAGATAATTCTCAAAAGAAGAAATACAAATGGTCAATCAATATTTGAAAATTATTCAACATCCTTAGCTATCAGGAAAATTAAAATTAAAGCTACTTTTATCACTAGTGAGATGGTTCAGTGGGCAAAGGTGCTTGTTGTCAAGTCTCATGGCTCAATGAAGTCAAGGCTCTGAGTTCAACCCTCAGAATACAAAGCATAGAGAGAACTGACTTCTGTGAGTTTTCCTCTGTTCCTCAGATGCACCATGACATGTGGGCATATATATTCGCATGTACATGTACACACACAGAGGCACCTGCACATACATACATACACACACACACACACACACACACAAGCTGTACACACACATGCATACACACACATAAACATGCATACACGCACCTGCACATGCACACACATGTATAGATATATATGCGCACACACATATGTACACACATATGCACACAAAGGGGGTGGTGGGGGCACAATAAATAAATAAATAAATAAATAAATAAATAAATAAATAAATAAATCTGCTTTGAGATTCTATCTAACCCCAGACAGAATAGCTATCATCAAAACAAATGACAACAAGTTCCTTACACACTGGTAAAAAAATGTAAATTGGCTCACTCACTATGGAAGTCAGTGTGGAACTTCTTCAGTAAACTAAAAACAGAGCTACCGCATGACCCAGCTATACCACTCCTGGTTATATATTCAAAGGACTCTAAAACAACATACCAAAGAGGTATTTCATAGGCCTCTTTATCATTGTAGTATTCCCAATAACTAAAAAAGTGTAACCAGACTAGATGTCCATTTCACAAATGAATATATGGGACTCACTCATGATCTTCTGGGCTCCAAAGGGTTTAGTTCTGCCATGCAAAGCACACACAGATTATCTAATAGGCACAGTCTGGCTCCACTACATACCTGCCAGTCCTTGCTGGCCAACCATACTTCCCACATCTCCAATATGCTGTGTTCTCCACTGCAACTGAGGCTGCACCTTCACCAATGCCTTCCATGTTTCTCTGCTGGAAGTCCATTCCTGCCACATGGTGCCAAGCCTCAGTTTCTTTGCATGGCCCTTAAAATTCCTGCAGTTTACATGACACCAAAATCAGTACTGTGTGGGAGACTTTATTCATTATTTTCCAAGTTTAGTTGTCAGGTTGAGATGTGGCCACGGCCCTCTCTGGACGACAGCTATTGTGTGCCAACCAAGGAAATATTCCTAGGAGACTTCAACTCAGTGACGCTGGTCTCTTATTACTCACAGCTAGCTCTTCAGTTCTGGTTAACCAGCACCCATTGTCCCAGCAAAGCCAAGATTTCACTTTTATAGCCTCTAAATCTAAAATTCCACTTCACATCTGACAATCTAGGTTACTTCTGAGGCCCCGCAAGCCAGGCCTCCATTGTCTGATCTGCTCTCAGCTTACTTTCTAATTTTTTACCACAGCTTATTAGCCTCTGAGCACTCAGTGGTTTTTCCAGACCAAAGCTCCAATGTCTTTCAGGTTTCTCCTACAAAACCACCCAAGGCATAAAGGCCACATGGTCAGGTCCACCAAAGCAATGCTCACTTGATACCAATTCCTGTTCTACTTTGCCTTCCTGTTTCTGTGATACGCACATTCTGGTCAAAAGCAACTTGGGAAGGGTAGTATTTATCTCAACTCACAGGATACAGTCCATCATCAAGGGAAGCCAAGGCAGGAATTCAAAGCAGGAACTAGAGGCAGAGACTGAAGCAGAGACCATGGAGGAAGACTGCTTACTGGCTTGTCCCCAGGCTCATGTTCAGTTACCTTTCTATACAGGCCAGACCTATCTTCTCTATCACCTGGAATGAAAGCTGTGCATCTCGAGGACAAAGCAGAGACACATTTCCTCTGTCACTGCAGTGTATTCTTGCAGGGCAAACCTGGGCTAAAGTGTGCTTAGTCTTTTCTCAGTCAGGTGAGGAAGAAATTTAGGAAGGTTCGTTCTTGAGAGCTACATATATTAAGGAATTCTTGGCCCAGGCATATCATTCTTTATAACTATTATAGCAGGTATATGTCCCAGTATTTAATTGATCCTATTTCCTGACACCAACACACACACATACCATACACATATATACATCCTTGCTCAAAAGGCCTTTGACATCTCTTACGCCCTGAGAGCACAGGAAAATTCAAGCTGGTCAGAGGCATGATTTATGAATCCATAACAAGAATTTTATTATCATTGAAAGTTGTGAAATACTACCAACCATAAACTAAAAACTCTTTTAAAACTGATGGCTCTTTTAAAAAGCTTCTGAGGTAATAAACACATGCACAAATATCTGAGGTTCGACTATATATTTAGCATAAAATATTAGTCTATTTTCTTTTTTATTTTATAAAATAAACTTTATTTTTACACTGATTTAGTTTACTGTAATCCTGGAGCTTCGTGCAAATGGCTAATTTTTCTGCTTACAGATTCTCAAGTCTACAGAGTTTCCACTTTAATGTTCTCATTTTCATTTAAAAAGTCCTAAGTGAGGCGTACAAGAATCAATGGGGGTAACCTTGGCTATGACTCAACTCAATTCAATGGGGATATGGAACATGAAGAGGCCACCTCCTGTATCCAGACAGGAACCCCAGTGCAGTGACAGAGACACCAACCCACCCACAAAACTTTTAACCCAAAATTTATCTTGTCTACAAGAAAAGCATGCACAGGGCATGGAGCAGAGACTGAGGGAATGGCCAACCAATGACCGGCCCAAATTGAGACCCATCCGATCAGCAAGCACCAGTCCCTAAAACTACTAATGCTACTGTTATGTTGGTAGACAGGAGCAAGTTGTTCTCTGAGAGGCTCCAACCAGCAGCTGACTCATACAGATAAAGACACCCACAGCCAAACACTGGATGGAGCTTGGGGATGCTTATGGAAGAATAGGAGGAAGGATTGCAGGCCCTGAAGGGGATAGGAACTCCACAGGAAGACCAACAGAGTCAACTAACCTGGACCCTTGGGGCTCTCAGAGTCTGAATTACCAACCAAAAGGCATACACAGGCTGGACCTCGGCCTCCCTGTACATATGTAGCAGATGTGCAGCTTGGCCATCATGAGGGTCCTGAACAACTGGAGCAGGGGCTAACCCAAACACTGTTGCCTGTACGTGGGATATGTTCTTCTAGCCGAGCTGCCTTGTGTGGCCTCAGTGGGAGAGGAAGCACCTAGCTTCACAAAGACTTGAAGTGCCAGGGTAGGGAGATTTGGGAGGGGGTGGGGTCTACACACTTAGAGGAGAAGGGGAAGTGGGAGGGGAAATGATTGTAAGAGGGGTGATCTGGGGGGGGCAGTGAGTAGGATGTAAAGCAAATAAGTAAAAAAAAAATAAATTAAATTTTAAAAAACTAAGTCTTGTTTTTAAACTTCATTCAAGTTTATTTTAATACAAATTTACTGCAGTCACTTTGGACCCAGCATATCCTTGGGTTTCACCCACTCGTCAAATTGCTCTGCTGTTAGATAGCCAAGTTCAATAGCCGTTTCCTTTAAGGTTGAGCCATTCTTGTGTGCAGTCTTGGCAATCTTCGCTGCTTTGTCATACCCTGAAGAGAAGACACAATACAATTTTTCTAAAATAAAAAGCAATTGTTTTCTGATACTGATGTTACAGGCCTCTGATATGACATAATCTATTTTAAAACTATAAAGGGACCAAGTCAATAACTGTCATGTCTTCTACAGAATACAACTCTGATTTTCTTGGAAATAGACTTAAACATATCTCATTTATCCGAGATGTGTTGAAATGGACCTATGTTGAAATGAACCAATAATCAAAAGAAACATAAAAAAAAGAAAAAGCACCACAGCATAAAAATCCACACTTGGATATGTTGTCCAATAATCATCTTTCTATGGCAGCACTGAAATGTTAATTGTGGCAGGCCGGCAGAAGAGACAGCTATGTAGCAGGCAGCTGTCAAGCAAGCCTGCTCTGAGAGGCTGCGGGCAGGACTGCTTCCATCAAGCCTGCCTCTGAGAGGCTGTGGGCAGGACTGCTTCCATCAAGCCTGCCTCTGAGAGGCTGCGGGCAGGACACCAGCTGCCGTTCCCTGGCATCTGATTAGGGTTTGGGCATTACAAGGGTAAGGAGGGGAAGTTTTAGCCAAAATATATATTGGCCCAAAGGAACCCAGGCAGCCCAGGCAGGATGAGGCACTGTAATCCTAGCATCCAGGCATGGTCATGGGTCTCAGCCTGGGCTACACAGCATGCCCCTGCCTCAAAAACAAAAGATCATAGGCCCTGGTTCACTTCAAGAATCATCCATCCTCTTTTACATAAAGGCTGGCACTGGGAAGTTCTCAAGATTGCTCTGACATTGAAAATTGACAGAGATAGAAGGCCAAGGCAAGGACAATGAAGTCAGTGACAGGGGACAAAGTAAACGTAAAAGTCAGAGGACTATGACCAAAGCGGTAGGGCCTGCTGCGGCAGTGTGGGAACCAGGCGGTACAGTGGCACAGGTCTGGAAGCAACCACAACCACACCGCCCGCTTCACTTTAGTCTCAGCTGAACCTATGAAGGTTGACACAGGCATGGAGTTGCTGAGTCACTTGCAGAAAGATTGATCACATTAAACTCTTGGGTCAACCTGTCTTCTGTGCTTTTTGTGTGAATGAGGACTACAACGTAAGCATCCCTGCTCACCACCACAAAACAGTGTCAAGTACTAGCCTCGTGCATCACAAAGCTACTAAGAGCCCAGACCAGGCCTCACTCAGCTAGTGAGGTGGTTCTTGCCGAGGTCATAAAGCACTTTGCAGGGATGTTATCTTTGGGTGTCTCTGTCCTACAGTCTGGAAAGGTTTCCCAGTCATCTGCTTAGACAGGGTCTCTAACCTAGAGTGTTGGCAACACATGAAGATCAGGTGAAGCACTTCTCTCATAAACCTTTGGGGTTGCTTTGCACCTTTCCACTTGAATACTGGTGTGTAACAATTTTAAATGAGTCAAATCATTTACCAACTTTATAACACTAAAACACAAACAAACAAACAAACAAACAAAAAACCCCATGAATACAATTTGCCCCCAAGGCCAGTATTATAGAACATCCTACAGCAGTAACTGCACCCTGCCACACGACTGCATCATCGCTCATTCTAAAACAGAAAACCCTCTGCACAGAAGGACTGCACAGCAGAAAGACTGCACAGCAGAACACAAGCATAGCCTCAGCCCGTGGAAGCCAGAGCAGTGGTGGTGGTGAGCTGCAATCTAAGTCAGCATAAAACAGTTACAATCTGGAAGACTAGGAACACAAAAGATAGTTTCAGATTTCACCCCTTTCCCTATAAATATCAATATGTGCCTTCCCCTTTTAGTTAGTAGCATTCTATATTTGAATTGAATAAAACAAAATCAAAATATTACATAGTATCTAGAAAAGGAAGAAACAAATGAATCTACTTGTAATCAGGCAGTGCCACCTAGTGACATTACCAACAGAGTCTTACAGATAACTTTCTCCAGTTGTCTGCATAAACACCCAGCATCCGAGTCCCTTAATATGAAATAAGGGCTGTGGTGGTGATGCTGCCTGTGCCTGGGTGCTCTCCACCAAGAGTGCTGCTGACTTCCACCCCAGAGACCCACATGGTAGAGGAGAGAACTGACCCCTGCAAGCTCTTCTCTGACCTCCACATGCATCCCATGGGAAGACAGACACAGACATAGATATGCAATATAGACACACAGATACATATACAGACAGACAGACACACACACATACACAAATATTTTACTATTTTAAGGTTTCTTATTTTAAGCTTTTCAATACTGTTTTCAAAATGGTGTTACCCTCCAAACTTACCTATATGCGGATTAAGAGCTGTGACCAACATTAATGACTCATTCATTAACTTGTTGATCCTCTCTGTGTTGGCCTGGATCCCCACCACACAGTTCTCTGTGAAGGACACTGAAGCATCTCCCAGTAGCCTGGCTGAGTGCAACACATTCTTAATCTGTCAGACAGACACAGGAAGAAGGAAGGAGAGTCATTTCTAAGCTTCAATTTACTTTGTTTTGTTTTTGTCCAGTGGCATGCATTATTTACTGTTTCATACTGGACATAACCATTCCATAACCATACACCACTCCTACCAATTCTGCAGTATAATACCAAGAAAACAAGTGAGAAAGGAAGACTCTGAGGACACAAAGTTACAAATCTAAAAATGATAGAAAAGATGTAAGTGTGTATAATTAACACAAGACAGCCCATGGTGGATAACTGTCACAAGGCAGCCCACAGTGAGTGCCTAATACAAGACAGCCCCTGGAGAACATCCTAAATAGGCAAGATATGTTATATCCACAGTCCAGTCGTCCTATTTGTCACAGAAGAAGTTGACAGCCAGAAATGGATGAAGACTAATCTATGCAAGAGAAAGAGGAGCAGAAGCTCAGAGTCCTGAGATGGATGCTAAATTTTGGATTCTTTGGCTTTATGCTTAATGGAATAAAGAATCCAGATCATTTTAAAATAACATCACATGATGTTTAAGATCATATAAAACCAACTGGTACATTTAATACCTGTTTCTTTTGAGCAACACTTCCCATATATACCTCTATCTAAAATTCAAAAAGGTCTAGAAGAAAACAATACTTCCACCAATGGACTCGAACAGAAACTAGACATTAAAGCTTAACTTGATTTTTATGACTCAATTGTAAATCAAATTTCATCTTGATTTCCTAATTAAAACCAACTTTATTTTCCTGAATTGAGTCTACGCCCCACCCCAGTGCCCACCTTTCTCTCAGGCTCTGAAGGAGTGGTCTTACTTTAAGGCGTGGAAAGACTGTTCCACCAAACCTTTCTTCCTTCTTCATAAAAAAGGAATTCCTTCTTCACAAAGAAGGAATAAGGTGGCATTACTTTTAAGACACAATAAATGATTAAAATATAGCATCGAGCAGCTGTTAGGCATCTGTACATGTCAGGCATCTGAGCTGGATGCAAAAGCACAGAGATCTGAAGCTCACTTTGGCCTGTCTCTCACTGACCAATCCCAACAGAGCATACATGCCATAAATGCAAAAACCAAAAACATCACCATGTTTATTGCTTTATTGTGAGCACCTAAAATTGTGTGATCCACAGTAAAACTTAAATGAATACACTATCAGTTATTTGGGTACTCTTATCATCTAGACTTTATACCACACACCAATTAGAAGTAAGCCGTTCATGTACTAGAGCTCTGTACGAACGAAGGACTTAACAGTAACAGCCTGGCTGGCTGAAGCTCAGGAGTCTGCATACAGGATGACACCTCTGCTCCATATTTGGAATGATGAAGGAGAAAGGAGAAGTTTGGAGGATAGTTTCCAAGTCATATGGAAAAGGCAAAAAGTAAAGAAAGCTTTGTTATGGACAGAGAAAGTGCTCAAGAAGCAGAGACGGTCAACATGGTACCCTAAGAGAACGGGAGATGATGAGACACAAGAGGAAGGAAGTGATGATGGAAATGACGGAGGACAGAGCAAGTAGTGTGAAGGGGCTGAGGCTGGACCAGTGACCAAACCATAATAAAAAGTGACAATGGGTTGGTCTTTCCCAGATATCTGAAGGAAGATGGCATGAAGCAGCAGCCTGAGCAGGAGACAGGGCTTTACGGAAGGTGTTCTTTGTACGCTAGCTAGGCAGGCTTGAACTGATTTCTAGCTACTGGCATCCATGGTGGGAGGGGACAAAGAAACCCTTGTCTAGCTTCCAGACGTCTTCCTTCCACTTAAAAAACAAGCTACCAAATTACTTGAGCTGAGTAGACTGAATCCCAGTATCTCAGGTTATTCCAGTAGGACTGATTACCTTGACTTCCAGTTGCTACCTACACTACACAACTAGCTACTATGGACCTTCAGGGAAGACAAGAGCACTGACTATTAGTCTTCAACCAAAAACTACTAAAAAGTCAAATTGAAGGCTTACCATCATTGGTTTAAAAACATTCAGCTCAAAATGTCCATTGCTGCCTCCAACAGTAACAGCAACATGATTCCCCATGACTTGGGCTGCAACCATGGTCATCGCTTCACACTGGGTCGGGTTCACCTTTCCTTTGAGAAAACCAGTGCAGAATCTCATCAAATATGCTCAAGGCTTCCTGTATGACTTAAGGCTGTTTTTATATCGGTGAAAGAATGACATCTAATGCTATTAAATAAAGACATAAAATAAGGCAAAGTTGAGGCACAGGCTGCAATTCTAGTCACTCAGGGGACTGAGGCAGAAAGATCCCATGTTCAAGGACTACCTGAGCTTCTGGGTCAAGGCCAGCCTAGGCAACTTAGTGAGATCTTGATTCAAAAAATATAAAGAATTCTAGGAATACATCTTAAGACAGAACACCTGCCAAACATGAGGGAGGCCCTGAGTTCAGTCCTCAATCTCGCAGACATACCAACGAAAGGGGGACGCATGGGCACACAGATTCAGTCAAGAAAAACTAATGAGCAGATCTATCTCCACGTGTGTTCCCACTGTTATGGCTCTCATTCTTGTGTAAGCATGTAGGCCACCAGGCAAAAAAATACACAATTAGGACTCAGACTCTACCCTCCAAGAGGGTGGCAGCAAAGAAAAGAGCCGACAACTCCAATAAATAAGGTCTACAGAGAAGGCTGTGCTGTTGTGGGGAGATGCTATGCTGGAACTTTATTTACAACCCAAGTCCCCAGGGCTCTAGCTCAGCAGAGCTCCTTAAGAAGCCCAAATCCAAGCCACACACAGCAAATTCTTCTATCTGTGTAGAGAACGCATTGGAGGATTGCCCCTTTGTCTGTGATGTTCTTTCCTTTGTCTTTTCTTTTGGAAAAGGGGTTTTGCTTAGTGGCCCAGTCAGGCCTGAAATATTATTTGTAGCCCAGGTTGGCCTTGAACTTATAATCTCCTAGCCTTAGCCTCCAAAGTGCCAGGATTAACCACGTGCATTACCATACTTGGCTCCATTTCTCTTTTTTAGCAATTATTGAATTTGCAATCAACTAGACTGTATGTCAACAAAGTATTGCAAATCAAGATCTTTTAGTCTATGCACATATACAGACCACATATAACATATATAGCTAAAAATCTAGTATATAAAATCTACTGTATAAAAATTTATATATCTTGACTCTGTTCTATGACATGTGCCACCTTAGCTTTCGCTCTCGGCTAAATGATAAGCAAGTGCTCTTGGTCTCTACCCTGAGCCACCAGTAAAAAGCTGAGTGGGCAGAACCCAATATCCAGATATTTCTCCAAGTTAAGTCAACTCATTAGTCACTCCCTAAATGTCTGTTCACCCAACTACATTCACCTGCCACAGGCTCTAGTGTCTGCCACTTTGACTTAACAGGACAGAACCTGAGGCAAAGCATGACACGGACTTTAGTGGGGTTCACATTCATGAAGCCCAGGCTGACTGATTCACTCTGCAGGGCACTTGGCTTAGGCTGAACGATGCAACTACACGAAAGGTCCAACATGGAACTTCCTGACTCGGTAAGTGATACTCCGAAAAGTTCTACAAAGATCCACATGGCTCCTGTAAAACAAGTGCTCCTCATACATCCCCACTGCTTCAAGGAAGGCAGTGAGTGAAAAGACATGTCCTATAGTTACAAATTCCTGAAATATAATCAAATTCCAGCTCCAGAATTTATCAGCTAGGTGCATACCTGGCATGATGCTGCTCCCTGGCTCATTTTCAGGCAAGATCAACTCTCCCAAACCTGACCGAGGACCAGAACCCAGGAAGCGAATATCATTTGCTATCTTCATCAGACTGCAGGCGGTAGTGTTCATGGCTCCACTAAGTTCCACCAGAGCATCATGAGCGGCCAGAGCTTCAAACTTATTCGGAGCAGTGACAAAAGGCAAACCTGCAGGATGGAAGCAGCTCTGAGGGTAAACAGGGAAAGTAAACACACCTGCCAATGTTAAGCAAGTTACACAAAGTCCAGCGCAAACAAAGCAAATTAGAACAGAGAGGTGGGTATACAATTCAGTGACACTGCTTGCTTATCGTGTGCAAGGTTCTGGCTGAGTTTGATTCCCAGTACTATAAATCCATAAACCTATATATAAATATCTATACATCAATAAAAAATAAATGCAAATTTCCATTTGAGGAAAATGCTTAGGAGTCGAGCTGTGTCAATACTCCTTTAAGACATCCCAGAAGGCCTCCCTCTTAACACAAGTCTTTAACAAGCGCATGCATACAAAGCATGACCACTGAGTAAGGGGGAAACTGTGAGATTCATCCTGCTTCTGTCTACACTGCAATCTTCTGTGTCCACTCCAGTCGGTCCTACTCTTGAGAGAACAGGGAGCACAGATAAGATACAGTTCTCAGTCCACCCATCCCACAGGCAAAGATTCGGAAATCCGGGTACTCTAAATCCTAATTAATTGTTTTAATTCATTAAAACATGATTAAAAAAATAAAAAAAACTCAGCTAATGAATAAGTAAATGTGAGTGCTTAGACACAGAGAGTACTCTGTATCAATGTAATGGTTTATATATACTTGACTCAGGGAGTGGCACTACTGGGAGGTGTGGCCTTGTTGGAGTAGGTGTGTCACTGTGGGTGTGGGCTTAAGACCTTCATCCTAGCTGTCTGGAAGTCAGTATTCTGCTAGCAGCCTTCAGATGGTGATGTAGAGCTCTCAGCTCTTCCTGCACCATGGCTGCCTGGATGCTGCCACGTTCCCACCTTGATGATAATGGACTGAACCTCTGAACCTGTAAGCCAGCCCCAATTAAATGTTATCCTTTTAAGAGTTGTCTTTGCCATGGTGTCTGTTCATAGCAGTAAAACCCTAACTAAGACAATCACTCTGACCCCAAGGCCCAAAGGCATCTCAGAAGAGAAGGCAGGAGGAATGGCTGGCTGGAAGATGGCAGGAGAGCTGTGAAATGCTGTCCTCTGGACAGAACCAGCTACTGCATGGGTAGAACACTCCCTACACTCCCTGACAAGCTACTGGCAGCTGGAGGAAGGAGAGTCACCTTTCTCTGGGGATGGCTAGTAGTGGATTGCCCATATCCCAGTAGATAACCCCACACCAGTGCATATATGGGCAGCACAATTTAAACTTGGGGATATATGCTGAGGAGGGGAGACTTGAAGTTGGGAGACAGACATGTTTGGGGATCTGAATGGGGGCTGAATATGGTCAAGATACATTATATACATACATGAAAATTTTTAAAAGCTGAATATTTTAAGAACTCACCTATTAGCTTGTGATGTGTATTATATATTTATCACTAGCCTAACCTTATGGTAACACTGGCGTCTTGATCAGTTTTCTGGAAGTGACAAGCTGGTTCTAATGACAATAACAATACTGGTCCTAATGGGAGGACATTAAAGATGTTAAGGCAAAGACATGTGACATGCAAAAACTAAGTATCAGCACACTCATCACGGGATGAGTGTCTCAACAGTCAGCTGTCTCTGCTTTCTTTGGAAAATACTTAAAACAGCTTTGAAGGGAAAGGACCGAATGCTACCAGACAACAAAGCAAGCTACCAGGTAAAGGCGTGCCTATGAACTCTTAGATGGAAGCCTTTAAGAGTAAGGTGAACTTCATTAACTTCTGAAACGGACAAAGCCATGGTTGATGGGAACACGCTACTCCTAAATCTCAGAAGAATTCAGCCTAAACATATCTAAAAGATGCATAAGCTGTGTGAAGAACACGAGTAGCAATGCATGTGGTCCCCCACCTGTGAGTGCTGCTACCTTTGCAGCCACCTTTTCTGCAAAGCCAATCCTGGTGTTTAACCCCGTCCCAACAGCAGTGCCTCCAGCAGCGAGCTCATAGATTCTTGGCATGGCAGCTTTTATTCTCACCATCGCATACTGGACTTGCTGAACATAACCACTGAATTCCTGAGAAGAGAAATCATTATAAGAATAAACTCCTACAAGCTACAATGGACTCTAATGGCACTAAATAGAAGCTTTGAAGCACTTCAGAATATTATGTTAATTCACTGACATGATGAAGTAAGAGGAAGGGCTACAAATCTACAAGGCAAATAGTAACGTAGCTTAGTTTATAACTTAATGTTCTAATAGAGTCAAAAAAATAGCACATGAAATAAACCTTTAAAAAGCATAGCTCCACTACATTAAACTACTGCTCTACCTACAGTCCACCCAGTGAGTTGATCCCTTCCCCCACTTTTTGAATATAGCCAAAAAGAAAAATTACTAAATACTCTCCAAAGAAAAAAAGAAAACAAAAGTACTTTCCATACAATTTCAGCTTAAAGACATGAGGGGGAACCCGGGGCTACTTTACAGGGACCTGAGAGTAAAGCAACGCGTTCAGCAGCCTGCGGAGGGGACAGTGGGATGGCCCCCCGGCATCACTGTGCACTTTAATGCCATCAGCGGCAGGCACTGCTTCTCACACCACACTTTAAAGCAACCATCAACCTGTCTGCCATGTTTTCAGCACTGTGAACCATTAGCAACTATGCAGGGACAAAACCCTTATGCTCTCTGTATTTTACAATTGGACTTATCTAATAAGCCAAGATAAACTAAATCTTTTCACCGACCTAAAAATACTGAAAAACTTAATACTTTGGAATAGGATTAGGGTTTTCAGTACATTCTAAAGAAAACATTTGAAAAGGTAGGTCTAATTCCTAAGATGTTAACTTCTTCTCATTCTCTCCCCCTCCCTTTCACCCCCCCTTGAATGTGTGTGTATGTGTGCACACATAACAGCTGTATGCACTTACAGAATGTATTATGAAAGTTGCAAAAACTATAAAGACAATTCCAATTTTTAAAAAAAGACATGTTTATCATAAAGTAAAAAAGAAAATAGAATTTCTTTCATGATAAATAGTATAATGACGTCATGCAGGAGACTAAGTCACAACTCAAAATGATTTTTAGCATAATGTCTTTTAACATGCCAAAAAAAGAAAAAGGTAAAACTTCAATCAATACCAAGGTAAACAGACTGAAATGCATAGAAATTACACATACAAGATGCCAAAAAGGCAAGTTTTTAGCTAAGCCTTTGAAGTGTTCTTCATTCCTTCTGTAAAAATGTTGCTATCTAATGAAGCTTAATTTCTTATTTGCGACAGAACACCTGAGAATCCGTCCAAATGGGCAGCCACCAAGTACCCACCCACAGCTCGTTCTCATCCACCATTACTTAGTGACTAGTAGTCAGTACTTGACAATGGATGGCTATCTCTTGTTACATGAACTACATATACTTTTACCTCCCAAACTACACTGTAAGCAAGACAAAACTCTTTTTGTGAGTTTTCTTTAATTTCTTTGCAATGCACATTGTTAGATCTCCCTTCAGCTGACGACACAGAAGCGTAAAAATACTTTCTGCTCTCCTGAACAGTCATATCTCCTCACAAGTCGTCATGTTAAAGGGTAAAATGTGCCTCACTTTAAATTTTGTTTTAGTTAAGTAACTACTTAATTTAGGTTAAGAGAGAGAGATAAAGACAGGCAGTGGTGGCGCACGCCTTTAATCCCAGCACTTGGGAGGCAGAGGCAGGTGGATTTCTGAGTTCGAGGCCAGCCTGGTCTACAGAGTGAGTTCCAGGACAGCCTGGGCTACACAGAGAAACCCTGTCTTGAAAAACCAAAAAAAAAAACAAAACAAAAACAGAAAAGAGAGAGAGAGAGAGAGAGAGAGAGATGAGGCCATCATGATAAGGGCTGATGAAGATGATGATGGCTATGTCCAGACACTGTTCTAAACTCTGTAAATCAGCTCACTACAGCCTCACAATCATGCATTCTCATTGCTTCACAACCCAGAAAGCCGAGGCACAGAGAAGCTAAGTAACTTTCCCGCAGTCACATACCTGATCTACAGCAAAGCAGAACTTGAACCCAGCACCCAACAGAGTCCAACTCACTGTCAGCATGCTCTGATCTCATGTGGGCACTATTAAAAGTTGCCAACTGGCCATGCATGGTGAGGCACGCCTTTAATGCCAGCACTTGGGAGGCAGAGGTACGCAGATCTCTGAGTTCAAGGCCAGCCTGATCCACGGAGTGAATTCCAGGACAGCCAAGGCTACACGAAAAAACCCAGCCTCAAAGACAAAACCAAAGCCAAAAAAGAGAGATAGAGAAAAGCTGCAAATTGGTTAATTCAGAAAATTTACCACTGATCCGATATATTCCTGGCCTTCACTTTAAAGGCAATTATGAGGGAAAATGTTGATAATTTGTATCAATCCCTAAACTGAACAAAATGAGTCAAATTCCCTTACCTGTCCAAGAGTAAGAGGAACAGCATCCTGTGTGTGAGTTCGCCCAATTTTGATGACCTGCGCAAACTCTTTGGATTTTGCACTGAGAGCATCATGCAGCTTCTGCAACCCTGGCAACAGGACCTCGTGAACTTCCACTGCAGCAGCAATGTGCATTGCTGTGGGAAAGGTGTCATTTGAGCTCTGTCGGGAATTTTCAAAAGAAACATAAGATGTTAACTCAGAGGTACGGAGAGAGGACCTCAAAGCAAACCAACTTGGTGACTAGTCAAAGCCCAGTATGTACAGTACTCAGTAGTGTCCACACGGCAAGTAATAGGACAGTTGGGGAAATGAAAAGCAGCCCTAGCTTCCTATAAGGAACAGAATCAGGACTGTCTCATATACAAGTGCCTGGACATAATCCATATTATAACCAAGCATGCTAAATCCACTATACATTACAAATGCCACTAACAAGGATCACGGGCAGAGGCATTACCAAGCACATCTGAAGGCAGCGATGTGTCCTAGGATGCAGTCACTCTTTGATAAAACATTTACTTAGTACACTTAAGAAAAATTCTGTGAGGCAGAAAGCCAAAAAAGACAAACTGTCTAGGAGATACTATGACTAGCACAGTAATTAGAACTTGTGAAACTGACAACCAGGCTGCCCCTGTACTTTTAAGGCATGATGTAATTTTACACATTCGCTATAGACATATTTCAACTGTTTCTACGGCAACTGTCAAAGCACTTATAGTGACAGGAATAGTCCTTTCACTAAGCACTCAGGCACCCACCACCTAAATCCAACCATGCACACTCAGCCTTTGACTCCTGCTTCCTACTACACCATTCTAAAGCAGACTCCAGACTGTAAATTGTGTCTAAAAAAAAAAAACATACTTAAAAGCAATATTGAGTTTTTAAAGCACTCTATAAAATAAGCTATATTAAAACCTTTGCTATTGATACTTAAAAAATATATTAAACCTAACACCCAGGTCCTAGCTTCTTAAAAATCAATCAATCAATCAATCAATCAAAAAAAAGACTGTTTCCAGGGCTAGAGCAAGGAAGAACTATGAAGATGGGCTTGGACGTCTTACGTGGGAGTGGCTGTCTTACCACAGCAACACATAAGGGTGTGGGTTCAGAGACAAGAAATGACAGCAGCATGCCTAACGAACACAAATGCCAACTGAACAAGGTTCCCCAAACTCACACAGTCTCAATAGCGTAAATAACAAAACATGGGATTATAACGGAAGAATCAGCTAGCCACTGTGAATTTATAGTGCTAAGCACAACAAATTTATAAACAAATGTAAGAACAAAGCTTCTTTACAGGAAAACTACCATTAATAAATGTAAAAAGAAGAAAAACTGAGGGGGAAGGGTGGCCCATGCCTTTACTCCCAGTACTCAGAAGGCAGAGGCAGGCAGATCTCTGAGTTTAAGGCCAGCTGGTCTACAAAGCTAGTTCAGGAAAACCAGGCCTGCATAGAGAAACCCTATTTTGAAAAAAACAAACATAAAATAATTTAAGAAAGGAAAACTAAAAGCCGTTATTCCGACAGCAGAGCAGTGCTCAGGGGCAGAACAGCTGCCTGGCACACTGGGCCTTGGGAGTCCAAATCTGGCACTGCAGACGACTACAAAGCAGCATAAAACAACAAAATACCCAGCAGTCAGTCAACAGGTAAGATCCCCTGACAAACATTCTCTCCTGTTAAGTGGAAATTATTTCTAGACTCAAGGTATCTCTGATAACTTCTGCAGTGAATCTAACACACACCCAGAAATTTCTTCTACCTCTCTTCTAGACTGATGCTCCAGCGTCATGCCAGGAATACGTCAAGATGTGACAAATATAAGGTTGCAAATGTTGCGAAATGGTGGAGTGGTGACACCTAGCAGGATCACCTTACAACCAGCGATAAAGTATAGCGTCACCACAGCAAGTCAGGCTGCAATGAGAAGTACAGGACAGTCCCCCTGAAACAACACAGCCTCCGTCTACACACCAAGTGAAGGCACTGCTACTGTCACAGACTATATATCCACAGCCTGCCCATACTTCGGGAACCCTAAATGTCAAAGTGAAAACTCAGTAGGAAAACTGGAGAAATCCCAAAAGAAACCTGTTGAAGATCACTGTGCCCAGAGCAGCTTCTTACTTCCAGTAACTGAAGCCAGTTATAAAAGGCATTAGCATTATGGGAATAAAGAAGACTAGATTATCTTCACAATTCTATTTCAAAGTAAAGAAATGTTTTAAATAATTGAAACAATAAAAACCTATGCATACTCAAAACCAAGACGTCCTAACGGTGATTGTTTTATGAAGCTTGAAAGCAGCGATGACTCCTAAGTCTTCTGTAGAAAAGCACACAAGCTGGACTTACGAGGACAGTCTTCCCTATGCTTGTCAGTCTATCCCGATAAACAACGCATGCACCTACCTGGCTTTTATTAACATGGTCATTGGGGTGCACAGGCTTCTTGCTGCCAAGTTCCCCTCCTAACATTTCAATTGCTCTGTTGCTAATGACTTCATTTACATTCATGTTTGTCTGGGTTCCTGATCCAGTCTGCCACACCACCAGAGGAAAGTGATCATTTAATTTACCTTCAGCTACCTGCAGAAGAGAAAGCATTAAGAATAACTCTCTTTAAAATAAGTATTTGTTTAGTTATTTAAAATCAACCATGATTGAGTAAAGCTCTGCTTACAGAACTATCTTAACGATGTCAGTTGTTCCACATGCTAAGTGGCTTGCTAATGGTTTCCAGACAGTTAAAGGCAGCTGTGGCACAGATATCCTAAATATCTGTGGCATCACCTTTTCTAATTATAGATACTTTGAAATATGAAACTTCGTATGTTCTGAATGATGAGCATTCACTGGCCACTGAATGGAAGTTATTTTCCTGGTCTGCCTGTGCAGCCTGCTGCAGTGGAGGACCACCTGTGAGGTCGCTGGTGTGAGGTTCTCAGACACACTTACTGCTGCTGCTCAGCAGGCACATCTCACAGATGCTACTGCCACAGTCAGCACAAAAATGAGCCATGGGCTCAATAATGTGAGTTTACTAAGAGCGACTTCACGGCACAGATGTCCAGGGAGCAGCAACTGTCAAATGCAAAGCACTGCCCAGACCTGCCCAGATTTCTGTCAGATTTCTCTTCTCAGTGTATTATTTACTTTCTGCATGGGTGTGCACATGTGCGTGTGCATGGGCATGCACGTGCGTGCATGTGTGCGCGTGTGTGTATGTGTGTGTTAGTCGGAGGACAACTGTGTGGAGTTCAGAGCTCTCCAGCCACCTTCACATGGATCCTGGAAATGAAGCTTGGGTCTTTGGGCTTATGAAGCAGGAACCTTTACCCACTAAGCCATCTCACTGCCCCTCAGAGGATTTTTAATGTCTCAGTGTATGTGGTAGCTTTTAAACTGCAGGCTTCCTAACAGGATACTTACCTTGACCTGAAATGGATTAACTGAGAAGATCAGAGCGTACTGAGAGCTCCACTAACGTGAATAACTGTCTCCTTCTGCACTCTAGGAACAGAACTGGTCACCTGCTTAGAGCATGAGGAGAGGCTGAGTCCATCACGGACCCAGTACCACTCCACTGGCTCGGCAGACCTGCTTCCATCTCCCGGAGGTGGGTGTGTGTTTATGAAGATCCCCTAGAACTGTGGGCTCCACCTTCACAGAGCCAACTACTCAAAGGATGAAAATATTTTTTAAAACCTTTTTAAAAGCTGTGCTTGTACTCAGCATGTCCGTCTTACCGCCTGGAACGCAGCCTAACAACTGTTACACAGCATTTACAGTAGAGGCTTGTATGAGCTGTTACAAGTAAGCAAGAAACCACCTGAAACACGACGGGGAGTGCACAGGCTTTATCACAGAAGGAACCCGAGCATCCGAGGATTCTACTACGTATGCTGGGGGAAGGACGGTACATGGAGAGACACATTTTCCTTTTCTAAACTTTCAAATGTAAGATCATAAAGTATGTTTTAAAAAATGCTCCTCTGTCTGAGCTCAGGCGCTGTTCTAGACCAAGATTTAGGAACCAATTTAGGAACCAATGTAATCAGTAATAGTACTGATAACATAACTAAGGTACAGCATATAACTAGCACATTATAAAGGTAACACTTTTTTTTTTTTCGGAGACAGGGTTCCTTTGTATAGCCCTGGCTGTCCTGGAACTCACTCTGTAGACCAGGCTGGCCTCGAACTCAGAAATCCACCTGCCTCTGCCTCCCAAGTGCTGGGATTAAAGGCCTGTGTCACCACTGCCCGGCAAGGTAACACTTTAAATACAATGTTTCAACTCATCTCTTACTACTTCCTCAAGATAGCACCTAAGGAGATGACACTCTTGACATGTACAACCAAATAATCAACTAGTTTAAAAAGTAATCATTTATTCCTAAGATAAAAAAACCTAAAGTTCAAACCATCTTTTTCTTAAAACTATATAAATCAACAGTGACTTAAAAAGTGAAGAGACTTTAAACGATGTACAATTATCCAGAAATGTCACCCCAAGATGTTTCGAGCACTGCATTAAATCCTCACTGAGTAAGAACGATAAAGCTGCATGCCACACTACCCTGAGACTCATTAACTCTGTGCCTCCGTCCCGCCGACTGAGCATATCCTCAGCCAGCAGACCTCAGCGCTCCGATGGCACTGTGTAAACACGGTTACCAGCTCCTACCTCGTCTGCCGCCTTCATTATTGCACTGGCAATCTTTGGATCGAGACCGTACTCCTGGTTTACTTCAGCAGCAGCTCGCTTCAAGATGCCAAAAGCTTTAATGACTGGGATCTAAAATTAATCAGAAAAATACCTTAAAGCTGCAATTTTGGATAAACATGAAAACCTGTTACTTTATCCAGATGCAAAAAATGTTATGAA
This sequence comes from Uromys caudimaculatus, assembly GCA_028551405.1. Lineage (NCBI taxonomy): Eukaryota > Metazoa > Chordata > Mammalia > Rodentia > Muridae > Uromys > Uromys caudimaculatus. Next base: position 18,141,130 of record CM052711.1, on the reverse strand, counting down.
CCCCAAAAGTTTAGAAATCAGAGAAAAATTGCTTCTGTGTACAATGAATCAATAGAACAGAAAAAAAAAAATCGAAGGTTGAATATATATTTGCATACATATCTATAGCCAAAGACATATATACACACAGACATGTTCGTATAAAGACAATGCCAATAGTGACTGCGCTTCATAGGTGCATACTATAAAGTACTGCATTTATTTCATGCAGTATGTATTAAGATAAATGGTATTCAATCATTTCCCTTAGAGATGCTGCATTTTACGCCTGACTTCAACCCAACCACAAAAGGGCTGGGAGTCCAGGTGAGAACAACTACACCCAGCTAGGAACTTGAGGTTTTTGACATGAAAACCTTTCATTTCATCCATAAAAAGGAAAAGGGGTCACAGGGGTCATGGCAGAGAACGCTTCATTACCCAACATCAAGATAAGAAAGCACAGGGTACCACAGGAGGAAGGGGGTCATGACATTCTTAAGTTACTCACTGAAAGTTCAGTCTCCTCACCTCTATCCCCTTTCAAGATTAAGTACAGACATTCACGATAATGATTTAGGGGTTAATTTTCCTTTAGAATTGAAGTACAAATACTTGGATCTAGTCATGCTTAGCTCAAAGTATATGGCCTTTCTCATATTTAACAAAACTTGGTGACAAATCTGATGGCTCAGGTGCCACAGTCCAGACATGGAATCCAGACATGGCTGCCCAGTCTGCAGAGCAGCAGCTGCTGTCCGCCCACACACAAGCTCAGCTGGGATCACCTCCTTATTCCCACAAGCCGAACTAGGAGAATTGATCTGGGGCTCAGTCACGACCTTTGCCACTCAAATATGTAATCAGACCCTATGTTAACCTTTAGTCAAGCATACTAGCAGCAATGCTGACAAAGAGATTTCCTTCACAATTATGCTGCCATCATAAAATTCTAGGAATTACTTAGGATTCGGTGTAGAGGCCCACAAATAAGTTAAAATGTGGAATTACAAGTATTTAGGATAGGGCTGGAGAGATGACTCAGGTTAAGAGCACTGAGGTCCTAAGTTCAATTCCCAGCAACCACATGGTGGCTCACAACCATCTGTAATACGATCTGATACCCTCTTCTGGTGTGTCTGAAGACAGCTACGGTGTACTCGTAAATAAAATAAAAATGAATTTAAAAAAGTATTTAGGATAAAAGGGATACAGAGAAGATAACTGATAACTGATACAGTATCTAAGTAAATGGACCCTGGCTCCTCCTAGGCCTACCTGTGCCCTGCACTGACCATGTCTAATACCCCAGCCGGGCTCCACCAACTCTTCATGCCTCAGCATCTCTGAAATCAAGATGTATCCTCCCGTCAGTGACACATCACAACTCCAGCCAATTCCTCCCTTGGTGCTACCCACTGGGACCCCATCTAACTCACGGCAGTGCAGATTTAAGGGAATGTGGCAGAATTGTCTTGTAACATTAGGCATCAAACCAACAATCACGGATGCTCTAGACAGTAGTAGCCTGATGTATTTGTGTGGAAACTGAACTGAGACAGAAAATACAATGCTTAAAGAAAACTGGGGCTTTAATTCAATAGAAGGATAAAAGAATTTGAGTATTGAAATAAAAATGTTTACCAACTGTGAAATCCTAGAAACTCCCCACCCCAAAAACAAAACAAAAAAAACAAACAAAAAACACCTTCAAACTGCCATCCTGGTTGTCAACCTGACCACTTTTGAAATCAACTAAAACCTAAGCAGCTGGGCCCACTGGAGGATTTTCCTGTTGGATCATTTGAGGTCAGAAAACCTACCCTAAATCTGTACTATACCTTCTGGTGGCTGACCATGTAAAACAAGGAGAAACAAGCTTTTCCCTTTTGCCTGCTTGTTCTCACTCTTTCTGGCTAAGTTGATCCGTCCAGCTGCTGAGACATTCCTTCACTGGTTATTAGAACCTACTTCTTTGGGATTACAACGTAGACTGAAGACCAGCAGCTCTCTAGAAATCCCCTGGGACTCCAGCAGCAGCCGACTGGGACTACCAAGACATCCAGTGCTAGGGATGGAAAACTATCTGATCCTCAGCCTTTACACTGGGAGACAGCTACTGTGGATTACCCAGATCACAGCCTGTAAGCCTCTGATGCATCCCATACACACATACGTTCTCATTCTCTGTGTGTGCGTGTGTGTGTGTGTGTGTGTGTGTGTGTGTGTGTGTGCGCGCGCGTGTGTGTGTGTGCGTGCACTCTCTCTCTCTCTCTCTCTCTCTCTCTCTCTCTCCCTCTCCTGCTCCTTTAGAGAACCCTGACTAATAAAGCCCATTAGCAAATTATTTAATACAACAGCTAAAATCCAAAGTATTCAAAGCCTTATTTGAAAATAGCCTTTGAAAAATTCACTACATAGAAAGCTAGTTTTCTCATAACTTTACATTTTAATTTTGTAAAATATTTACAAAAAATATGATTTGTGTGAAGACAGCCTAGTTCTAAGCCAACATCTCCATAAAGCCACTTACTGGCATCCGTTCCGTCGCACCTCCAATCTTAAAGTTCATCGTAGATCTTACAGTCTGAGCACCATAATACTTATCGGTTGGGACCTTCAATTCACCAAAGGTGTCGTATTCTATACGGAAGGAATTTTGGCTTGCCTAAAGACAAAGAAGACATCATTTTAGCTTGAAAAGAAACCCAGGGTGAAAGCAAACAAAATCTGATCAGCTTTAAGAAAAAAAATTAATAAGTATCATAAAAACATAAAATCCCATCTTGACTGTCAGTCTATTCTTCATCTTCAGTTTTCCTTCAAATAATTTGACATCCACATGTATAAATTCTGGCCTTAAAGACAGCTTATACAATTCACATACTGCCCAGATTATAAACAAAGAAAGTCTTTGAAATACAAAAAAAAAAAAACAAACTAACAAACAAAAGAAAGAAAGTGCCTATTAGTAGCCAAGATTTGATCAATTCAGACCTCACTTAAAGTTTATTTTACTGGAAACTTCTGAGACATATAAAACCACTTTGAGATTTTTAAACCTAACCAAAGCTAAAATGTAGCCTAAAGTGGAAACTTAAGGGTTCTTTGGAAAGTCAGTTGTGTCAGATGGTATTTTGCTGGGGCAAACACATAAAGGAGTGTTTTCCTGAAGCGGACACAGGTGAAAGGATGTTTTGCTAAAGCAAACAGCAAACAACAGGGCCCTTACCTTCTTAGAGAGTGCCAGGATGCTGGCTCCCAGGGAGCACAGCTCCCACTTGTACTCTATAAAATAAAGTTTCAGGTTTTAAATTTTATGATCACCTCCTGTGTTCAAAATTGCTAAAATTTCATCACTAAATAGCAAGAATTTATGGTCCAAGTAAGTTACTGTAGTATTTAAAATTTAAAAACATTACTTGACATGATTCCTTTTAGTCATGTGCTTCAGCTTTAAATCTTAAAAAAAATAATAATAGGCTGGGCAGTGGTGGCGCACGCCTTTAATCCCAGCACCTGGGAGGCAGAGGCAGGAGGATTTCTGAGTTCGAGGCCAGCCTGGTCTACAGAGTGAGTTCCAGGACAGCCAGGGCTATACAGAGAAACCCTGTCTCGGAAATAATAATAACAATAATAATAATAATAATAATAATAATAATAATAATAATAATTAATAAATTCCAAATGGAGTTTAATTCCTTGGAGCGGAAACTTAATAGGTAAGCACTTGCGTAGCATGTGGGAAACTGTGGGTCCATGCCACAGCACCACTAATCTAGAGCAGAGATGAAGGTAAATCTAGGATTTTCATACCCACATTTTATAATTAAGGTGCAGAAAAGTGAGTGCAGCTAAAACCACAATCTTGGCAGACACTTCAAAAGCATCCTGTCATTATCATTAAAAATATACCCAATGTAAAACAAAAACAAATATTATAGCATCTCGGTGTCTAACAAACTCTTCCAAAATTCTATTGCCTACCTTTAGCCTCAGGGGTTAGAGTTCATCCTGTCTCCTTGATAGGACTGATCACCATTAGACAAGCCTCTGGGCCTGCCCATGCTGGCTCGTCTAGATTAGAATAACTGAGTTGGGAAGACATCTAAGCTGTGTGCACACTCTGTGGGTAGCAGCATCCTATGTGTGCTGCAGTGTATACCCAATACCAAGCGCTCAGTCCTGAAATCACACGTACCTGAGCAACACTACACTGCCTCACTTGTATAGACAGGCATTCATACACTGTGGTTGTCTGAACAAGATGTCAGGCATATGGACGCTTGGGCCCCAGATCATGGTTCTGTTTGGGAAGGCTCAGGAAGTGTGGCCTTGATGACGAAGTAGGTCACTAGAGAACTTAAAGGCTATTAACATTTTGAGTTTGCTCTCTCTGCTTTGAAATTAAGCCCTTCTTTCTATACGTTGCCTTGGTCATGGTGTTTTATCACAGCAGAGAATTAACTAAGATACACACACACACACACACACACACACACACACACACAAGCAATTACCACTAAGAAAAAGAAGGCATGACAGAGCGAGGGGATTGGTGCATGGAAGGCAGGGGAAGGGGAAAATTATAGTTATATTTTAATTTAAAAACTAAAATTATTTTAAAGCTATAAAGCAATCTGTCAGGGATGCTCTCTCTGCTTCCTGACTGCACACACAGTGTGTGCACACCCAGTGTGTCCGGTTACCTCAAGCTCCTGCTGTCATGCCTGCCCTGCCATGCGATGCTACACCCTAGAACTGTGACTCAAACCTTCCTTCCCTGAGCTGTAGAGCAGGGCCTCCGACCCTCTGAACCATCTCCACTGCCCCCTGTGTATTTAATCTTTGCCAACGGCCTCTGAACTCTAAGCATATATGGGCCATCTCATTTACAGGGCCCCCAGCAGAGAAGGCGTCACCAATGCATCATACCTCCACAGGTGTACTCTCAAGTGTCCTTAGGGTCATGGGAATTTCTCAACACTAGAGAACAACTTTTAACAAAATCAACAGGCTTGCTGGAAATTACAAGGGGGTTAAAGGGCAAGAAATGTCCTTGGAACCATGGAGAAAGAAAAGTATCTTGATTCTATTTTCTGACATTATAACCCTAAGCAAGAAACTGCTATTTTCACATCTGCCATGATGGATTTGCTCCACATTCCTGTCTCCTAAATGAGTTTCAAAACAAAAAGAAACACAGTTTTTTTAAAAGAGATTTTAGAATGCATTAAAATTACCGGAGCAAAGTTCCAGGAACTTTAAGCAGCCTGGACTTCATAGCTTCTTTTCAAGATTTATGTGTGTGTGTGTGTGTGTGTGTGTGTATGTGCATATATATATATGTGTGTGTGTGTGCGCGCACGTGTCAAGGCCATTAGGAGTGGGTTACAGCCGGGCAGTGGTGGTGCAGGCCTTTAATCCCAGCACTTGGGAGGCAGAGGCAGGTGGATTTCTGAGTTCAAGGCCAGCCTGGTCTACAGGGTGAGTTCCAGGACAGCCAGGGCTACACTGAGAAACCCTGTCTCGAAAAACCAAAAAAAAAAAAAAAAAAAAAAAAAAGAATGTTACAGGTCCCCTAAAGCTGATGTTACAGGTGGCTGTGAGCCACCTGACAGACACTGAAATTCTCCTCACTGGTGTCATCGCCCCAAGCCCCAAGACTTATAGAGAGATGTCATTCAAGTTTCTAGAAGTCCAAAGAATGTTTTGCCCCTTTAAGAACACTAGAGGAAGTATAATTAATAAGCTCAGTATTACACAGTGTTTTCCCAAGTTCTATCTTGCTGAGCCTTTGTAATTATCTCCGTTCTACATGTAGAAACTGGACAAAGCCTGAAAACAGCAGGATTTGAAATCACACCTCGCACTGCAGAAGGCATGCTACACCTCGGAGTGGTCTTCCTAACTATTCACTTCTCAAACTTTTCCTAACAAAGCACACTAACACTTAACATTTTCTAAAGAACTCTAAACAGTAAAGGGGCTTAATGAAGCACGTCATACCTTGGACTTGGCCCGTTAAGTTCCTTTAGCTGTCTTTCTGACTACAAAAATCTTGATTAGGGCTATTGTTCGGTCCTATGCAATCTGCTCAGGCATGCTTCAGAGTACTTATGTTCATACGTCCACATTTACGGATCTCAAGAGTTTCACACAAGTTGTGAGAGAGACCACATGTAACCTCACAAGCTAAATAGTCAAGTTAGTAAAAAGTAAAGGCTTTCTGTTCAGAAGACACACTGGCTTCATCCACTTCGAGGGCCTTGAAAGCAGGAAAGACCAAGAATCCAGAGCTGAGGGGACCCTAGCATAGGGGAGCACCCTGTCTGTGTCGGGCCAGCAGGGTTTGCTATCTGAGCAAGGAAGGGGCTTCCCCTTTCCCAGGGCACTCCTCTGTTTCTGCTACCCCTGCATTTCGGCATCCCCCAACTCCCAACCCCCGTGCACGCACACTCCCAGAAAAGGTGTCCTGGACCGAGGGTCTCTACAAGCTCAGGCATTGGGCAGGTCTGCCCTGACATCCAGGCTTCCCAGCAGGAGCGCGTCCCTCAGCGCTGCCCGCAGCCCCAACACACCCGGCTGGAGGCGGCGTCCAGGGCGGAAGGTGAGCATGCAGGCCGGCGCTGAGCCCAGGCGCGGCCCACGGGGACACCCGGGACACACTGACATGAAGGTCACCGCGGAAAGGCCCAACCCGAGATGCCCGCTCACCATTCGCGCGACGTTCGGAGCACACCGCGGGAGGGTGGCCGCTTCCCCTGACACTGCAGCACCAGCGGACGGGACCCGCAGGAGGCGACGAGAGCGCGCGAGGAGACGGAGTGCACGGTACATGGTGCTGCTAGACGTGGGTGTAAAGCTAAGCCCAAACCACGCCCTTCTGATCGACGTCAGAGCCCGGCCACACTCGTACCCAATCAAACACCTCGTCCTGAGCATGTAGGACGGGACTAACCAAGACTGGCCAATAATAACTGATGGGACGGATTGCTCTCCCTGGGCCTATGGTAAGGCTGTTTGAAGTCCTTAGATTCACGGGAAACTAGTGCGGAAGGAATCATGGGAAGAGAAATGAGCCGGGAGTGCAGGTCTTCCAGCAATACTTGAAATGTGGCTGCTAAGAGGCGGGATTACTAGCTGAAGCGGCCTGTAGTACTAGATCCGTGAAACAGCCTAGAAAGAACATGTAATCAAGTTACCATTTATCCTGCAACCACTCATGATGTGAATCCGTATGCATCCATTTCTGTTTCTTTCAAATACTACCTTCCTAGAATTTTTAGATTTTAGACAAGGAAGTAGTTATTAATTGTCCCACAATGCTTCTAATTGTCATTTTGGAATCAATTTTCATGTCTTTTTTCTTCCCCCAAGAATTATTTATTTTATGTATATGTGCACACTGTAACTGTCTTCATGGACACCAGAAGAGGGCATTGGAACCCATTACAAATGGTTGTGAATTACCATGTGGTTGCAGAGAATTGAACTCAGGATCTCTGGGAGGGCAGTCACTGCTTTTAACCGCTGAGCCATCTCACCAGCCCTTTCCTCTGTCTTTTAACATTTCCTCTGATAACATTTACAATGTGTCCACAGTTCTTGGGAAATTTTGTCTCCGATTTTCTTTACAGGCTAAGAAAAACATTGGTTAAATGATGCCAATGGAAAAAGAGTAACTGATATAAAACTGTGTCTCTTCTTTTAGTTTTCTATTGCAGAATCAGAGGACAGTTAAAGAGAAAGTTCTTTAGGAAATGAGTGACTACAATTTATAACCTCAGCACTCTAGAAGCCACTGTAGAAAGGTGTTGAATTCAAGGATAGCCTGGGCTTCATAGTGAGTCTGCCATAAATGTACTGTTGACCTGCAATCTTCACACTTGAGAAGTAGAGGTAGGAAGAATAGTAGTTCATGGCTGTCCTTGGCTACACCAGGAGTTTGAAGCCAGCATGGGATACAGGACACCTGTCTCAAAATAACATAAATGAAATAAAAATAAGTAAGAATGAGACTAATAGCTGAGCTAAGTCAAAATGCTCAGTTAAACCAGCACCAGTTTTTTAGACCTCAGTATCTAGTTCTTCCCTCTCTCAACTAATGGCTGAGAAATTTTTAGAAGATTTGGTGAAAGGTGAAACCAAATTTTCTTTAAAAGTTAGGTTAAGGGGGAAAAAAAGACAAAGCAATAAGATAAAGTGTAGTCGTATAAAGCAATGTACTTTGTTACACTTTTGCCATTAAAGAGCAGCCACAAGTTAACTGTGGGAAGAGAGAGAGAGAGAGAGAGAGAGAGAAAGATTAATTTGAGAGAAATTTATTTATAGGCATGGATCACAGTCCATAGGGCACTTGCTGAGATTTTCCCGTTCATGTGTTCCAGAACAAAAACTGGAGCAGGGATAATGGCACATGGATGTTAATAGAAATATAGACTGTTTAGTAAGAGAAGGGGAAGATGCTGGGAAAAGTGGGAGTGGGCTTCAGAGCTAGCATAGGTCTCTAAGTCCAGAAATGGCATCCATGGCTCTTTAAAGACCCTTCACATAACAGTCACACACATACTCTATTTGTTTTGTTACATGTAACCTGAAGTAGTGACTGTGTGTGTGTGTGTGTGTGTGTGTGTGTGTGTGTGTAGGGGTAACTCCTGGGTGAGATGTCAACTCGGGAACTTTGAGATATTCCATCAGGGTGTCCCCCCCTCCCCCCAGCACATGGAAGAAACAGGTTAGAAAGCACGTAGGCTGGAAGGGAGGGGCTGATTAAGCCCCTGCTACCTCATTCCCTAAAGACCAATCAGTTTAAAAACCTCATTCCCTAAAGACCAATCAGTTTAAAAGTCACACTGCTCTGCCAATCACATTGTGCCTAATGAAGGCTGCTCTAAAATCCTATATAAGGTCCCTGAACGGGCTCCACGAGGTTGCCCTCCCATCTTGGTATGTAGAGCGACCTCAGCATGCTGAATTAATAAATTCCTCTTGCATTTTGCATCAATCCCCGACTCCATGTGTTCACTCGGAGGGTCTGCCGTAAGTTAAGGCTCCCCAGAGTCTTACATGGGTTCTAACTAAATGAAAAAATAAAATAAAATATAACCAAAACTGAAATGAAAGGAGGACGTGACTACTCTAAAATTAGGAGAGGATTCTTATGGTAGATGCAGGGGAGAAAGCAGGCAGAGGAAAGTGTCTGGGCTGAATAAGGCAGGCCAACTAAACCAGACCATGGGAGGAAAGGGCATGGGGGGCAAGAGAGGAGCTACTGACAAAGAGGGGTAGTGAGGCCAATAGACAGAGACTGCTATAGCCAAAATGGCTGACTTACATAGGGATGGGGTGTGGGGTGGAAGCCCAGCCCCTGGAAAGGAGACATTTAGAGGAGGGGGAGGGGTGAGAAGCATTTTGATATGTTAATGAAACAGCCCTTTCTCTAGGTTTCTGAGACCTAAGGCCGGTCTTCTCCTGCCATTAGTTTATGTGTAATTTTGAGTCTCTTTTTCCATTCTCTACTCTCCTACCACAAAATAACACAAACATCTTTTACTGTCATTGCCTAGGAAATGATAACATTGTATTTATTCCACATCCTTTTCCAAATAGAAGATACATTTGTAAACTTGAGTACCACATTCTTCTGCCCCTTCCCAGAGATGCTTATTTTCTTCAGACGTGTCCTTCCCATCCACCCTTGTATGCTGCTTCAGTCACTAACACACAAACAATTACAACTTCATCTCAGGCCTGGCATGAGGGTGCACCCCTTGGTCTACACACTAAAGAGACACAGGCACGTAGATTTTTGTGCATTAAAGGATAGTAGAGGTCTACATGGTCAGCTCCAGGGCTACAAAATGAGACCCTGTCTCAAAGAAAGAAAGAAAAAAGTCATTTTAAAGCCTACTGCTATAATTGAATTCTGTGCTGGAAATGGTCTTAAATAAAAAATAGCTATGATCTTTTTAACTTAATAGTATTCTGTTTTGTGAATTTAAAAAATGATTTACCCTTTTTTGTTATGATTTTGGTTTGAGTTTTTCTGCCACAGTCCACATATAGAGGACAATTTGTGGGACTTGGTTCTCTCCTTGCAATATGTGGATGCAGGAATGGATAAGGTTTCAGGCCTAGAGGCAAGTGCATTTACCTGCTGAGGGTTTCCAGGACCCAAGGGTGTCTATTCATATTGTTGATTTTTTAAAAAAGATTTATTTATTCATTCAATGTATGAGTGCACTGTTGCTATCCTCAGACACACCAGAAGAGGGCATCTGATCCCATTACAGATGGTTGGGGGCCACCATGTGGTTGCTGGGAATAGAACTCAGGACCTCTGGAAGAGCAGTCAGTGCTCTTAACTGCTGAGCCATCTCTCCAGTCCCCATATTGCTGATTTTTACTTTAAGTTCAAGTAAATAATAACTGCACAAGTTTCAGTTATTATTCATCTGATTAGAGTTACCATTTTATTTTTTGTTTGTTTCATTTCTGTTTCAAGCATATCTCCAGTTCCTACCCCCTAATTTAATTTTTTTGAAATCCTGCATGATGAATTTTACATGTGTAGATTAATTAATATCTATTAACAATCACCTAAGACATAAAATAGTCCAGAAATTTTTCTTTTCTTTCTTTTTATGATTTTTATTTCATTGAAATACCATATAACCCGGGCTGGCCTTGAACTCACAGTCCTGTTGCCTCAATGTTTCCAGGGCTGGGATTGCAGATGTGGGTCGTTTAAATGTATTAATTAAATCATTAAACACTGAAAGCAACCTTACTAGGTAGTACCCACTGTGATCCCTTTGGCAAAGAACATTGATGCCTAAGAACTCCCAACTATTAATGTATATTTGCCTTCTAGTTATCAATGAAAGTGATTTTCTACTTGTAACAGCAATATAAAGTTCCATTTTGGCTAAATAAAATGCCTACCAGTGAGGATCAAAAAGGTGAAACATGTAGGGAATGTGGGTTAGGAGTAGCCGAAGTGTGAGAAACATTGGCTTAGTTCACGGTTATCAATAATGAACATGAATTTAAAGTCTTTTCATTAACAGTTGGCACTGTGCATTTTTATTTATCACTTTCATTGATAACTAGAAGGCAAGTATACATTAATAGTTGGGAGTTCCTAGGCATCAATGTTCTCTTTGCCAAAGGGATCACAGTGGGTACTACCTAGTAAGGTTGTTTTCAGTATTTAATGAATTAATTAATACATTTAAACAACCCACATCTGCAATCCCAGCTCTGGAAACATTGAGGCAATAGGACTGAGTTCAAGGATGCAACTTCTATCTAGGTAAAATCCTGGTTTTGCTTTGCTTAGAGTTGTATTTCTTTAAACTCTGGACTGGTCTGATAATACGGACCTGCTTTGTGCTTGTTGACACCTGGTGATTTTGTTTGTGTTTCCAACTTATTTGCACTCTGTTCTTTTGGGGATGTGACCTTTGTCCTGTTTTAAGAGGCAAGTACAAACCTAATCTAACGGTTTTCTTTAAAGCTCAACCCCCAGCTGAGAGAACTGATAGCAAGATTCAAATCTGGTCAAATCCTGGGGCGAGGATAACAGTTTAGTGGCAAAACACATGCACAAGGTTCAGGGTTCCAATCTAGCAGTGAGGAAAGAGACTGAGCTGGGAAGGGGCCTCCAATGCTTCTCAATAAAGACCTTAAGGTATAAGTACACCATCTAGCTTGGGTGGTTAGAAGAGGTTTTTGTTTTGGTTTTTGTTGTTGTTGTTTGTTTTATTCTTTTTTGTTGTTGTTGTTGCTTGTTTGTTTGTTTGTTTTTCAAGACAGGTTTCTCTGTATAGCCCTGGCTGTCCTGAAACTCACTCTGTAGACCAGGCTGGCCTCGAACTCAGAAATCTGCCTGCCTCTGCCTCCCGAGTGCTGGGATTAAAGGTGTGCACCACCACCGCCCAGCTGTTTTATTCTTAAAGATTGTAAGAAATAACCATAAAAAGTTGTATATGTAGGAAAATGCTATAGTAAATTTATAAGACAGAACCATAAAATTCTCCCGTGAATTAGAGGAAATACTGAAAGATAAGAAAAACAGTATGGATGTGTTCATAAGATTAGCAGTCTGGCAGAGAAAGGAAAAGACAGGAGGGAGAGAAAGAAGCAGGAGGCTCGGAGAGGAACAGGAGAGGAACAGGTATCCGCACGGCTAGGTGCTTGTCTCTGGACAAGAGAAATAGGCTCACAAAAGTCAGAATCCACAGTACTGCTCTTCTCTGTGTGCCCTTGCCCTGTCTTTACCCTCATGCCATGTGATATATAACCCACTCTAAAGACTGCCATTTTCCAGCACCTCTTACATGCTTTCCCACAGGGGGCGCTCTCCAGTGGTGTTTCCTCTCCGTCCCTACCCAAGGAAACGCCCTTTACCTTCTCCTCTGAAATTAGAAAAAAAACAATAAATCTTCATTGATGTTCTTATTTTATATCACAATACAATGCAGAAAAGAAGCACGGCTCACGAATAGGCCCCCAAACCAAGCACTATACGTCTCAAATGAAGTAGAGATGTCCAAAGTGCTGAGACACCTTCAAACCACACACTCGAGTAGAGATGTAGGGCGTTCACCATCTTGTCCATGGCAAAGCATGAGCTAGATTCTAAAGTCCTGTGCAAGAAAAAAACAAACAGAGCGAAAATCTGACCAGTCGGTTACACATCTACAAATCCTGCTCAGGAGACTATTAACACAGCATAGAATGTTTCCTGGCAGAGACAGTTAAAGGCAACAAGCCCACAAGGACCTTTCAGGTCCAATTCTTGGTTGCTCTCGGTAGCAGGAATTACTGGTGTGTCCACCAGGCCATCTTACTCTCTCTCTGAGAAGGGGAAGATGCTTCTGAACCTCAGACAACACAAGTTTCATTCATACCGGTAATTTGAATGAAAACGAAACTGACACACGCGTAGAAAAAGAAGAAGAAAAGCCCCAAGGCTGCTATTTAAAAAGAAACGGTGTCTTATACGTGACTGGGTTTTTCAGATTTTTGGTTATCACAGCGAATTGTCTCCGAGAGCCGAGCTGATTGGACTTTGGGCTTCTAGTGAGTTAAACACTATCAGAGGAAGTGAGCTTTGACCAAACCTTGCTTCTGGCTCACAAAGGCTCTGGGCTTCTGGTAATAAAACGACCGCAAAACATCAGCATGTAGGACAGAGAGTTCCAACCTGAGCAGAGGTGTTTTGGCAGCTATGGCATCGTCTGATACTCAAGGAAAAAGAGTGGCTGTTATCGGTGGAGGTTTGGTAAGACTGTTCAGGCGTTTATTGCTCTTCAGGAGTTTTATTTGTATTATTATTTCACTAATGATTGTGTATTGTGTGTAGATTGTTGATTCTAATAGTTAAACCTTTTAATGTTTAAATATATTTACTATAAATATGGTATTGCTTTTTACTAGTTATTAATACATGATTGCTGATATTTTCATGTATGCATATGTCCAGTACTAATCGTGTCTCGCTGCCCTCCTATGCTCTTCTGTCTCCCACATCTCCTCAGTCTCTCTTAAATTTTAGATCTTCTTTCTTCTTCCTTTCTCTCTCTCTTCTCCCTCTCCGTGTGTGTGTGTGTGTGTGTGTGTGTGTGTGTGTGTGTGTGTGTGTGTGTGTGTGTTTCCAAACATGACGGAAAATATGCAGTACTGTATTATGTATTTATATTTCATTTATCCTGATGTCTTCCAAATCCACTCATACTTACTGAGATGACCTGAGACACATTCTTGTTTTGAATTAACAGGATTTCTTTCTTCTTTACGGCTAAATGCTACACCATTGTGTACTGGCTAGTTTTGTGTGTCAACTTGACACAAGCTGAAGTTATCACAGAGAAAGGAGTTTCAGGTGAGAAAATGCCTCCATGAGATCCAGCAGTAAGGCATTTTCTCAATTAGTGATCAAGGGGGGAGGGCCCCTTGTGAGTGGTGCCATCTGTGGGCTGGGAGTCTTGGATTCTATAAGAAAGCAGGCTGAGCAAGCCAGGGGAAGCAAGTCAGTAAGTTACATCCCTCCATGGCCTCTGCATCAACTCCTGCTTCCTGCCCTGCTTGAGTTCCAGTCCTGACTTCCTTTTGTGATGAACAGCAGCATGGAAGTGTAAGCTGAGTAAACCCTTTCCTCCCCAACTTGCATCTTGGTCATGATGTTTGTGGAGGAATAGAAACCCTGACTAAGACAATTGTGTGTGCATAACATATTTTCTTCATCTGAACATTCACCAAGAGCCATCTCAGCAATAAATATAGGTAACAGCATTTGTTTTAACTTGCTCTTTCCAGGAAATGTATTTGATATCCACTAAATACACAAGTGTCTGTTTTCTTTTATCATTTTGGTTTAGTATTTCCTAAAAGATAAAGCAAATTTCACTTTTTTATTTCCAAACATGACTTTTCTTTAAAACAGGAATGTATCTCAGGTCATTATAATAAAAACATTTTGTCCCACTCTGGTTAATAAACTAGCTCAGTACTCTCTAATGACAAGAAAAGGGTCAAGACCAATGAAATGAATAGTTTCTTTTTAAACCTATTAGCTACTCACTAGCTATTCTAGTAAATGGGAAATAATACACTTGCTCACCCAAATGACTTGGCTGTTCCAATGACAGGGTGATGAGTAGGCCCCTTACTTCTTATGACAGCAGGTAAAGTCACAGGGCTGTCACTCAGACCTAGCATGAGGTGAGATGGTATTGATTTTTTTTCTCCATGGGGAGGTATGGGAGTGTGTATGTGTGTCATATTTTCATAGCCAAAGCTAGCTCGCTCAAAAAAAAAAAAAAAAAAAAAAAAAAAGCATATATATTTTTTCTCAATAGAACTTCAATATTCCAAAAATATTTTAAGTAATTAAAATCATTGCAGATGCTCTTTAAAATTAAAAATAGAACCTCTCTACAATCTGGCTACACCACTTCTCAGTTTATACCTATAATAATCAAGTCTGCTCACTGTAGATATCAGCATGCTCATGTTCACTGCTGCAGCATTCCCAACAGCTAGGTTACAGACTGTCTAGGGAGCCAACAGAAGACGAGTGGGTAAGGAAAAGGTCACACACACACACAAACACAGCAGGCACACACATATTACTCTCCCATAAAGAATAATAAAAATGGATATGGCAGGTCCTTTATTATATCTGATTCTAAAGAAGCAGGTATAGTTGTCCACATCTGTAATGCTAGGGCTCAGCAGGGCAGGGGAGTGGAGTGAGGTTGGAGTTTACCTGGAATGCACAGTAAGAGCCTGTGTCTCAGCAAAGCCAAACAAAACAGTGCACTCAGGAAGAGCATCATGGACTTTGGGTGTCAGGCTTCAGGTCAGCCTTTGCGCTAACCCTCTCCTCTACAAATTGTTGGACAAAATGAGAATGTATGCGTTGCTGCCTGTGTGGTTTAAGGTCCTATGGATAAAGGAGTGGGCCTTCTAGAGAGGAAAAGGGCAATGCAGAAGGAAACGAGAGTGGAGTCAGCAGTGAGCTATCAGAGTAAGGCAAACACTGCGCTGCTAGGAGAGGGTCTTGACAGTTTCTGTTTAGTCGGGTCAAGGACAGCCCTCTGAGGAAGAGATAGGACCAGCCACCTCGACAGGATGGGAAGCGGACTTGGCCAGAACTTATAGCATCTTAGAAGATCAGGGAAGAAGACTGGATTTTATTCAAAGTTGCATTATGCTTGAAGGCCTTGGGAGGATTTTAGTAAGAAGGAAGACTATGATTTTGAAAGATCCTACATGCTGGGCATGGTAGCACATGCTGGTTCTCACATCACCGGGAGGCTGAGGATGGACAGAAGTTCCAGGCAAGTCTGGGCTTTATAACAAGTCTCTACCTAAAAACAAGCAAACATCCTCAGGCTTTTTATGGAGAACATCTAGGGAAATTAGGGAGAGCCTGGACCAGTTTGAAAGCTGCTATACATTCATGACTTACTCAAGGGTAGCAGCAATGATGGAAGAAATCTACCTGATTTTAGAAGATGCAAAAGTGTGTCCATTTTCTGTAGATGTCTCCCTGAACAACACTCAAACCATACCTTCACAGTGAAGTTGTTTCCCACACATGCCCTGAGGCTGCTCAGCTTTCCTTGCTTCGAATTTGTTTCCGACAGCAGATTTCCAAACTCAAAAACACCGCTGACGTTGACGTTAAATTGGTTTCAAGTGTTAGTTATTGCTGCTCAGCGGCCGGCCTTTCAGAGATCTTTCTACCCTGAAGCCAGTGTGAACTCAGTATGGAGAGCAAGAACAGCCCAGAGGCACAGGAGTGTCTGCTGCCACCCAGAGGCTCAGGAAACCCTACTTTCCAGTTTCCCTCCTCTTGGGTTAAAACTAGATCCTGAGTGCTTGAACTCAACTCTTCTGCCTTTTTTGCACACTTCACACAGAGATCTCTACATTATTCCCCACCTGGACCTCCCTAACGCCAAAATCAGGTCATTCAGAACTTCCGCTTTCCCCAAAGGGAACATTTTTGACCCATTAAAAAACCCACAAAACTCATACAAACCTCGGGTCAAGATCTTTACAGTGTGTCATTTGGGCCAAGTCTGTAGTTTTTGCAAACGTTACTTGCGAAGGGTTAACTGTCCCGTCCTTCCCGGGGGACCACAGTCTGCACCTGAGGAGGGAAACTACTGACGGTGGAAAGATGACAGGAAATAAGAAATACCTCAGGAGCAAGTCGATTGCCCAATCAAGCTCCAAATAATCTTTATTTCTGAGTCGTATATAAGCACTTAGGGAGGGAAGGGGCAGGGGCAGGGGCAGGGAGGTTACTAGAGAGCACTTCAGGGCAGGAAGAGACAGAGGGGGAGAAGTTCTCAGGGTCGCTTAATTGCAGCCAAGCATTATACTGCTGTAAAACAGCATAACAAGCATTGTTGTAGACCAAGATAGCAGGACATCTCAAGGTTTCTCTGGAACCACAGGCTACTATAAACAAACTATCTATTCACCTGCAGGAGACAGCTGCAGTGGGGAGGAATCAAAGGAATGTCTGCTGAAGCCTTGGACACTTTAGCTGATTAAGCCAAGACCTTAGGTTCAATTAAGCCAAGGCCTTTTGGTCTCCGGCAGTTACTGATATATCCACGTAGAGACCTTGCTGTTAGCCTTCCTCAGTGCTCTGGTTTTACCAGAGCTAATGCTAAAAGAAATCTCAATTCAGTTTTTACTGGCGTTTTAAATCCCATTTTGCACATGAATGAATTTCTTTTGTGATGTTTTCATACTGTGTATTTCATTATCATTCCTCTTGCCCCTCCTTCACACGGAGCCCTCCCTGTCCCCCTCTTTCCCTCTTGCTGACCCCTCCCCCAGAGAGCTCCCCTTCTCTATGTATATGCACATATACGTGTATATGTATATTGCGTACATATACACCCCATTACCCTGCTGGGTCCCCTCCCCCTTCAGACCTCTTCCCCTCCTCTCACAGTTTCCTTCCTCCTTTAATGCCCCATATTTAAATCTGCACTTCACATATGAAAGAAATGTGCTGTTTGTCTTTATGATTCTGCATACTCCACCTATTTTCCTATAAATGTTATGATTTCACTGTGTTCCAACTAAATAAAATTCTATTGTGTAGATGTACCACATTTTCTTTTTCCTCTTGTAGTTTTTTTCCCCCCATTACACTGGTTCTTTAACAGTTTCACAGTATAAAATGCATACTATTTACTCTCTCCTCCTCACCCTTTCTAATCTCCTTCCCTCCTCCCTCCTCCCTCCTCCTTTTTCCCTCCTCCCTTTTGGTTTGGTTCTGCAACCCATTTAGTTTAATCAGGTCCTCTCTATGCCTGTCCATTTTGCTTCCCATTCTTTTGGCTCAGATTTCTGTGTCATTCCATCCTGAGGACATCCTAACAACACGTTGTACGGACTTCGATGGGCTGTGGAAGTCTATCTCCCTTTGTTCAGAAGGTTGAGGGACACTTTTGATGTTTCTGTGAACCCTCCTCCATCTTTTAAGGTTTTACATGGGCTTGGTTTCATCAAAGAAGTTTTAACTCTATGCCACCTGCCAATATCTCTCTAACAGTCTTGGTGGGGTTTTTGAGGTACTTAACAGAACCCAGTCTTGCCTATATATAAAAAAAAATATCTCCCACACCTGTCATTTGCTAGCTGCTTACTCTTAAGTCCTTGGTGCAGTGCTTTACACCATGTGCAGCATTAGTTCCTAAATGTCCGTGTCTCTATGGGAGGCCGCCCTCACCAAGTCTTCCTTACTGTGCCCAGGAGGCTAATTCTGCCCAGTTTCTTCCTTCCCCCATCCTCTCTTCCTGTAGTCAGGAATCCAGCTGTGCCTTAACAGAGCTTTGGGAAGCTTGGAGTGGCTTGCACATTACATTTCCATGTTGTCTTCTTAGTCACTTTGCCACCTAACAATCAAAGATGACACTGACAGTTTTTCCAAATTATGCACTTTCTACAGCAACTGAGAAGAGGAAATACATTCAGAGAGTAAAACCTGCATCCCAAGCCGTTGGACCAGCTCTGACAGTTGACTACATGTGTCTAAGTCTCCACTTTAGCTTCATGTGAGGCTCAATTACACAGAACTGGAATTCTCAGTCTTTAATGTACTATTGTGATTCTGTTTGGAGAAGCCTCTCTTAGTTACGTTTTGCTGTTGCTGCTAGTTTATTATTAACAATAAGAAGGCAGGAGCCCCCCTCAATACAAGAACTAATGTATTTCAGGGTCTTCCACTCACCTCTAATTCCTCACCCACTAGAACATTGCCATGAATATTTCCCTTTTAATTTATACTGTTATCATATCTATATCATATTATCATAACACACTAGTAAATAGAAACATGTACTTTAATTATATATATGCTTTATATATAATTTTAATTATACACACACACACCTACATCTCCATGGCACTGTCTCTATTATCCTTTTTTTAAAAGAATATCACACGATATGAATCATATGTAACTCACTCTTCACTTATATTGTTGCTAAAAAGTTCATGTTGTTGCATTTCCTTGCATAAATACACCAGAATTTATTTGTCCATTCCTTTGTAATGGCAGTTTAGAATACTTGAAGAATATTTTCTTTTAAATTCAATTATAAAACAGTCTTCTTTAAACATTCTAACGTGTCCCCTCATTTGCACGTATAGAGTCTTCTCTTGAGTATATGTCATAATGTGAATATTTAATTTGACATAATAATCACAAGCAACAAATAAGCAATCTATCAATTCATGTTTTCTGGTACATGATGATTTCATGAGCCAAGAAGCAGAGTGAATTCTGTTTTATCCACAGCAGCAGAGGTTATATCTTTCTCTCCTTTGCCTTGAGGAAAGACAAATGTGCAAATAAACATAGAATGTGGAGAACTTTTAAGGAGAAACATAAGCAAGTTAGGAAGCTGTTCGATGTCTGAGTTACACTAGGGTGACAGCAATGATGTTCCTTAAAATATCTCAGAAACCTAGGAAGGAGGCATGGGTCTTCAGCTTCCAACCTTAGAAAGGACCGAAACAAACCCTCCACTCAGGACATCCTCTTCCCCCTGGATCCTAGGGTCAACTTTTATCTAAGCAATGGAACATACCGTGGAAGAGACCTCAGCCCACCACTGGCTTGGGTGAGATTCTGTGACTAGCATAGCCAGTGAGACCCATGTATATACTACACTGCCTATTACCCATACAAAATATTGCATTTTCCACCAAAATGTTTGTGTATGTACAGAACCAAATGAAGACGTGAAAAAGATGGTTTTGATTTCTAGGTTGGAGCATTGAATGCGTGCTTTCTTGCAAAGAGGAATTTCCAAGTTGATGTGTACGAAGCTAGGGAAGGTAAGTTGGTAATAGAAAATGGGAGAAACGTTTCTGATTCCTTGATCTATTTCTTTAGATTTTCTGAATAAAAGGCAAATGTTTTGCTAAAAACAATTTAAGATATAAGATCTATTAGAATGTTTTTAAAACCTCAGTAATCTAAATTTAGTCAAATACCAATATACACTTGGTATTTTCCATCAGTGCGTTAATGAGTCTTTCCGTTTGATTCTGAATTGAGCGGCTGCTCAAATGTAAGGATTTGCTCACTTCTTAGCATCATTTAAGAAAGTATGTGCAACATGGCATCTGTTCCCTGTTTTTAGATATTAGAGTGGCTAAATTTACACGTGGGAGAAGCATTAACTTGGCCCTTTCCTATAGAGGACGGCAGGCCTTGAAGGCCATTGGTCTGGAAGATCAGGTACATTGTTGATGCAGTTTTCTTTCTTTAAAAAAAGTGTGTGTGTGTGTGTGTGTGTGTGTGTGTGTGTGTGTGTGTGTTTGTGTGTGTGCATGTATGTGTATGTGTGTGTGCATATGTGTGCGTGTGAGTGTGTGTGTGTGATGTAGCCCTATGTGTTCATGTTGATGCCAATGACCTACACATGAAAATTCATCCTGCAAAGGCTTGGAACATTTCAAATTTGACAAACTAGGGAAGCTTTAACGCATGATGGGTGTAAAGGCTGGAGACACGTGGATAGGGCAGGATACAGACATGACACTACAACCCTATCTGATGTCATGCCTCATACTGGGTTCTTATAGGGAGGCAGATCTCTGACTGGGTGGGTAAGAGTGCTCTAGTGTCCTTTCAGTTGCAATGATGAAACACTCTGATCAAAAGCAAATCAGGAGAGGAAAAGTTTCATCTCATCTTACAGGTTCCACCCCATTACTCAGGGAAGCCAGAAAAGGAACTTGAAGCAGGGATGCTTGCTATTTCATGCAATATTACCCATGAGCAGAGGATACATATCCAAGGAGTTACGACAGAAAGCACAGAGGACTGCAATTTCTCTCCTCACAGTGACCCTTCCCATAGTCATAAGAAAATCCTTTGGCCCCCAACTCAATCCCCTCTAATACCTAGCCACACCCTGTAGTCTGTGATATCTGGTTTAAACCAGATAAGCATTCATTTTTCTTCCAAGTTAGAGAAACTCTGATACACTAAGGAGCGAGGTTTTCATGGAGCGACGACTTTTCAGCCACATTGAGCTTCCCAAGTCCCATTAAAGGCTTTAACTGATAAACACATTTAATTTCACATCTATTTAATTCTCAGGATGGTATGTCACACTGATGGAAATGGCTATTTCTGGTTCTTCTCAGATCGTTTCCAAAGGTGTGCCCATGAAAGCCAGAATGATCCACTCTCTTTCGGGAAAGAAGTCTGCAATTCCCTATGGGAACAAGTCGCAGGTAGGTTTACACTGGACACAGTGGGATTCTGCAACAATTCTAACTGAGCCTGATGCCTGCAGTGTGACTCATGCTTGTTAGCCCCTCCTTTCTTCCCTTGTACTAACTAGGGTACCTCAAAACTTGGCCTAGACACTAGTTACCTACTTAGTTCATAGGAGAGCTCAAGCCAGGTCCCAGTCAGCTATACCATGACAAAAACTGGGCTACTGCCATTAATCTCACCAGGCCATTTCCTGTTCCATGCATGGCGTCTGCTGCCCAGCTGTTTGGGGTGCCCTCTCTCTCTCTCCAACTTCCTTTTCAATTAAAGAAAATTACCATGTTACTTGTTGAGCGTCATGTACAAGGACAACTCTGGAGTGTTCTGGGCAGCAGTTGCCTTCCCCTAAATGACCCTCCTGCCCTGGGTTTGCTTATAATAAACTGTATAGAATGAATGAGAAATGTTTTCAATGCTCTATAATTCCTAAAACAACAGAGGTCAGAGGGTGATGTAATTTTTGAAAGCAAATCCATTATCCTGTTCTGTGTTTTTCATGCTGACATTCATAACTGGAAGAAAATATATTTACATCTAATTATATCCTTTGAGTTTATTTCTCTGAGACACAATGGAGGCTCCCAATATCCATTGCAGAGAGGGGAATTCCCAATTGCTTTATTTTTATGGAGCTATGCCTTATGAAGCCCAGAGCGTGAGTAAGGTTCACATTCTTCTGAAGGATAAGGGACAGTCATCAGGCTCGTGGAAAGAGATATCAGTAGAATAAAACAAGAGAAATGTCATTGTGTGGTATAGACAGGAAATGGAAAAGTGGTTTGGAGAAAGGGGGAAGTTGTAGTTTACAAGAAGGCTACAGAGGAAGTCTGAAACACTTTGTAGGAATTTTGAATCAGTAGCAAAACAGAATTAACCTAATCAAAAGGAGGAAAACTGGGTGAGACTTCATTTCTAAGACTTAAATCTGAAATGCAAAGTCTATTTGAGAGGGTTGGAGGAGAGAAGATGTAAGTTCACTCTAGCATAGCCCAATCTTTAGATTTATTGAGCTTGAATCCAGCTGCCATGTTTCATAGAAGAAGAAACAGCCCACAGACTCATGTGAGATTTATCAAGGCAAAAATAAGACAGCTTTCTTCTCAGCGGTGTGACCGGGAAGCCAGACAGCACTACCTACAGTCATCCCATTGCTCTCCGATTCACCATCTTATCTCACTATTCTTCTGTATTACCTGGGAGCATCCTGAAAAGGCTGAGCAGTTCAACTAAGCTCACTCCTTCACCTATCAGTAAACAAAGACATTCTAATAGTGGGTCAAATGCCAGAGAAACTAGATAAAGAGAGTGACTGGGACCAGAGGCCACAATGTTTTCTTGATTCCCCAAGAGGGAGCAGGTGTGTGTGTGAGCTCCAATTTTAGAGCTTTCACTACAATAGGGAGGAAGTGGTCCCTTCCCCAGCTCCGCTGTTTCTCAGTTCTTACCAACTGGGTGACTGCTAAGTTTAAAGCCACACTGATCCTTCGGTGTCTGCATGATTACATTGACATTCATTGTATTTTAGTTAAACACAAAGACCACCTTGCCCTTTAAGAACTACATCACATTGCTCTGAACCACTCAATTGCTCTGCCTGAGGAAATCCTGTCATCCTTATGACCCCAAGACTTCTACACATCTTCAGGGAGACAACCTTCTTTTGGCCTCAGCAGCCACGTGGCACCTGGGTCCCCCAGCATTGGCTAGCTGCCACCAAGATCCAGAAGTGAAATCCACCACTTCATCAGTCTTTATGCATACAACTTCCTCAAAAGAACATGCATTGGAGCTGGGAAGTGGGCTCAGAGAGTAACAGTGCTCGCTGTGCCAGCATGGGACCCTGAGTTCAGTTCCCTAGCATCCAGTCTGGAGAGACAGCTCAGCAGTTAAGAGCATTTACTGCTGTTCCCGAGGATCTGAGTTCAGGTACTCACACGGGGAAGCTCACAACCACCTGTAACTCCAGCTTCAGGGAGTCAAACACCCTCTTCTGGCTTCCATGGGCACCTGTATTCACACACACACACACACACACACACACACACACACACACACACACACACACGCACACACACACTGGGGGGGGTGGGAGAAAGGGAGAGAAGGAGAGAGAGAAACACACTCAATGACCCAGCACCCACATAAAAAGCCAGGTACAGGCACACCCACCTTTCCCTTATAATCCCAGTGCTGTGAGGTACAGAGATAGGAGAATCACCAGGACCAGCGGGCTGCCAACCTAGCTCCAGGTTTATTGAAAGCCTGCCTCAGAGGAATAAAGCAGAGAGTGACAGAGCAGGACACTCAATGACCTCCATACCCATCACACTCAACATTACACACAAACACACAATGAGAGGGACAGAGGGAGTCAGGGACACAAGGAGAGAAGGAGAGAGAGAGGGAGGGAGAGAGAATGAATCTCCTGAAGAGCTCTGGGCCGTGGAGGAAGCACAAGGGTACACAGTTTAGATATCCATGATGTGTAAACCTGACTTCCCAGAGCCTTCCTGGTCCTTCATCCTCTAGCTGTTTGTCCCTTGGCTCTTTCCACCATACCATGGACAGATGCTCCCTGGCTTTTGATATGTTTCCCTCTCCTTCCTGGCCTGCCCTGGTAACATCACGCTACTGTGTAATACACAGAGGTGGGTGGACAAAGCTGTGGTCACACTCCTATGCGTCTGTGTTCTCATGCTCCCTTAGTGGGAAGCCTTCTCCTTTGATGGCACCATGGGCAGAGAAAGTAACTACTTTCTCCTGTTGTGTTTGAAGTTGTCTGCTCTAAAACTATTGCATTACCGATCTCCAAATACCTTGTCTAACTTGGCTCTTATCCTTGTGATCGGTTCTATTGATTCCCATGGCACAAAAGCCCTATTACTAGTATGTGAAGGATCTTTTCACCACATTGACTTAAACAAAGCATTATAATTGGAATATTTCTTATCATCTTTTATGATGTTTCCTTGCTGTGCCGGAAGTAGAACCCAGAGCCTTGCTCATTCTGACAAGCCACAGCCCCTGCCTGGCCTTGCACTCTCTGAACACACATGCTAAGTTAGCTCGTGCTAACAGTAAGCACCTCCTCAGTCACTGTCACTGTGTGACGACTGAGCCATCTTTATACCAAGTTTAGCTTTGATTGTTAAGGTTAAGTTTTTATTCCAGAATGAGAGGAAGAGCCACAAGTTATCATTTTTGTGTTAAAAACTCTCTGGTCTCCCCTAATTTGGAAAAATGATATGCCTTAAATAGTTAAAAATGACTCCATCTTTGTGTGTTTGTTTGGCTTGGTTTGTGGAGACAGAGTTTCTCTGTGTAGCCCTGGCTGTCCTGGAACTGACTCTGTACGTCAGGCCGGCCTCATAGGCATAGAGATCTGCCTGGCTCTGCCTCCCAAGTGCTGGGATTAAAGGTATGCGCCACCACTACCCCAAATTCACTCTAACTCATAAGACTGAATTGTGACGTTCATGGTCCATGATAGGTATTTCTACTATATAAAAAACCAAATATTTAAACTTAACTTTTTATGACTTTACTAGTGTGAAGGTGACTATAAGCAACCCCAGATTTATTATTATGCATCAGTTTTTATTTTACTTGATTTTTGGTTCCACTTTCAAACCAAACTAAAAATAAATCATTTTAACTGATGCTTAAAGCATTATGGTCCCTAGACACCACATGTGCATTCCATTATAGAACAGTCAACCTGCTACATTTTACCACAAAGTCTGAAATAACCAATATATGTCATAGCGAGAAGCTGTCCTCCCCCACCCCCAAACCTCCAACCCATGTTACCGTCACACACAGTATTCTCTGAAATTAAGGCCTTGGAAGTAGATATTTTTAAAAGTGCATTTTCTCTGATGTTATCAGTAGCAAAACAATATAGCAACCCTATTTAGGGAGCTCTGATGGAAATAATGCAATTTACAATGTTGTTAAAATTACATTAATAAAACTAATATTTTCACTGTATGAAAAGGTTTGATTTTTACAGTATCAAAATTTGAGAACACCAAAGATAAAATTTTAGATAGTATGTTAAGAATATTTGATTAAAGTTGTTTTTTATTATTGTCATTCTTATTAGCATACTACTTAGCTAAATGGGTCTAAAGTTAGTTTACAACCGGCAGCTAAATAGCTAATATTTCTTCTTGCTGAGTGACTTAGAGTTACATTTGCCCACTTCCCAGAAACAATGTCTACTTTGTTTTTCTTGCAGTATATCCTTTCAATAAGCAGAGAAAAGTTAAACAAGGATCTGCTGACTGGTAAGCCTAATGCTTTTGTTCACCAGATTGGGTAAAGCCCATGAGAGTACTCGACTTGTCACGTGACTTACTAGGGTTTGGTTGTTGTTTCTTTTTTATGAGTTATAAAAAGTAAGATCGTGTACATTACAGGGCCCTTGGAAAGTAAGATTGTCACAGTTTCTCTTCGTCTCATCAGTTATCTAAGTGACAATAATTCAGTCCCTAGACATTGCAATTCTACCATACATTGTTCAGTCAAGCGCTCACAGTCCAATGGGTCAAGAGACAGAAGCTCACAACTTGCCAGGTGCTCTATCAGACGTGCTTGTCAGGGAGAGAAGATATGTAGGCTGAAAGGAGGTTACAGCCTTGACAGTATTGCTATAGTCCCTAAAAGCCAAACCAAGGCCCAGGGCAAAGTTAGAAAGCTGTGTGATGAAGGGAAGGGAAGATTCACGTCTTGAGGAGACCACATAGGCTGTGGAGAGGGTCCTGAGGAAGAAGACGGTGCAAGATCTCAAGATGTAGTCTCAAGTTTGTTCTCTGAGTGACTAGAGAGGAGCACCCATCAACAGGAAGCTGCCAGGCTGTTGAAGTAAATCTGCAATTTAGGGAACCAGCGCCTCACACCCTTGGTGACCTCTCACCCCCTGAACCTTTCACTCCTCATTAAATTTAACAGTTAATTATACCAGTTCAGAGATTATTCTGAACAGACTCACTATCAGAAAAACATACCCTCACACATTCTTACTATCTTTTATTTTTAATTTTAGAAACTTCTTTTACTTTTGAGATCATATAATCACATCATTTCCCTCTTCCCTTTCCTCACTTCAAACCTTCCAGGTACCTGCTCCTTACTCTCTCTCAAATACATGGTCTCTTTTGTCATTAATTGTTACAAGTGTGTGTGTGTGTGTGTGTGTGTGTGTGTGTGTGTGTGTGTGTGTGTGTGTGTGTGTGTTTGTGTGTGTGTGTCTGTCTGTGTCTGTGTGTGTCTGTGTGTGTGTGTGTATGTGTACACATATACATATATATTCCTAAATATAACCTTTTCGGTCTGTTTAATGCTATTTGTGTGTATGTTTTCAGAGCCAACCATTTGGTGTTGGATAACCAGTTGGTGTGCTCCTCCTTGGGAGAAACAACTGACTTCTCCTGCTCCCGGCATTCCTTAGTTGCCTATAGTTCTCTGAGTAGAGTTGAGGCCCCATGGGCTTCCCCCATCCACTTTGCTGCTATCCTTGTTCAGCTCATGACCCAGACTCACAGCAAACTCTCTTTTCCTGTGGCTCCCACGATCTCCCCTCCCCCTTCCATGATGCTCCCTGAGCCTTACAAGAGGAGTTTTTTTATATATGTATACTTTGGAATGGCTCTGCAACTCTGTGTTTTGGTTGGTTGTGGTTTTCTGTAATGATCTCCATCTGTTGCAAAGAGAAGTTTCCTTAATGAGGGATGAGAACTACACTTATCTATGGGTCTAAGGATTTAGGCTAGTTCAGTAGAGTGGTAGTTGTAGATTCTCCTCCAGATCCAAGACTTCTCTAGCCCTGGGTTCTCAGTACCAAGCTTGGTTTCCCTTTTGTTGAGCTTCTACTGCCTTTTTAACCAACCCTTCTTGGTGCACCCTAGAAGTCTTTGGCTTCTTAGAAAGTCAGCTGTCCCACAGAATTAATTTCATCTCTAGTTATATTTGGAACTGTCTTTTAGCTATATGGCAGATGGAGTGAGACCAGTTTACTACACACATCCCTGTTGATATTTAGAAAGAAGATGAACACCAAGCTGCTTTTAGAAATAGTAATATAGCAGATCTGTTCAGCAACCTCTGGATTTGCTAAGATAATGATTATACAAGTTGATACTGAAGCACCAGGCACTATAGCAAGTGGTCCACAAGCACTAAGTCCACAATTCTCTCAACAACTAAGTGAGGTGGGAATTAAGTTTATCTCAGCTTTACAAATAGCAAAACGAGAGCTTAGAGATCTTAGAGCTCACTAATATAAGTGGTAGAATCTAGATTTGAGCTTTCGTCAGTTTATTCCAAAGTCTTTGCTCTTTAATGACTAAATTTCTGATTTTAATATTATATGTGAAATACATGCTAACACTAAAGAGCTGAAATATAAAAAAGCCACAGGCTTGGTTACATGACACATGTCCATACTGTTTTTCTCTAGGGATCTGCTTCACGGGCTCTAAATTAGTAAAGGGCTGTGTATGCACCTCTCTCTCTCCATATATATATATGGGGGGGGAGAAAGAATGAGAAAAAGAGAAAGAAAATCTCTGATCTAAGCATCATTTGGCATGTAAAGTTCTTCATTACAAGACATGAAACATGTGATCCACCCATTCCATATATTTGATTAATTATAAATACTTTCTTTTCTCGAATGAAATCACCTCCCTTAGGAAAGCATTGCAGGTAAAGTCATTCCCAGATGCATCTACTTTTCATGGACAATTGTTTCATGGTTTGTTCATTTATTCAGTATAAATAAGGAAAACATAGATCAATGTGTTTGGGACATTCAATAACTCCTGTATCAAGACACTTGTAAAGGTCTTTTTTCTAAAAGTAATTCTCCAGTTTTTCATGCAGTGTTCTTCCCAGTGAACCTCCCAAGGTTGCATGTCTAGTTTGAGACCACAGGATGCCAGCAGCATGTGTAATATTCTAATTGTATGGGCATGACTTTATGTAATCTGATATAAAAAGTTAACTTAAAAAAAAAAAAAGACACCCTAACTGTACCAGATAAACTCTTATTTCTGCAGCAATGAGACAAAAATAATTTGTTATTTCTTTTTAATTCTTTTTTGTTTTTGAGACACAGTCTTACTATGTAGCTCAGGCTGGCCTTGCACTTATGACCCTCCTGCCTTAGCCTCCTGAGTGATGTGATCACAGGCATACGACCACACCAAGGTTGGCTGGTTCTACAGTTTCTCAGTGTTCATATGTTGTGCTTAAAATACCATGAATCGGAAGTCAAGAGGAGAAAGAGACACACATATGTAACATAGCAAACATTCATAATGGTTGAATGTTTCTAGTCACAAATCAAGCCTTAAAGGCGGCTTTAATAAGAACATACGTGACAGTTGTTTCTCTTCAAGGGCACAAACAGTCACAAGGATGCAGAAGTTTGGTGGGTTTTTAAAAAGTGACAACAGCTGATTTCCATTTGTCTATATTATTAAAAATTATACTAGACCACCCACAAAACAGTTGTCAAATTACCATTTTAACACATTCAAGTGAAATGAAGTAAAAGTATCTTCTCCGGTACGGAAGATACACACACGGAAGCCCAGCACGGGGGATTGTAAACTAAAGACTAGCCTGGGGTACACAGTGAGTTCAAGATTGTACTACTTAGCAAATAAGACCTGTGGCAAATAAACAAATCAGTAAATTGACTAAGCAGTATCCCTGGGTACTGTTCATGGGAAAAGACCATCGTTTCCATGTGATTACGTGAAGCTACAGTTGAAACTCGGTTCTGTTTACCTTCTGATTCCTCCCTCAGCGGTGGAGTCATACCCCAATGCGAAGGTGCACTTCGGCCACAAGCTGTTGAAATGCAGTCCCGAGGAAGGGGTACTCACCATGCTCGGGTAATTGCCCTTCAGGATTTGGCTTCAGGGGGTAAGGGTAGGAATGGTGGACTCTACCTGTAAACTTTGTTCTCTGGCTCTTTTGGAAGTGTTAATTGATTACTGAAGTGAACATTCAAATAGTTTGCACAAACATGGAATTTTTGTTTGAGAATAATCCCAGGATACTTTTTGAATACCCAGACCTGGTAATTCTTCATTTCTGTGCTCCAGTGACCGTTCTCTGTTCAGACTTTCTCCTCTTTGGGAATAGGTGGCCCTTGCCGGCCGAATGTCCCCTATCTTCTTCTATAGTGGGGTTTCCCTGCCGGTCCTCAGTCAGTTCTATGCCCTCCAAAGTTCCCCTCTCTGAATGCCACGCATCGAGTCACAGTCACACAATCATTTGTAAATTCACAACTCTAGCATTCACATTCAGGCCTTTTTCTCAGCAAGTTCCTAATCAGTGATGTCCCAATGACAGAACAGTGGCATCATCTCAAGATTCATAGATGCCTTGCTCCTCTCTGTTGTCTTCCCTGGTACCCTTGCAGCATAGTCACGGTTGCTTACGGTGCACTCTCCCCTGTTTCCACCCATTGAATCTGTAGGCTGTCACAAGCATGTCTTTCTTCTTCCTGAGGCATGATGGTGTCCAGCTCTTGTCAATGCATATGTGGGCTACTGCCATCCTCTCCTGTGTGTCCCATCTTCCACTTCAAACTGAACAGACAGTTTCCTGAAACTACCACTCATCCCTCTGAAAGACCCCCCAAGTTGGGGAGACCCTCACTCAAGTCTCGGGATGGCGCGGCCCCCCATGAACTCACGAAAGACCATCCTTGCTGCAATCACATGAGGTTTAATTCGGAAGGACCAGTGCACTGGGGTCGAACGCGTGACCTACCCAGAGGCAGAGGGGTTCGACCCCTAGCAGCTGAAGTCGGGGGTATTTAAAAGAAGAAACATCCCCAAGGCAATGAAGGAAATACAACTCAGGAAAAGGCTCATAAAACAGAGAGTTTACAAAGCAAGGGGTGGGGAACGAAAGAATTTGCATTATGGGGAAGTGAGGTTTGTTCTAAGCTATTCACAGGTTGGTTGTAC
>CM052711.1:18075957-18103097 GCA_028551405.1 Uromys caudimaculatus | reverse complement strand
GTGGAGCTGGGCACCTTTCTCTCCCTTCCAACCTCAGTGGCCCACCTTTGCCTACAGCCTTCACAGCACACCCTCAGAAACACTTACACCCCCAAAGAAGCACGAAAAAGAGTAATAAATAAGGGGTGAGCATCATTTAAAGTCTCTGCATGAGTATGCAGTTACTTGCTCCTATTACTAGAGACACAACTTGAAGAGGAAAAGGTTCAGTTTACAGTGCTAGGAGCCATGGCTCATGGGACTGGGATGGCGTGGCAGCAGAGGCGTGAGGCACAGCGCATCCCAGTCAGGAAGCAGAGAGACTTGCTGGCATTCGGTCCACTTTCTCCTTGTCATTCATTTTATTACGCCAGCACGTTGGGTAGTGCTGTCCATGTTAAGGGTAGATCTTTTCTCTTCAGTTCTGCCTCTCCGAAAATCATCCCTATAGTCACACACCCAGAGATGTGTTTCCATGGTACTCCTAAATCCAATCAAGTTCACAATATAGATTAACCATCACTGAATTATTTTCTATTTGTGAAATAAGGGAAATGACAATTTTAACAACCAATAGTCTAATATTAGCTTTATTGTAAGATTTATTTGATCATAACAGCAAATACTCTATGGGCATTGCTCAATACTTGTGGGCTGTTGTGGTAATCAATAGCTTTACAAGATTTGAATGTTGCTAGTGGGAACATTGTTTAGTTTGACCTAGCTGGATACCAGCATTTTTTAAAATGATTTTATTTTACTTTGCTTTCTGAAATATTTTTAATGCATATGTATGCCTATGTGTGACTTCACACCACATGTGCACAGATGCCCTTGCAGGCCAGAAGATGGCATTAAATCTGAGCTGGAGTTGTAGGTGGATCTGATCCACACACAGTGGGTGATGGGAACTGAGCTCAGGACCTCTGGAGAGCAGCCAGTGCTCTTAACCACTGAGCCATCTCCACAGCAATTTTTTGGTAGATTGTTTTAAACACATATATGTTTTATTTAATCTTGGCTTCTAGGTATATGCCTTCCTGAATTCTCAAGATTTAGGATTCCGGATGACCATGCAATTTCAGACCTGTCTATGTACAATTACGTAGAGGTGAGCAAAGTTTGGCTCTACTCCATGAGATGGTTCACCTATAGACTAGAAGTCTTTTTTTTTTTTTTTTTTTTTTTATTTTCCTTGCTCGAGCCCTATCTCCTATATGCTGCATAAGAATATGTGTGGACAAGAACATACATGTACACACACACACTCATGTGAGCATGCACATGTGCACACACACACACACACACACACACACACACACATACACACAAGCAAACACGAAGCAATCTTTAAACATAGGTAGAGTGTTACTATGTAGCCAAAGGCAAAGACTCTTACCCATCCTGTCTGCCTACATTTCAGGAACACATAGAAGATGACCATATAGCCAAGGATGACAAAATATCTAAAATTTCACAGATCCAAATTTCAGGCATTTAAGAGTTGGGCATACTCGATTCTCCTGAAATATAAATTTGAGATACATTAAAATAATTGTGAGATCTTAAAAATATTGAATAACTTTTTAACAGGATATCCTGAGTCTTTAGAACACCATAGAATAAAAACAATGTATCATACCAAAGAAATTCTTCATCAGAAAGCTGAGCACTTTTAAGACATACACATTCATTCCATTTTAAGCCAGTCACATGAAAATTTCATGACAAACAATTGTTATGATTGCTTTAAAAATAGTAGAATGAAAAAATTTACATAATAACCAGGGAAAACAGTGACTCTTCCCATTTCTTTTGAAGACAGAAAGAAATAATGTGGGCTTCAACTTGTGCATAATTGTATCTCATGTGACAGAGTTCTAGAAGACACTGAAAGATGTTTATATATATTACCTGACTCTAAAAATAGGTCACAGGCTAAAAGATGACTCTGGATGAGGGCACTTGTGGCTCAAGCATGAAGACCTGAGCTCCTTTCCCCAGGATACATGGGAAGAGAGCTGGGCATGGCCATGTCCTTGTAGCTGCAGAGTGTGAGGGCCTTGCTCCTTGTCAGCAAAGCTCCAAGTTCATTGAGAGACTCTGCATCTCTGGAATAAGGTGGAAAGTGCTAGAATAGGACACCTTTCTAGTCTCTGCATGCACGTGCATAGAGAAGTGTGCATTACCTATGCATATGTGCATGTGTGTGCATGCTCATGCAATCAAACACACACACACACACACACACACACACACACACACATGTGCACACAGCAAAACCCAGATGGCTACAATTCTAAGAGGTAATATGAACAAGGACAGACGTGGCTGTAAGTAATAATCCTTGTTGCCCATTAAGTAGCAGGCAACAGAAATTGATCAAATATTTGAGCTCTTAGGTCACGAGAAGTTCTGGTACAATAAATCTTTTGTTGAAACAAAGATTTTTATACTGTAATTGTCTTCTGAGTAGAATCGGACGAGATTTTGTACATTTTTCAAGGCCATGTCTTGCACTACTGAAATTTCTTGAGAGCTTGGAAATAACTGTTATGAAAATGAAATTTCAATTGACTCTTCTGTTAGCATCCGTTATTGTGACCACTGTGAATGAAGACCGGGCGTATGTTGTTGTAAGGAAATAGAGCTGCTTCATTCCAGGCATTCTTTTTAAGACTCCTGTCCTTACAGATGCGAGCGCATGTCAACTCTAGGTGGTTCCGGTTTCAAAGGCTCCTGGATAACTTTCTTCATGCGATTATGCCCTCTACCTTTATCCCTCTCTATACCATGGTAAGGACTGTATTAAAGACTTCCCCTCATTAGAGACCTCTGTTTAGCTATTAAAGAACATACTAGATGCTTTTTAAATCTCCCTGCAGGTCGCCTTCACCAGAATAAGATACCACGAGGCAGTGCTGCGCTGGCATTGGCAAAAAAAGGTTGGAAAAAAAAATTATTGAAAAATGTGATGTGTTGAAGCATCATACAGTTTCGTGGTCATATTTATGTCAGGAAAATATTGCCATGACAGGACAGAGACATGCTTATCTTCCAGATAAAACCTGTTGAGCCTACAGAGCATAGAACACGCACCCTACATGATGGGGTCAGGGAAGCAAAGAGAAATTGAAGAGGAAACTGTGGCTGATATTTCTCAGCCTTTTAGTTTGTATTAGCTACGTGATCCATTCTTAGCTTTTGCATTATGTGGTATCTTTGTGGGCTTAACTTGTAAAATTAGACCCAACTGAATCATTTATAAAAACACTATCCACTGGAATGTAGTGTAGAATGTAGCGATGCATGCATTTTGAGCCATTGAGCCAGAGGTGCTATTGAATGCAATTCCAACTCCTGACTGCTCTGGGGAGCTTTATTTATTGATAGTTTTATTGGATGCACGTATACTGCACCAGATACTTTGATGAACAAGATGCTGTTCCTACCCTATTGTGGCTTGGGGGCTAACAGAAAAGGTGGACAAATATGGGGGAGGAAGCTTCATGAGCCACTGCAAGGAGAATATGGGAGGAGGCTAGAGAATGAAGACTGAAGAAACTTGAGCCAGGAGGCCCAGGGTGTAAGAATGGCCATATGGAAGCTGGAGAGGCAAGTAGGCCCTTCAGCATCCTGCAGAGATAGGAAGGAGACGAGCTGAAGGAAATATGAGAGTTTTAAGAGGCTTAAACACCCAAGCTAGGATTTTAGCTAGGTCCCTTCACTGTGTAGGGAACAGTTTGGAACGAATCAAGATCTATCTGCAAGCTCTACCTCCATAAAAACAAATACAATAGGGGCTAAGGAGGTTGCTCAGTGGGTGAAGTACTTCCTGCACGATTAGGAGACACCCCCTGCACCCACATAAAAGCTGGACACAGCACACATCTACCTGTTCTAGGGGTTTGAGTAGGGCTGATTCTAGAGGCTTGCTAGCCAAAACAGAGAGCTTCAAGTTCAGTGAGAGACTCTGTCTCAGAACAGTCCATTAGAGAGAGAAGGGAGAAGCCACCTGACATTGACCTCTGCCCTCGACATGTGTACACACTGGCATGTATCTCCCATGTGTGCATACACAACATACATATATACACATACACACCAAATAAAATAGAGTTCCTGACCTCAAAGATATAAACACACAAAGGAGAAAAGCCAGTGGCAGGCAAACACTGGACTATGAGTAGGGTCAGAGCAGAAGTCAAGCAAGCAAGCTGCTGTTTCCAGTTAAAAGCAATAGAGAATCACGTGCTTGTCTGTAATGTAGGAAGACAATTGTGTGCTTCTCTGTGATGTAGGGATGAAGTTCGTTTCAAGATCCAAGCTCTGGATGGATGGTTTTGGATTTTTGCTGTGCTTGCAGGTGATAAACAGAGGACTCTTTGCCCTTGGGTCCCTGATAGCCATTGGAAGCGCCTACGTACTTGTGCCCCACCTGTCCCGAAGACCTCTGGAATTCTTGAGAAGACCTTCCTGGGTGGGAACCACTGGCTACTGGAATAGGAGCACAAACATTTCCCTGCAAGTTCCCTGGAGTCACTAGGACAAATTCCCCGGTTCACCAACCATAGTGTCAAAGTTCTGGGTAGGAAATGTTTGATTCCTTGTCAATATCAAGGGCGAAAAGCATGTTTCCATTGCCATAGTCAAGTCACTACTGGAAACGAATTGTCAGCATATAATTAAGTTCGGTGTAGAGTTTGTGTATGTGTCGGCTGAGCCAGGGAAGAGTGCTCTTTTTACAGTGTCTCATCAGTTTGCATGCTTGGGCTGGGTCACTTTAAATTTAAAAACGCAATAACCGAAGTCTCTTTCACTTCTCAAAAAAAAATTTTTTTTTCCCATAGAGGACAAGAAAGCATCAACAACACTCAGGACTGAAAACCATGGCTTGCCTGGCGTTACTTCCTCTTTATAACAGTAGACGGGGCTTGCAGGGTCATAGCTACTTGCTAAAGGTAGAAGCATGAACGAGACAGGGTGCTCCGAAGAGTCCCAGGATGCATCTGTTTTATTTCCCAGCTCCCAGACCTCTGAGGGATTCCTTTTTTGAAGATAAAGAAAGGGTATTAATGGCATCCTAAGTGAAGGATAGGAAAGGGTTGTTAGTAGTGATAAATTTATACCAGGGTGGAGAGGCGATGGGGGTGTTTTCCAGAAGCATGGAGACACAGTTTATTCCATTTCAGACATGCAGAAGTGATTCCTTGACCGTCCCACAGACAGAAGCAGAAGTTAGCTTCATCATCAGAGTGCAGTGCAGAGACACCCTCTCTGCTTCTTTCTTCAGTAAGCTAGCTGACTGGGACACTTAGAAATTCTTTTTATTGTCAATTTTGAGAGCTACAATAATAGTTATCTAGGAAATAAACACTGAGGTAATAAAGATAGAACAATTTGGCATTTTCCATAATGTCAAAGGCATCCTTGAGTCTTCACAATCCATGTTTGACGTGTAAGGAAAGAAAAGGCATTGTTTTCCTTAGCTCAGTGGGAGAGTGCTTATGGAGCATGCGTAGGGCCCTGGGTTAGATTCACCAGCATTGCAAAAATAAACAAACAGAATAATTGTGTTTTTATTTATCTTAAGTTCATTGGCTGTGGCTAATATAACAGGTAGACTGACAAAGAAAAGCAAACTGAAGTTTAGGAGCACGAACGTACCTTTCATACGCACATGGGAGACACTCAGAAAATGAGCTGACTTAGGGGCTGGAGAAAGGGCTTAGCTGTTAAGCATGTGTGCTGCTCTCAAAGAGGCTCCTAGGTCAGTTCCCAGCACCCACTTCAGGCAGCTCACAACTGCCCAGACCTCCAGCTCCGGGAGATCCAATCCCTCTGGTTTCCTTGGGCTCCTGCACCCATGGGCACATAACCACACATAGACTTCCCTTTGTAAGAGAATTAAAAGTCTTTAGAGGTCATAATTTCTGGAAGAAGCAAGGGGGTGCATGGGAGGAGTTGGAGGAAAAAAATGAAGGGAGGAAATGATGCAATTTTAAGTTAAAAAAACAAAAGAATATTTAAAAGAGGGATCCATGTGATACACAAAGTTGGGAAAGAGTTTAAATAAAAACCTCGTACATTATATATATATATATATATATATATATATATATATATATATATATATATATATATATATATATATAAAGACAGCAAGCTGGCTTACAAAGCTCTGACTTACCTCATCTTCAACAGGAAGTAAACTTTTAGAGACATGTCCAAGGATTGAAATCCCTGTGGTAGCAATCCTTAGGAGGTCACCTTGGCAAGTGGGGGGAGGCTTTTCTTCTGCTTCTTCTCGGTGACTTCCAACTCAAGGTAACCTTGCAAACTGGAGCATATTTGGGGGTATTCTGTTCCCCCCCAGGTATAAACAATGACACGTGGGAATGTATCCTCGTCACTCACATGGAGCCTACTGATAAGCAATGAAAATTAAATAATACATCAGCTGGAGCTGCTGAGGTAGCTAAGTGAGAAAAGGAGCCCGCTGCCAAGCCTGGTGCCTTAGGTTTGATCTCTGGGACCCACATGGTGGACGGAGAGAACAGATTCTCACAAACTGTCCTCTGATTTCCGCATGCACAGTATGACATGAATGTGTGCGCACACACACAATAAATAAATCAATGCAATAAAATTTAAATAATACATGGTATTAGCACACTAAAATGTCTTCACCTCTCTCTGAGTGTAACTTTGTTTACTGGGAACTCCTCCTCTGGTGCAGAACTTTTGGCACGATAGTGGGAACTCACTACAAAGAAAGGAAACTTTGTCGAACTGATTTCTGAGATGAATAGATGGAGGTGTCAATCTAGCCTCAACACCCCGTTTCCCATGCCCATTCTGCACCGTGGTACCAATGATTCACAGGACCACTGGGAAGTCTCTCTGCTTTTCTACAATGCCTCCTACAGAATCCTCTGGAAACTGGTTTCCTTGATCTGAAGCCCTTGCAGCTCTACTACACACATGACAACAGCCTCTAGTTCTCAGATAAAAGTAGGGCTTGATTTATTATCTCTTCAATACATTGAATTGGTCAAACACAACATGGCACAGAACAGGACCCAACACTGCAACGTACTCCAGATGTCCCAGTCATTGTACATGTGTATATGAGACAGTTATTTTTATAGTGAAATACATTTGATAAACAAAATGTATTATGTGCTTTGGCAAATACAGTCGTTCAAATATTTAATCCTGGCATAGTAGACGATGATGCCAGATGCTCATCTTGTGCCACCAGGAGTTTCTCAAGTTATAAAGCACCCATTGAGTTAAAATAATTTGTCTTGCTCAGTCACTTCTTGAATACAGACAACATATGGGCAACTTGGATTTCCTGTAGGGCCGCAGAGGTTCTGTCACTATTACACCAAATGGGGACTCTGGGGCACTCCTGACAGTGACATTGTGTGGCAGCTGACAGGAGACTCTGTCTTCTGTTCCTATAAAGGACGCACTTGGATTACATCGACCTTAGATGCGCTGCTTTTGTCACTGTCCTCGACTGACAGGGACTCATCACTGGTGATGATAAAGATGATGGAGGAGGAGTTAAAGGTCACTTTCTTCTTTGGCCTGTCCCCATCTTTCTGTGACATCACAATGGGCCTGATCTGCATTTCACTCTCAGCTGCTGGTAGATTTTTAGCAGGCTGCTGGCATCTTAACAGGCGGAAGCACAGGAGCTGCAGAAGGGACCTCCGAAACTGCAGAGAAAAACGGAACAATAAAGTCAATTATCAAGTTGTTATTTGTGTGTGTGTGTGTGTGTGTGTGTGTGTGTGTGTGTGTGTGTGTACACGTACGTACACATTTGATACCTGCATAGGCCAGAAGAGGGCACTGCATATCCTGGAGCATGTGTTACAGTCAGTTGTGAACCATCTGACAGGGGTGTTCCGGCACTCAAATTCTAGTCTGCTAGAAGAGGAACGGGCACCCTTAACCTCTGAGCCATCTCCCCACCACACTTAAACAAACCTAAGTCAGGTTCTTTTTCTTTAGATTTGTTGTTTTATTTATCCTTGACACGGTTCTAAGTTGTCAAACCTCAAAAATCTATTTATATTTGTTACCCAGGGTGAAAAACAAAGTCTGTAATGCCAGAGCTTACCTTTCTGACCATGAAGATGTAGATAATTGGGTTGTACACAGTGCTCGATTTAGCAAAGAGATAAGAAACAATGGACACAGTTGGGGTGACCAGGTGTCCACAGCCATTGACCACCAAGAAGCGGGTCACAACATAAGGCATCCAGCAGGTGAGAAAGACGGAGGCCATCAGAAAGCACATCTTGGCCACTTTCTTTTCATATCTTAACATCTTGATCACTTGAATTGTCTGAAGATCTTCAACACAGCGAAGCTGCAGGGAGAGAGGATGAGACTGAGAATGACCCCTTTCCTTTTGAAACAGACAAGCAGCCACCATTGATTGTCCTGTCTTCAAGGAAACCTAAAGTAAAGGACCACAGGAGGTTGACGTCCAACCTAAATCTTGGAGCTGGACCTAGCCTTTATCTCTCGGGTCTTCAGTTCCCTCAACTAAAACCTACTGTGGTTGAGCTGAATGAATAGCTCCTTAGAATTTTTTGTGGCGTGTGTGTGTGTGTGTGTGTGTGTGTGTGTGTGTGTGTGTGTGTGTGTGTGTGAGGGGGGGGGAGGAAAGGAAAGGGGACATGGACGCATGCATCCAACAGCGCATGTGTGGAGCTCAGAGAACAACCTCCAGTGTAGGTCCCCATCTTCCATCTTATTTCAGACAAGACGGATCTCTTAGCTACCCTACAAGTTTTAAGAGATTCTCCTGCCTCATTTCTCATCTTGCCATTGAATTGCTTGCATTTCAGATACACAGTACTGCACCATACCTGGCTTTACATGGATTTTGGGGATCCGAACTTAGGAACTCACATCTGAACAGCAAGCCATCTCACTAACTCCCTTTGATGGCTTTTAAATGCTTTTCTAACTTACTTAATAAAGGTAAAATAAACTATTTTATCTAGATTGCCAAGTCCCTAAAAGACAACCAAAAGGCTTGTGATCAAATGGAAACAATTTCCTCAGGATTGAGGAAAGTGTTTGCTGAGCACTGATTCATAAATTCTCAGACCAGGTCACAGGGTCACAGACCTGTGCCGTCCGTAATGGGCATTCTACAGAGAGAAGCCTGCCGCTTGAAACCCAGGCAAATTGTTTGCAAGTTGCTCTCTGCTCTAATAATAACATAGGTTGAAGTCAAATCTCTTTGTTAGCCACTTCCCCCACCTTCACTCCTTCCCGTAGACCTACTTTACTTGGACTTCATTCCAAATGTAGTTACTGATCAGCCATACAGATATATACATGTAATGCACATATACATAACCCTAACAGACACACAGCAGTTGGGAAATGGCACGTGGCTGAAGTTAATGTTGCCATGTGGCTGGGCCCCTGTGTCAGTCACTGCATTCCCTTCCTGGCCAGTTCCCACAGAAAACCTGCTCAGTGTGTGTTCCAGTCCTTTACACCTCCACCAATCTCTCGTAAGTGGGTTCGTGTGATCTTGGAATGAATCTAACTATGGAAATTGTAACTTTTCCTCTCAGAATTCTTAACTGTTGGGACTGCTGTGAGGTATGGGTTAGAACTGTCCACCTGCCCTTCCTTGCATCTTTTGGCATTAGAGGGTGGTACAGAGAGCAAATGTCATTCCTGCCAATCTGCATAGGGAATACTCACAGGGCAAAGTTCTACCAGCGATTACATCTTACAGAGTCTTTCAATTCTGGGTGACTAACTGATCATCTAGGAAGAGTTTGATTCTTTTCATATCAGATGGCAGATGTGGGCATGGTTTGGATAGGGACATCTGCGGCCTTCAACTCACCATTCGAACAGAATACAGAATATGACCGTAGCAATGGGCTATGATGCCCATGGGCACCACCAGGCAGCCAAGAAACAGGAAGAGCACAAAGGAGGAGTCGTTGGCGTCCTTGGATTTCCAGTCCACAGTACAGCCCAGCCCATGTGCATCTAGGATGTATCTGTTCCAGCCCAGGAGGGGCGCTCCTGCCCATGCCAATGAGTAGAGCCAGATATAGGTAATGGCCCTCCAGGCCCAGGAAAAATTGATCACTCTGGCATGAACCACACGGGTATAACGCTCATAGGCCAGCACAGCGAGGGTGGTAATGGAGACAAACCCTGCAAGACAGGAAGGAAAGTAGAATATGGAGCAGGAGAAGTCACTGGAAAACCATATGCTCCACCATAAACACTGTACAGAGAATCTGAGACCAATGGGATGCTCTAGAAACAGCAAGAGATCCAGAGTGGTAACAAACCAGGCTTCCCAGGAAAATTAATTAGGAATGCATTTACCTATAAAGGAAAACAAAGACTAAAAATGGTTATGTGGACTGTAGGATGAAGACCAAAGCCCTTAAATCAGCCCAGTCCCCAGACACAGCCTCTGCCCAGAGCTCTACCAAAGAGACAGAGCAGAAGCAGCCACCAGCTCCCGCATTCATCCACTCTGTTTCAGGGCCAGCCATGACATGAGGACCTGCCAGGACAGGAGCTGCACCTTTTCACCACACTTTCTACACCACGATGTTCGGAACACTCTAGATCCACAAGGCAAAAATCCTTCACCATTTAAATTGTTTGCCAAGTGTTTTTGTCACAGTAGTACAGAAGTAAACAAAGGAGCCTGAATAGACACGGAGAAGAGCTCCGTCAACACAACACACCACTCGTGGATGGTCTCTGTGTAACCTGGGGCTCTCACAGGGAAGGAAAACAAGACTGGTCTTCAAAGAAGCAGCATGAAGGAATTGGGAGTTATTGTTGTGTGGACCAATCCCAGCCCTCTGGTTATCTCGCTGCATAGCTTCCAGAGAGTAAGATTTTTAGGTCCTGGATCTCTGTTTTCATAAAACTTAAGTACATTCACATTCTAACATCCTGTCAGCATATAAGTGTGAAATGGAGAGACACCTGACTTATGAATTGGCAGAACGGTTACTATTCACTTGTACCGCGTGTTTTGTATGTCTGATGGTGGAGGGGCAGCTTTATTCCGGTGTCTGATATATACGCCATTAATAATGGACGAATAAATAACAGTATTTACTATTTCTGGACCAAAAGAAGCCTGGGTTCAGGAACACAGCATGAAGAAACAGCACTTCAGAGAGCAGAGACCAACAGCAAATGGTGCACACACCTCAATTCAAACCACAGTAATGGATTCTGAGGGTTAAATTAGATGTGTTGTTTCAGAAATCCAACTTTAGTCTATTAAAACCTCACATCAAGAATGATATGCTTTTTAATTATTTATCTAAAAAGACATATAGAAGCTAAGGACATAATAAGTTGATGTTTAATCTATAGTTGACTCTATGAATTTTACAAATATTATTATTAAATATAATGGTATTTAATTTTATAATTAACTTCAAATGTTAAAGTTTGACCTTTAAGTTGTCATTGATTTCCACTGAATATGATTTAGTTCTTTTTGGCAAGAACATTTAGAAGAATTTCACTGCTGTAAATTAATAAGTCTCAACATATTTTAGAGATGAATAAATGATTTTTAAAGGGAAACAACACAGTGACACAGTAACTCGGCATAGGCATATAATTATGTTCAAGTGTAACTCATTTATTCATTGACTGTCTATCTACATACCAACCATGGTGCTAGAAAGTAAGCATAACATCCTATAGACAGTGTCATGTAGAACTTCAAGTCCAACGGCAAGTCCGAGAAAAAGTCCAACAAGAAAGTCAGTGAATAGCAATGAATGCAAAGGTAGGGAATAACACGGGGTCAAGGGAGGGAGGGAACACAGGGCAGGACACTGGCTTATGGGAAGAGGGCTGGAGCAAGGTACACAACGGTCCTCGTTGGCAGAACATGTGGATAAATGAACAGTAGCTGGAGCCTGATCAGTCTTTCAGGGCAATCCACTTGAAATGACCTAAACTACAGCCTCCGGTGATAAATTAGCAGTCCCTCCAGCACTCTGTGGGTTCTGAGTAAACATTATTTACTGTAGGCCGGGAAAATGGATCAGTTAGTAGACTGTTTGCCATGAGGACCTGAGCTTGCTTCCCAGGACCTACATAGAAAGCTAGGCATGTGACACATGGGGACAGGCATGTGCCTGTGTGATATAGCCTACCGGGTGAACTGCAGGCCTGTAAGAGACCGTCTCACAAAACAAGGTAGACAACAGTCGAGAGTGGATATTGACCTCTGACCTACAGACACATACACACACACACACACACACACACACACACACACACACACACACACACACCCCTTGAACATATTACATGCTGTTTTTCTACTTACTCCTAGAGCTATCCCCAGGAAGATGAGAGTGGATGGACTGTCTTGTCTGCTTTCCAGCCATTTCATCAGATCATTGGGTGTTAGGTCTCATTATTTCATGTAGTACATACATTAAGAACAATATGCAATGCAAAAGAAGTGGCAACTAGCAAAGTAGGTGCCAGCTATGTGTCAGGGTTTGTGATGGTTTGGGCCCAGGGAGTGGCACTATTAGATGGTGTGGCACTGTTGGAGTAGGTGTGGTTTTTTGGGGATAGGCATGCACTGTGGGCATGGGCTTAAGACCCTCATCCTAGCTGCCTGGAAGCCAGTATTCTGCTAGCAGCCTTCAGATGAAGATGTAGAACTCTCAACTCTGCCTGGATGCTGCCATGCTCCCACTTTGATGATAATGGACTGAACCTCTGAACCTGTAAGCCAGCCTCAATTAAATGTTGTCCTTATAAGAGTTACCTTGGGACCCATGGTTCGGACCACGTATGTGGCAGAGGAGGGCCTTGTTGGCCATCAGGGGGAGGAGAGGCCCTTGGGCCTGAGGGTGTTAGAGGCCCCAGTAAAGGGGAATGTCAAGGTGGGAATACGGGAGTGGGTGGGTGGATGGGTGGGATGGGGAATACCCTCATAGAGGCGGGGTAGGGGGAGGGGATAGGGGGTTTCCAAAGAGGAGACCCAGAAAGAGGGAAACATTGGAAATGTAAATAAAGTATCAAAAAATTAAAAAATTAAAAAAAAAAAAAAGTTACCTTGGTGGTCATGGTGTCTGTTCACAGCAGTAAAACCCTAAGACAGGCTTTGTGACAACCACTATACACACTGTGTCATTCTTCCAGAAAAAGAAATCTGTGGCTCAGAAGAGATAACGAGCCCTGTCAGTAGTGGAGAATATTGTGAGAACCCAACTCTGACCTCGAGTCTATTGTATTCTTCGTAACATCGTGTGCTTACTCTCATATGTACTGTAAGGGAAGAGAGGAAGGAGTCCGGACAGTTTTGCGGAGGAGGAGGGAGTCCAGTATGAGTGGGGAAGGCCGAGAGGGTAAGCACCATCATATATATGTATAAACTGGGATAATCAACCCCCTTAAGGAAACCCATGTTATATAGCAAAATTCTCTATGAAGGCTTCATGCTAATTAAACCCAAAAGAACCCTACGATTTTGCCTTAATGCCACCTACTGGCAGAAGAGGGTAACTTCTCCATTCCCCCATCCCTACAGATGATCTTAGGAGAGCTGTGTTGTTAAGGTGTAAGTCATGACTATTTTAGGACTCAGTAGACCTTGAAAGACTTAGAGGTATGGATGCTTCTCATCTGGATGCTCAGATATTGTAAATGCAAGGCTAATTCATATGCAGCAGGAGAGCGCAACATGAGATGGGATGGAGCCATTGTATATTAGGGCTAAGGCACAGTAACAAGCTAGAAAAAGAGCAAC
This sequence comes from Uromys caudimaculatus, assembly GCA_028551405.1. Taxonomy (NCBI): domain Eukaryota; kingdom Metazoa; phylum Chordata; class Mammalia; order Rodentia; family Muridae; genus Uromys; species Uromys caudimaculatus. The sequence goes on along the minus strand of CM052711.1, from coordinate 18,089,296 downwards.
CCTGAGACTGCATGGTGGGGGTGACCTCACTATACCTGAGATGGGTCGTGAAAGACAGATGTATTGGGCAGGTATTCTCAATGGAAAAGAAACTTCTAGAAATGCAAACTGAGTTCCCTGGGACTGTGGTGTCAAGAGTCTGGACAGAGACAGATCTTGGAAAAGAAAGGTGGCAAGGTCATGCTGTCCACATTCAATGGCTGGCTGTGGTCCCCAGCAGGGATCCCGAAAGGGTGATTCCATTTTACAACACAGCTTTTGGCTCCATTTTGAGTCCGGACAGAAACAGGATGAATGTACCTAATGTACATTTGGATACCACCCGCCAATGATAACCTTCTGCCCAGCACCACCCACAAGAAACAGACTGATATGTAACATTCCAAAAAGTAAGACAGTGATGACTGTAAACTTGCCAATCTGGGAATATTAGCTGGTTTTATTAAAACATCAGAAGAATCAGACCAAAGAACGTATTAAACACACCCGACCAACAAAGAGTGAAGCATCTGCACCTAGACCCTGTTTAGAGGACATGGCCTGGTGAGGACCACACTGACCTGTCACTGGACCATCCATCAAGGGATGGACAGGCAGAGAATACCTGCCTTTGATGCCTTAATCCAGCTGGGTTCCCCATTGCTGGACACTGGCCTATTCAAGTTGCTGCCTGTCTGGCAAGGACTGGTGTTAGGTACACCCACAATAAGACAAACTATGTCCTCTGCATGGATTTTTAGGGGAAATCCCCATTTGCCATCTGATGCCTATGTATGAATTGGTGTACTGAACTCAGGTAATCGGGCTTGGCAGCGAGTGCTTTTACCTGCTGAGTCGTCCAACCGGCCTTCACTAAAAATTTGTAGTAGTATTCATTTCTTTAGTATTGTCATCCACAGTTTACATTATCCTGTGCTTAATCCTGGAGGCTTCCTCCTTCCTTGCTGGCCACACTCCACAGTCAGACTAACTTTTGAGAAGGGGAAGGAGCAGGCCTTGTGAAATGGGAGAAGGGCACAGAGGAAAGTAGTGCCTTAGGGACCAGAAGCAGATCACCAGGGAAGAACAGAACGCAAAGGGAAACAGAGAAGTGAGAACCAGGTACTCCGGAAACAGAAAACACGCTCCATGCAGCCACTGGGAGGGTCGGTGTACCCTCAGACTCTGAAGACAGCGCTTTACAAAGTCAGCTCTCCATGGTGCTGCTCACATCATGCCCACATTGCCAGCTGCTGGCAACTGGCAGCTTTGATAAATGCTGACAACAAACTCTTAGCGAGCAGGAGACAGCTGTGCAAACAACTGCAGGGGTGAGTTAAGTGCTGCCTCTGGAACCTGGTGAAGTCAATGGAGGCGGGGCTTATCTGCCTGGGGAATACTAGGAGGGGCTATGAGAGAAGTGGGTTTTGAATTGATGAATATGAAGAGTTTATAGAGTTGGAAGCAGACAAAGCTGAGGGCTGGGGAAATGGATCTGCAAAGTGCTTGCTGGGCAAGTGTCAGCAGCTGAGTTTGGATCCCTACAACCCACATAAAAGTGGATGCAGTGACACAGTCTGTAATCTCGGGACTTCTACCTGTAAGGTGGGGTGTAGACAAGAGAATCCATGGAAGCTTCAAGACCAGCTAGCTTGGCATAAGAAATGAACAAGAGACCCTGTCTCAAAGGCTGAAGGCAAGGACCTAGACCTGAGGTTGTCCTCTGATACACGTGCACCCATACTCACACATAAGAACACACACACACACACACACACACACACACACACACACACACACACACACACAAACATATATACACCCATACATACAAAAGAATTAAAAACCTGAGATGCAAGAAAGGCATTTAAATGTTAATTCTCTGTATCAGCTTGAGTCAAACAGTTAAGATACAGGTTGATTATGCCTCCATTTACGGGTTTTGCCAACAAACATACAACATACACACTGCAGAGTAGGTACCATGCTAGGAAATAAGACAGAAACTATAAAAAGAAATAGGTATGAAACAATGCGATAAATTCTATAGGATTTAAATTAAAAAGGAGTATGTTTGAGGCCATTGGCTTATATTAATTTACTGCTTATTTTCATAATTATTCATTTGACCCCAAGAAAGTTAATGCATCTGAGAAAAAACAAATAATATCTCTCTTTCTCTCTCTCTCTCTCTCTCCCTGTGTGTGTGTGTGTGTGTGTGTGTGTGTGTGTGTGTGTGTGTGTGTTTTCCTGATTCATTTAGAATGTGAATGAACTTGGTAAAATGGTAATGCAGAAAGTATTTTTGTACACTTGCGAGTAAAATTATTCAGGTTGGTGCAGAGTAAGGAGAAAGCACAGAAATGGAGAGTGCTCTTGAGGTTCAATACAGGATGAGTCAAATACTCGAGAGCAATGTTATTTTCTAATTTGGCCACTAGATGGTCACATCTAGTAGCATATCTCTAGATCATTGTCAAGACTGAATAAGCAATCCTATAAGAGAACAAATGCTTAGAGCAGTACTGCCTACCTCCTGAGCCAGATGTTTGTATCTTTAGGGTGGTAGGGCCCAGCACTCGAAGTAGCACACACCCACTCCAAGGAAAGTGGTAAGAGAAACTCCTTGGTAGAGTAAGAAGAGATCTTCTGTGGAAACTGGTGGTTTAACCTTCTAAGGGGCAGGAAGGGGGGGGATGGGGCAGGCCTGCTGATGCTATCCAGGAAGAGGTAAGGCTGAGCTTTGCTTATCTGCACAGGGCAATGGAAACTAAACCATTTCAAGGTTACTTCATAAAGATACTACTCTGTTCCTTTTGTGGGAAACAAGACCTGTACCTTTTACATCAAAGGGTTAAGTAGGACCAAAAAAAAAAAAAAAAAAGAAGAAAAATTAAAATTTTAAAAGAAGTCAGTTTGCAAAAATGCAAAAATTCTGCTAAGGTCAGCACTTCTTTTAACATCAAGGTTGCCCTCTGTACTCAAAACTGCATTGGGGCTAGCAACTGTGTCACTTTAAATCAGCCAACGTGAGGTAGAGATCTGACCACTTTGAACAGGCACAGGATCTCTTTATGTGAAGATTAAAACTCCAGCAGGCCCCTGGCTGGGTGTGCTTGCCTGCTTGATTAAGCATCCATCTGAAGGAATAAAACTGTTTGCCTTGCAAAAAACCCTTTGGACCATATGATCAGTTCAGTAAGGCCCCAGTCCTGGTTCTTGCCTTTGTTCATATTTGAACATTGAGGAGTAGAGGTTGTAAACAGTTGCTTGATATTTTAAACAAGGTAGCAATTCTTTGATACTTTGTTTCTGCTGTCTATTCCTTGGGAAAGCTTCCTTACCCCCTTCACTAAGAGTTAGTTGGTAGGAACCGTCTACCGCAGAGAAGCGGACTAGTATGTCAGGCACGGTTCTGAGCAGCCTCCTCTGTGGCTTCATTCAATCCTCTCAACACCATGGCACATTGAAAGTAGTGTTGCCATTGCCATGTAACTGAGCCAGTGTTCAAACCGCAGAGCTTGCCTGCTTCCGAAGTCTGCCTTTGGGAACCATCACATTCCCCTGCACAGGAAGCAGGGGTTCAGAAAGGAGAGTTAATCTGCCCGCCGCTGACTGCGTGCATTCCTCCCATGCTGAGCTGCCGGTTAGGACATTTTGGAAGCTTAGGAGTTTTCAAGCTGTTGGGATGCTGTTTCCACTTAAGCAATAATTCTCCAAAACACCAAAAGGACAGTTGTTTCTTGATTTACCTTATTTACGTTTTAAAAAATGTTCTAACGAATGATCTCTTTCATATCTATTTCCTGCTATTTCTCAATTTCTATTTCCAACTATTTCTTCTAAAACACAAATCTTTCTGGATAGTACACAAGATTCAGTTCCAAAACCAAGGAAGAAAAGAATAAAAGTTAGAACTCTTTAAAATGTGTTTAAAATAGTTTGCTTAAAAACAAAAAACAACAAAAACCTCTTTAAGGAACTGAAGAAATGGCTCAGTGGTTAAGAGTCACTGTCTCAAAGGACTCAGGTTTGGTTCCCAGCACCCACTTTGTGGCTCACAGCTATCTATATGACTATTCCAAGGGATCAGACATCATCTTTTTACCTCTATAGGTACCAGGTACACACATGGTATGCATGTATATGTGTGGGCAAAATCTCACCCAAATAAAATAAATTTTATTTTTCAAAACTATTTCTGGTACTTTAAACATGCCTATTGTTCACTGCCAGGCAGAAGCAGCCACTCTGTGCCTGCAGTGGCTCATAAGCTGCCTTATCGAAGCCATCGAGTCCCCAGAAGAGAGTCACTCGGCTGGCAGTGTTCATGCCTTGGTCTATGACTCTCTTCTCACAGTTCAAACATCTGCTGCTGTTTCTGGTCTTGTTCACGCTGCTCCTCACTAGTATTGCCTGTGGTTTTGTCCATTAAATATGGTAATTTTTTAAAGGAAGGAGAGATAAGCAATTGATGCAGCTGGTGAAACGCTGGGCATGGCCCCCAGACACCCTGTGGTAGCTTGGAAGACACCCACGCTTTCTCTTCCCATGATCTCGCCCCACTATTTAGGTCTTCTAATACCAGCTCTCACTGGTATTGACTTCCAGCTCAGCCCTTTGTCTTTCCACAGGCTGACTTGGACAGACACCCCCGTTTTGGACTACCTTGACCCTGAGTTGGCAATCTTTTCGCTCCTTCCTCCTTCTTTCCAGGTAATTGCTGATCCCTGCAACTGTAGCTGAGGGAGACAGTCCCATTAGATCCCTCTCTGTGCATAACTCCTGCTTCCCAGAGGACACTGAACTCAAGGTGGATGATGTGCTGACTGTGGCAAGCCTGAGGTCCCAGGATCTTGCTTGAATGAAAACCCAGACCATCTGGCAGCTGATCCAAGGCCTTTTCTGCATTGTTTTTCCTAGAAAGATTTATCCAAAGAAAGTTGGCTGTGATCAAGAGGGAAGCTTGAGGTCATTTTAAATCCATGAAATTGTCTTGTGATCGTGTGGAATGGTGCTAGGGTGCCCTTCCTAGTGCAAGGAGTCTAGTTTCTCTAAGTAGACTCCAACATGCCAGATTAATAATTTGGCACCAAGGGAACAAAATATGAGATAACTCAAATGAGAAAATGAAAAACATTAGGGAAGCCTTAAGGTGTAGGGCTCTTGTGCCTAACAGCACAAAAGGAAGTCAAAAGCATAATCTGAGAAGTACCTAATTATATTTCCATTGAGTCACTTCATAATTTACAAAACTCTCCAGAGATCCAGGGTATTCAGCAGATGGTAGCAACACTATTTTAAGTAACTTTATATTCACTTAAAATATGATGCTATGACTCAACTAGAGAATATCCACCCAGCCTGAGGGACCAGGGTATTTTTCTAAGAATGAAAAGCTGAAGAAGTGTGTTCGGGTAAGTAATTAATCAGCTAGAAAATATAAGCTCCCCAGGAGCCTAAGAGGAGAACAGGGAAAGAAGATAAGAAGCCTGTGGGATGTGTTAAAATTAGACATTGATACATGGCTGGGAAGTAAAGCCCAGGAACAAAACGTCTAGAGCTTAAAGCATTCATTTATCAGGTGGCTGTGTGGGATGCTTAAGGTGAAATCCAGCTCGGTGACCAGGATGGGGATTTGGGATACACAAGAAAATCATTTCCTCCAAAGTCCCAGTCATACTGAGTCCCCAGTGGCAAAAGTAGGAAGACAAAATGAGAACTGGAAGCTAAAGAGGGAGCCTTATAATTGTTTTGTCCGAGGGCACGAAGCAAGACTAGAAGGTGTAGAGCAAGGCTGATTGAATTCCTCCAGTTTCCAAGCTTCCCTTGCTCACTGCCAAGGGTTGGTTTATCTTTCCTTTTCCATGAACACTAAGTCCCCTAGGTCAGAACAGCAGCCCTGTCCTTAGCTGGAACAGTGCTTCCACCCACCAGCCCATCAAATAGCCACTGTGTACCTCCCAGGAGGCTGTCTCTGATTCCAACACTCCATGAAAACACGAATTGAGTGTGAATCGGTTCCTGTGGTGATTCTTTCAGAGCAGCTGACTGGTTTGGATAAAAGCCAAATCTCCCTTAGTATAATCTCACAGGTTTTTTGTTTTTGTTTTATTGTTCATTTTCCAAGATTTCTACCACAGGCCCGCTCATTAGGCAGACACACAAGGGTACAGAATCTTTGTGTATCACCCCTATACCAAAGTGCACTGCAGACAACCTTTAACTGCACCCCCCACCCCCACCCCCAACCATCTCCATACCCATTTCTTCTACTCAAGCCCCTGAACTGTTTCCAGAAGTTCTCACACCTACAGCAGAGCAACGACACCACCATGACCCTTTGTCTGGGCAGTGTACTCACAGCAAAACTATTTAAGGAGCTTGATCAAGACGCTTTCACATACAGGGCAGGCCATCAGTTGTCTTCCTTTCTCCTTGGGTCATATTATTTTGCTTACCTCTAGATTTTGATGGAAGTAGGGTTCTTTCATCCTAAGAATCTTTCTATATCTTTAAAAATGAACGTGTATTTTTCAGTAGAGAGAACACATACATATATGTGCACACGCACATGCCTAACATCTATCTATCAATCTGGAAGATAGACTCAAATGGTTATAATTTAATGGACAGTTGGGGGTGGAAACTGCCAGGTGCTGGGAGTGATCCGGAAAGAAGGCAAACGTCTATGAATGAGGGATATGATGGCCATCCAAGGACGCTCTGTATTTCTCATGCATCTGTGTAGTAGTTCAGTTTTGCAGTCTCATGGGCGGAGTAGAACAGTTACAGCATAAATGCTGCCTTGGAAAGCAGCAGTGGGGCTCACTGTGCCGTGGCCCCCAGTACTTGGTCTTTGGCGAGATGGGATATTGGACAAAACAGCTGAGAGTGGTGAGAGTCAAGGTCCTTGGGAACCATCAGAGTTAAGGAAGGGGGTAAAGACATTGTTCAAAGGTGCTGGATACTGGTCATGAGCAGAGGCTTCAGGGGCATGGTGAGTAGGAGGTCAGTGTTGGACAAGATCAAGAAATACAGAGGCCATAAAGAAATAAGTTGTGGAGGCTATCCTTCCCCTTCAGGAGCCTAGCCGGAGAGAGGAGCTACAGTGAGACTAGCTTGGAATAAGAAGGACTTTCAGGGTGTGGATCCTGTGTCAGTGGTTTATTTCCATATTGTTTTCTCCTTCTGCTTTCACACTGTGGCTCTTTGAATCTATTACAGTTTCTCACTCATCTGAGGGTGGTGTTAGGAGACAATTTAACACTAAGGTCAATTCTGTATCCTTCTTTGCATGTGACCTTTAATGGGTTAACTGTCAGGAGCTTTTATTTCCTTAACTTTTTTTTTTTTTGGTTTTTCGAGGCAGGGTTTCTCTGTGTAGCCCTGGCTGTCCTGGAACTCCCTCTGTAGACCAGGCTGGCTTCGAACTCAGATTTCCACCTGCCTCTACCTCCCAAGTGCTGGAATTAAAGGCATGCGCCACCACTGCCCGGCTCCTTAACTATTAATAATATGGGATAATAATACCATCTAAGTCTCCCACAGAGCTGGACTGAAAATTGAGTTATTAGTACTCACAAAGCACTTATAATGCCACCTTGCCCATAGTATTTAAAATGGTGGATATTGTAATTCATGTAGCTTTATTTTACATGTATCAACGATGCTTTAAGACAATTGCTAGTAATGTTATATGTGCAAATGCACAAAATGTGAATGCTTCAATACACTTTACCCAAACTGCCACAAAAATGAAATTCCTAGTAACATATCTGTTATTCATGGTAGTCCCTCTTTATATGGCATAGTACATAACCTGGCTCTGTCCATTAATCTCTGTGAGTCTACTGATCCGAAATATCAGAGAGGTGCCTGGTGATTTTTTTTTTTTTTTTTAAAGAACTTTCCATAAATTTCATACCTACCCTTCAAGCTAAGTCTGTCAGTATAGTCTCATGAATGGACATATTTGACAATAGAGCATTAGTTTACTGAACCAATGTGAACACTGAACCTGGCTCTTATGAAATTCCTTTTGACTTTTACATTTCTCTCCTGTACTATTTCTGTGCCATATTTCTTTCTCCACTAAGGAAAGAGTGAATTAAATAGATTGTAATATGTAGCACATGGCACAGTCTCCAGGCACAGGTGCTAATAGAAAAGAATTTTGAGCCCCACAGTCTGGCTCTGAAATAATGTCATCAGAACAGTGTGTCTCCCTTCCTATCCCAGGCTGGGTTCACTGCAAACCTATTCTGGGACAGTTATAATGGTACTGGCCATCTTTGCCTCGGATCCTTGAGCTTTCACAAGCCTATGAAGGGAAAGATACACCTAGGAATCTTAACAGTCCAGAACTAGTGGAAGGGTGGGAGATCCACTTCAAGTCAAACCAGGACCTTGTTTCTACCATGTTTCTGACAGCGGATACTTTCCCTTCAATCACCCATATTAATCCTTTCCAGCCTTGAGGTCCAGGCCAACTGCCTTCTCATTTGTGAAGCATTCCCAGATCTGCCGATGAGTAACTTTCCTGTGCATTCATTGGTCTATGCCTGTGCTCTCCAGTCATCTGTACAGCCTGTAATATTCGTACAATATAACATATCAGCTAACTGTAGATCAGTGTCAGCCCCAGTAGACCCCGAGCTGTACTGCTTACCTTTTGGTAACACTGGGAGTTAGTGAAGTCTGTCTTATCCCACTTAGAAACACAAATGCTTATCATAACAGACCTACTTTTAAAAAGTGATGGATCTATGGAGGAGACGTAGTTCCTTGTGCCTCTGGACTAGATCTGACACCTCTCTGAAGACTGGAGCATCTCCCAGTCACAGCCTGTGGAGCTATGGACTCAGTTGGGCAGAGTTCATTTGAAGCACATTTCTGCCCTCCTCCTACTTACCAAATTTGTGATGTTCGCCAAATTCCTTGCCTTCGAAGTGTGTTTTCTTTTCTGCAAAATGAGGCCAATAAAAGTGCCTAACCTGGGTAGTTAATGGGGATTAAACACAAGATAACAAGAACTTATAAGAGTACCTGGGGAAGGTAAGTGCCCAGTGTTAGTTTCATCTGTACTTGTAAAATCCGGCCCAGAAACTGGGATACGTAGTGCTCAGCGAGTGATGGTTATATTGGAGCCTCTGTATCCCATAGTGGAACCACCTCAAGGGTTTTCTCTGTGTTAATAAGTACTTCATCACACTTAGCTATGTCCTACAGTTAACATCTGCAGCACTGTCTCAACACCTTCTAAACCTCTGGTTGAGTGTCAAAGTAACTGCAATTCCATTGTGGGCAAATCATTCACTTGTTCTGTTGGCTCCTCTAAAACTCACAGGGTCCTGCCAGATACGTGTAATGAGAACTTTCACATAATACTCTTTCAGAGAGCATTTCAAAATATGCTATTTTTATATTAGTTTGGGGGTAGTTTTTTTCCTGCAGTATATGAAAAAGTCCTCATTTCTAATTGTCTTAGAATTATTCTATTTCTTGGAGATGTTTTTAAAAATCCATGAAATTTCTCATTCATATCTGACAGAAAAAAACAAAAACAAAACTGGGGAGTGTTAACTGTTCCTCTGAGTTGTTTGCACGATCCTAAATCTCCAGAAGGAAGGCCGCTGCCTCGCCAGGGAAGGGAGCTGGGTGAGTACAGTGTTGTGACGAATGAAGTAGCTCGGCGCAAGGACTAGAATTACTGTGTATGATGACACGGTACAACGAACAAGTGACCTAGTTAGAAACCCCGAGGACAACAGGGGGACATTGGGAGCACAGAGAAATGAGGTTCCTCATGAACATTCAGGGTATTTATCTGGTCCGAGCATCTCAATCTTGGGAGCACTGATGTCTGTTTGAGTGGCTCCCTGTTGAAAGGGAGCTGTCATGAGCTCGCCTGAGGTAAATGCCCTTATCTCAGTTTCACTGCAGGCTGGTAGCTTCCTCTTCTTCATTTTGACAACAAAGGCTCCCAACAGTCCCCAATGCCTTCTGGAGGGCAGATGCCTTGGTTTGAGAACCACTGCCTTAATGGTAGAAAATTAATAAAAGTATTAATGGAATAGATTTAATATTAAATAGATTTAAGATTAAAAGTAAAGCTTGTGCCATTTTGAAGTGGTCTTATTGGTTCATTCTAGGCTGATTCTAAAATACAAAAATTCATAATTATTAAGTATCTAAAAGCAAGATCCCTAGGTCTTAAGCAAGATATTCTGCAATATTTCTTCCTTATGATGTATAACACTTGAAACTTATTTAAAAGGTTTAATATGTTTATGTTTAATTATAAACATAGTGATGCTAACTTATAAAGAATATTCTAACTCAGCAATAATAAATATGATATGAATAAAGGAAAAAGTAGATCTCAAAAGTCAGACTCAGGGCCTTTAATTATATGCCAAACAGCAAAACTACATGAAGTCGTGGTGCACAACTATAACCGCAGAATTGGGAGGTGGAGGGTCACAAGTTCAAGATTATCCTTAGCTACACAGCAAGTTCAAGATCAGCTTAAGCTATAAAAATCTGTCTCAAAGAGGCAAAACCAAGTAACACCCTGGTATGAATCCTCCCGTGCAGATATCTTGAAGAATTATTTCCTACAAACTATAAAACGCTTGAAGATGCTATGACCTTCTGACTGAACTGCAAACACCTACCTTCCCGACTTTGCCAATATATACTCCTTGCCATTCTTCCTGTGGGCATGCTTCTGTAAGTAGTTGTAAGGAAGTGTATAGAGGATTAAAGATATGTGCAGCAACAGGAAATGCTAAATTGACAGGACAACTATAGGATAATTAATGTACAGCCCTTGACTCTAATAGCAGGATAAGTTCCACATGTAAGCATAATTAATGTCCCTGTCCTTTCAACACTGACCAGTCTGCTTTAATTGCATAGATTTTAATCCATAGCATGTTTGTTAGAAAGTTAACTTCTCAGCGCCATCACTTCAGGTCATGATTCACGTGTTTTGCACATGCACGTGGAACAATCCACTCTATTCAGATACAGGACAAGTGGGACAGCATCTTAGGAGATGCCGGTGCATCTAAATACTAACTGGGAGTCCAGGCACACTGCTTATATCTCAGGACACACTGTTAAATGGATAAAGACTTGTGCTTCCTTACCTTACAGGGGAATCCTGAGGAAACTAGTCAGTGTCCTATGCACACTGTAGTAAACTGCTGTCCTACTACTCACAAAACAATCGAGTCACCCATGATATGCACTGGGCACATTTTACACAAAGCTAGAGATATTGTTCGCCATGTTAAAACATGAATGCATTCTGTCATTGATCAAAAAAGAAACAACAGCTCATTCTAATAAAGGTTAATAAAGAGGTTTTGAAGATGTGGCTAGGCTGGAGAATGCTTGCCTAATATGCGAGACACCCAGGGTTCAATCTCCAGCACCCCCAAATAGGTGTGGGCACATACTTGCAATACCAACCAAAGAGGGAGGGTCAAAAGTTCTTTTGAAATCCAAGGTCATACTCATTAAGTTCAAAGACAGCCTGAATATATGAAATCTTGTCTTAAACAAACAAAAACAGTAATAATAAAAGTTATAAAGACTGGCGAGATGGTTCAGTGGATAAGGGACCTGCTGACCAGCCCAAGGACCTGATTTTAAGCCCTGGAAACTTTGTAGTGGAAGGATAGACAGACAGACCAGTTGCCCTGACTTCGACAAGTGCACTCACTGTAGCAGCTACCACCCCAAGTGAATATAAATGCAAATTAAAATGAAATGCTGATACAAAGGCCAACGGGAAAGGACTTCAACTAGATCACCAAGGAGGCAAATAAAGCCGGTCCTAAACACAGCTTTAGTTCTGGTACTTTTGGCTTCTGTCAGTTGGCTGTTTGTATTTGCACCTCCCTCCACTCTCAGGATCTTGTGCTTTGGACTCAGTCTCGTGTACCTCCTCTCCTCTGACAGGACACAAAGCTGCTGAAGGCTAGAGGAGATGGATTTCAGCAACCACTGACTGGTCCAGCTTCTAGTCTTTAAGCAACCTGTTCCCAACTATGAAACTCAAAGCTTTGGTACCCTCTTGAAGAAGCGCCATGGCGGAAAAGTGTGCATGTTCTTACAAACTGTCACTCTAAAGAGAAGAGCTTACAAAATAAAATTGGGGGGAAAGGGTCATGTATGGCAAGCCAGAGGGTTGTTTTCGGTTTTCAGAGGAAAGGGAAGGGTGGTGGGTAGAAAATGTCATATATGCTTGTTAATGGGAAGGCCACCTTACCTTAGAGCAAGTGTTCCAGCAGGCTTCTCAGGTAGAGAACATGTCCTGTTCGCTTTCGAACTTTTTTTTTTTTTTTTTTGGTTTTTCAAGACAGGGTTTCTCTGTGTTGCCCTGGAACTCACTCTGTAGACCAGGTTGGCCTCGAACTCAGAAATCCACCTGCCTCTGCCTCCCAAGTGCAGGGATTAAAGACGTGTGCCACCATTGCCCAGCCACTTTCAAACTTTCAACCATTAAACTAACTGACACCATCATCAGCAGTTGTTTAGCTGATGTTTTGCGTTAAATCCCTTTGGATCACTGAAGCAGAATGTAGAAAGTGTCAGCCGGTGTCCACAGTCCCTAGGTGTAGTCCTTGGCAGACTCCCTACAACTGCTCGATGGGCACCCGTGAACTGACTTCATCTCCATGGCCCTCAGACTTAAGTCTCCACAGTAACGTATGACTTTAGATTTGGATCACTATGTAATTCTCACTCTCTGTCTCTGGAGACTGGAAGTATGCATAGCCCTGGATGGTTTGTTATGTAGCCCAGGCTGGCCTCAAACTTCCAGCAATGTCCTCCTTCAGTCCCCAAGCTCTGACATCACAGGCATGCACTATCATGCTAGGCCGCGGAAGAGCTTCACCCTGTGAGCTGTGATGGACCTACTATTTTTATGATTATGTCTTAAAGTCAGACAACTGAGAAAAGACACAAAGACAGAAAGCAATCTCCACCCAAAGTTTCTTCTTACAAAGTCCTGCAACACTCTCAGCCATACATCTTTGGAGATCACCTTTTACTCTAACAGAAATCTGTTTTTAATTTAAAGCAGAACTTATATGTTTCCAAGATATTAGTGGTTTTTTTTTTTTTTATCAATTAAGCAAACCATTTCACCAATTAATCTTTTATTTTAGTTCTACACATTAATATCTTACAGAAACAAAGAGATCATATATTAACCTGCAGTTACATGCCTTCTGATTCCTTCCAGTGTAGAGGTCTAAATTTTTACACAAATGTAACCAGCACGCAATAATTTCTGGTGTAAACTAACATCGTTTGCTCCTCAGACATGTTTACATACAAT
>CM052711.1:18052909-18075457 GCA_028551405.1 Uromys caudimaculatus | reverse complement strand
GAAATCTGCTGGTCTGAATCCGTCTTCAGGATGGACTGATCTGTGATGAGCACTGCCCTTGAGATCTGCTTATATTGCACGTTTGAACACGTTTCCTTAGAAAGGTAACTGTCCTCCACAATAAAGTAGTTGGCACTTATTCTCTGACCAAAGTCATCTATGATTCCTTTACATCTTCCAGAGTCTTTGTCAACTACAAGGCATTGTACTTTATGGCGAAGACAATAGACTCCACCAAAAACTGCACACATCCTGCAGAAACACTGGGGAATTTCTCCTTGGCCATATAAAGGAAATATAAAGGGAGTGTTGCCAAAGCGTCCAAGACACTGAAGGAAGTTTTTTGTTGCTTGAAGGCCATCTAAGGTAGTGCAGGATGATTCTGATGTCATCGCAATTGAGTGTAGTATGAAGTGTTGGAGGTTAGGTGTTAGTTTTTTAGTTTTTAAGTAGTCAGAAAATGAACATTGTTTAAAATCTTGGTATTCATCAGAATGTTGTTCATAGTCTAAACAGAATGTAAGAAACTTCATTAGCATTCTCTTTTCAACCATAGTGAGCTCTTTACTATTAAAGACATCTGCTCTGGAGCAAGGCACCTGTTCTATCTTCCCGTCCCGAAATGAAAGAATCCTAGTGACATTCTTAAATTCTGCATAACGACTAACATTTGATTTGATTAGAAGATCAATCAGTGACCCTTGAGAATACAGCAGCTTTGATACCAAGTCAATATTAAATCTCCGGCTCTCCTTAATCATTTGAGAGTAAGTAATCCTATTTCTCTTTGGTTGTCCAATGTTGTCTTCTACAACAAGTTTGGGTTCACCTTTATCTCCATCTGAAACTGTGTGCATATCTGTTTCATCTCCACAGTACTTTTCTTTCTCCAGTGAGTCCTTAGCATCAGCTGAGGGCAGTGAAAGCTCTCTGTCACTTCCCTCTGTATGTCTAGAAGACGCCTCATCGCTTGTAAAATTTGCTGAGTGCCTTTCTTTGGGCAAGCTTGCAGAATCCAGAGAGTCAGCTAGAGTAGCAGATGCCTCTGGGGAGGGACTTTTCTGCAGAGCATCGGTCTCTTGCATGTTGTCCTCCACATCTTGACTAGCATAACAGAAGACTTCTGTGTGCTGAATAGTTTCATCCTTCTTGCAAAGAGTGATGATGGCTTCTTCTGTTTCATGGATCAGGTCTTGCCATGTGGCAGTCATGATTTCTTCGCTGTCATGGTTCTGTTGATAGTCCTTCAGCCAGGACAGCAAACCTGTAAAGCTGAAACTCGCCCAGTTCCCTCCATAGTAACTTCGTGAGTCAACATGCAGAACTCTCTGTCCACTTCTTGAACATGCAGCTGCCAGGATGGACTCGGGCAAGCCTGTCCCTATGATAACCACATCAAACTCTGTGGGAAGCTTGTCTGCCATCCTAGGGGCTGAAGCTTCAGGCCACAGCTGATGAAAGAACACCGTATGGCTCTGGGTTGAGGGCTCTTCTGAGGGATTGATGCTGTCATAAAATCTCTACTTGTGATGTTCATTCAGAAACATTGAGTCTATAAGTCCTAAGCTTTTAACTGTTACAATGTTAAGCATTAAACAAAAAAAGTCAGTAGCATGGAAAACACAATAACGTGCATGTAATCATATCTGAGAATAGCTCAAACGGATGTGTCGTTTTCATTTCTGCATTTCACCTTAGTGGTAAATGTTACCATGCATCACATATGCATGTGTGACTGGAACTCTTCTCTGAAAGAAGAAAATTCAAGAAAAGAACACAATTGTAAATAATATAAAAGCAATTTCATGCAACAGCAATTCTAATCCACTGGAGTCTGACTAGTTAATGTGGATACAAACCTCTATCCAAAGCAATTCATTAAATGCTTTCTGACAGACAGTTCTTCTAATGAACAAAAGGTATTTTATATACCCTCCCCTGAAGTCAGGCAATATTGTTGTGAGGTACAGACACAATATCCCAATAAATTGAAAAATAGTATTATACAATTACTGATTTTTAATAAAATATTTAGACAATACCATGAGCTTAGACTAAAAGAACTATGTGGCCTTACTGTGTTGATGGAAACACGCGAGACATTATAATCATGCAAACATAATGGGGAATATTACTATGGCCAGGAAAGTCTGTAGGTAATCCCAGAACCGCTGTAGAGAAGACTTTTACATCTCTAACTACCCTACAGATCTTGTATAGATACATGAGACACTCAGATATTCAGATATTCCAAAAGAATTAATTCAATAACTGGCACTTTAAAATATGTAAGTATATAAAAGAGCAAGCCTAAGGGCAATCAGTCTATAACGTTTTCAGTATCAAAGTACATGTATAAGTTAACAAAGAAAGTTCTTGGTTACCTATTTAAAATACTGTAACATAAATAACATCTATTCTTCACATCTAAATAAGGAAATATTTGCATTTTGCCAGACTGTCTCTGTAACCATGAATATCTTTCTAAGCATGTTATTTTCATTTCTAAAGAAATAATAAAAGACAATTCTTCTGCTCTCTTCCACTGCAATGCTGGTTATAGTCCATGTGATGCTAGGCGTGGCTGGAGGCTGTTCCCTTTTGGAAAGTCTGCCGGCTAACACACTTACACGTATACCCCATTGCCAGCCTTTTGACTGCTCATCATATACAGTAGCAATAAGTGTTCTTTGGCTTCTCTATTTTTCACTACCATTAAATCTGCTGACCTCTAGGTGCAGGCCCAAGGAGGAGAATGGTTATCCTGATACTTGTAAAACAAGCCATTCAATTGGGATTTAAATGAACTTTCCTAGGTCACCGGCTGGATGGATCAGTTTAACTGAACAGTGATCCTAACAAGCCCAGCTGGTGGAAACCTCTGACCAAGATTATCAGGGATTTTACTTAGTTTTAGCCTTCTCTGAGATGCCAGAACCGGAGCCCAGAATGAAGCAATTGCCTGATCCCCTTGTGCATATATATGCAAGAATATGTGAATTATTACTCCTGCTTCTATCAGAGTATAAAGAGGGAGACGACACCTACGAGGTTATCTAAAGTATAAGCATGTATGCACTTCCTCCAGGCACAGAACAAGGCTGAAGGTGGCAGTGAGAGGGGAGGGGCTTATAGGCACCAAGTATAGGCACTTTCTAACCTACAGATATCACAGTAGCCTTCCAAAAACAAAGCAAATGGGATAGATGACTTTAACCAGAGAAAGCTCAATAGTAGATTACAAAGATGGGAAAACTGACAGCCTGTGAGCATGAATGGCTTGGAAAAGCCCAGACAATGGAGTAGACATAAGGCCTACCCTTGTGCCATCAGACCAGTGCCACCAGCCTCAGCAAAGCCTGGAGCAAGCAGCTAGCAACTTCCAGCAGTCAAAAATGTCCTCTCCTTCAGTACTCAGAATTCATTAGTCTTGGCTTAGGAACAGAAAAGAGAAGAGTCTTCTCTATCTCCATCCTTTACCCTACTCTAGAAGCATATTCTAGGAAAAGAAATTATTTGCTAAGAAAGTTGTAAGTTGTGCAGTCACCTTACTCTAGACTTGTCCCCAGGAGGTAACTTATTTTCACTCCTCTAACCCCAGAAGATTGCCATCAGATTTTAGAATGGGAATAAATGCCATGATTCAAAACCCTAATAAACGAACCCTCTGGTAAAACCAGGGTAGATGTTTCTTGTAGTCTTTAAAGAAATCTCTTCTGATGCTGACAGACCCCAGCAGGAATTCAGAAGCGGAAGAAAGGACAGAGAGGATTCTGGAAGATAGGGTTGACAGAGCAAGCCAGGGAGAGACAGGGTGGGTGCTGCAGACACAAGAAAAACTCAATCCATTCCTGTTTTCTCAGTCCCAGATGGAGACACTGAACACCACAGCACAGAAAAGTACTTCACAGAAAAAAGGACTTTAATGTCTTCAAACAAACACCTGTCGCCTACCCCAGGACTTCTGCAAGCTAGACCCCTGACACAACACCTTCTTTAAAGATTAATCCGCCTAAAAACCCTCCCGACAAACAATTTTTAGGTAACAGGGAGAATAATCACATGGTCAACCTATATTACCACTCGTATGCTCTTACAGACCTTCATCAAGGTTCAATATTGTTATTTAAAGGAAGTCCTTAGATCAATGTATATTAGGGGAAAGAGAATAAGAAAGTATCAGAATTGTCAATCAGTGAAAAAACATCATAACTCCTAAATTTTGTTTTAAAACTTTAAAAAGGGAATCATGACAAACACCATGAAATTTGGGTTTGTCACATGTAAGTTGGCAAATAAAAACTGTCCAGGATATTACATAGATGTTTTTCTCTAAGATCTGCCAAGATCAAGGCAATAGTAAATTATCAATGTGTTTTAAGGTTCGTAAAAAGGGACTTTAAGCCTTAAGAAATATCTATTTATATTTAAAATCGTTGTACAAACAAAATCCTTAGGGGACACACACACACACACACACACACACACACACACACACACACACACACACACACAGAGTTTTTCCCAGGCTTAGAATACTGGATTAGTCAACCTTTAACCTGTCAATTCTCAATATAAATCTTCAATAAATGAACAAGTTCTACTTTAATTAAATGTACTAACTGCCTGCTAATTATTTATTCACACGAGTGAGTTGGACTTCTTTGAGCTATCTGTAACCTCTAGTGTGACAGAACCTATGTAGAGGAAATACAATAAAAAAATATAATACAGTCTCATTCCCTAGGAAGCATTCAACTGTTTATAATTGCTAACGAGTAAAAGGGGGTAAAATACTGCGTTATGTAGGATTCTAAATGCCATTTTGAGAAATAAATACTAAATTTATGAATTAAATCTCTTCTTGTCCCCGCCTCCACTTTTCAGGAGTTGTCTTTTTTCTTGCATCTCTTGACTCTACAGGCCCTTATTTCTTTCTCCCTGTGTAAAGTCCACTGTGAGATACCCTGTTGAGCTACAGTAGTAAGTAAAAACAGATGAGGGGACATAAGGTGGCATAACAGTGGCAGGGAGACTTTGGAAAGTGCTGCAGAGGCATAGGCAGCTGGGGTTGACTGGTTGGAAGGAAGGATGTGTAGACCCAGGGGAGGAGGGAAACAGAGTTGGGGATGAAGACCAGGTGGAAGGGAGGATTCCTGGGAGAAGGGAGGCGAGGGTTGGGGACGAAGGGAGGTTCTCGAGAAGAGATAGGGAGTTGTGGGTGAAGACTGGCTATCAGGGACGATGCCGGGGAGGACGGAGGCCCAGAGCTGATGTACCCAGGGAAAGTTGAGAAGCAAGGAGAACGCGTCCCGGGCGACTCACCAAAGAGGCTGCCGCTAAACCCGTCCCACGCGCAGCCCACGGCGTCCCACACCCAGCCGTTCCGCAGGCACGACGCGAAGGTGAAGGTGACTCCGAACAGGGATACCAGCAGGTCGCCCAGGCTGAGGTTGACCAGGAAGAGGTGGGTGGGCGTGCGCAGTCGCGGGAACTTGAAGTAGAGAAGCAGCACCAGCAGGTTGCCGCCGACGCCCAGCAGCGCGAGGCAACCGAGGGCAAGCGCCAGGCGCTCGTACGCGGTGGGGCTGAAGAGAGGCGCGGGGCTCCGCGTGCCCGCCGGTGCTGAGCCCTCGGCGCCCGCCCCGTCCTCCCAGTAGCCCTGATCGCCGCTACGGTTCCCCGAGTACATGGCCCGACGCCGGCGCGCCGTGAGGGAGAGGGCTCGGTGAGCCGGGCGGCCCGCGGCGAGCGGAACGGGGAGGAACTCACGCTCAGCCGGCCGCTCAGGCCATTGTGCCCCGGAGCTGAGCCAGGCCCGCCCAGCCCGCGCGCACCCGAGGCCCCGCCCTTCAGTGCTAGGACTCCGCCCTCCTAGTGGTCTTAAGATCCCGCCCTCCCGCGTGAGTCCCGCACCTCACTGGCTAGCACTTGCATCCCCTCCCACTGGACCTCCCTGGAAGTCACGCCCTTATACCTTGCGGCCCCACCCATACAGCAGCCGTTTTGGCCCCGCCCTCCTAAGGCTCTTCCGCTGTCTGGCCTGCGGTTCCTCCCTCCCGGAATCTCCTGTTACCCCGCCCTCTGACTCACACCCTGGCCCCGCCCTCCAGGATACAGCCCCGCCCTCTGAGAGCCTCTGACAGCTCCTCTGAGTTGGGGCCCCTCCCTGCTGCTCTAGCGACCCGCCCCTTTCCCCCTCTCCCACCTCCCGGGCGCGTTCCTCCGCTTCCTTCGCCCTTAAGCCATAGTGGAAATGGGAACTGACTGTACAGAAAAAAGAGAAAGTAAACTTCTTTGGAGGTAAATTAGTCACAGCGGGTCCTCACAGCCCTCAACGGGCTCGAAAGCATCTCATCCATTCACCCGTTAAGTCACTCACCCTAGCATACAGTCATTCATAAATATTTATGAACGCCTGAGCTTAACTCAGTTGAGCATGCTGAATAAAATACTCTTTTTCCTGGGAAGCTATAACAACACCCACCCCCACCTCAGACACCCAATGGTGGCGCACGCCCTTAATTCCAGCACTTGGGAGGCAGAGACAGGCGGATTTCTGAGTTCGATGCCAGCCTGGTCTACAGAGTGAGTTCCAGGACAGCCAGGACTACACAGAGAAACCCTGTCTCGAAAAACAAAAACAGAGGGAGAGAGAGAGAGAGAGAGAGAGAGAGAGAGAGAGAGAGAGAGAGAGAGAACAAAACACTGAAATGCCTGAGGTAGGGGGGCAGCGAAACGATCTTACAAAGAGGGAAACTGAGGTTAAAAAACAAACAAAAACCAGAAAGCAGCAGGCTGAGACTCAACTACTCTAGAGCTCGAAGTTATGTCCCAGAGTTTATGACAGTGTGATGAGATGCCATTCTCAGAGCCCCAGAATAAAGAAGAAAATAGCATCAGAGTGTCACCCAAGACACCCTCCCACTGATTCCAAGCCTTCTCAGTCTGCAGTAGGGGTAGCCTGACACACAATTCTATCCAAGAGCTTCTCTGGAGGTGATCTCTTGAGCAGCCCCCGCCCCCAGGTACCATCCAAATCTAGCAGGTATAGAGAGGATATATTTAGAACAGCACGCATTTTCCACTGGTCCTTTCCCCAGCAGCAGTGCAAATATAGTACAAGTCAAATATAGATTGTGAACATCACTTCTTTAGGCCTGCTTTCTCTGTCTCCACTGTAGTTCCCAGCGACTACCCACATGAGGAAAATGTCCCCAGCCGCATGCACCTGAAGCTGTCATAGGCATTAATGACTGGTTTGTAGAAACTAAATTGACACGCAGGAATGTTCACCCCTCCCACTTGTGTTAGATTCAGTGCTTCTCCAAAGTCTTCAGTAATCAGCCAAGTGGAGAAACAGCTTGATACCCTGCTGCACTGAACACTTAACCAAGAGGCAGTGTGCGCTGACCTCAAAATCTTGATCTGATTTTTGAGCCTTTTAATCTGAACTCAGCATCTATAAGACCTTTGAACTCGCCTGTCCTGAAAAACGTTTTTAATTCTGTGTTTTAGACTTATATGACCATTTAACAACTTCTTTGTACCTGCTGACTTCTCACTATAGTACTCTTTGTACAGTGAGATTGCAATGGTAGTGGAAGGAAGGAAGGACTCCTGATCTTTTTTCCTAAAGTATTCATTCTTTGACATGGTCTCTCTCTCTCTCTCTCTCTCTCTCTCTCTCTCTCTCTCTCTCTCTCTCTCGGTTTTTCGAGACAGGGTTTCTCTGTGTAGCCCTGGCTGTCCTGGAACTCACTCTGTAGATCAGGCTGGCCTCGAACTCAGAAATCCACCTGCCTCTGCCACCCAAGGGCTGGGATTAAAAGTGTGTGCCACCACGGCCCAGCGAGTCTTTTTCTCTTAGCTCACATTCTAGAGGTGTTGGGAGAGAAGACAATAATAATCAAATTGGTTCATATAAAAGATGTCAGATAAAGTGCCAGAGAAATAGAGGAAAGAGAAAATAAATGTGCTGCTATTTAGACAGCTCTGCATTGAACTCTCTAAACAAGACCCGTGTGCCAAGGAAGGTGGGGCTCTTTTCGCCCCTTCAGAGGGAACAAGGGAGTCAGCACAGTAGAATGGCAGGAGACAATGATAGAGAGGTAGGTGAGCAATGGTGCTTTGGCCTCTATTGTATCAACCTATAAGGTCCAGAAGATTGCCTACACAAGAGGGATAAGAAGAATAAATGAAAGGAGTAAGAGCCTGTGAGGGAAATGGTTAAGCATTTTGATAATTGAAAATAGTTGGGCTGGAGAGATGGCTCAGCGATTAAGAGCACTGACTGCTCTTCCGAATGGTCCTGAGTTCAAATCCCAGCAACCACATGGTGGCTGACAACCATCCGTAATGAGATCTGATGCCCTCTTCTGGTGTGTCTGAAGATAGCTACATCGAGTGGGGCCAGAGAGAGAAGAAAAAGTGTCTGAAGACAGCTATGGAGTACTTACATATAATAAATAAATAAATAAATCTTTACAAAAAAGAAAATAGTCCTGTGAATTGTTAGGGTCTTTTAACAGAGTTGATTGACGTAAGCAAGATACTACATATACACTTTTCTTTGTTAATAAAAATGTTTCTTGCAAATTCAGAATTAGGTATTTATGGGAGTTATGGTTGAAGTGGAAAATTCCCCCATGGGATTGTGTGTTTGAATACTTGGTCCCTGTCTGGTCACACAGTTATAGCTTATGGAATCTTTGGCATGGCAGTATTCCCCAATAGATCATCTTCAAAGTGACCCAGACAAGCCCATTGGTACCTGGTTCTTCAGGTCTGTGTACCATTAGCATGTGTACCACAGGCATGCATCATCAGGTGCTAACATGCATTCTTCCCAGGAGAGTTCTTCACTGGCTTATTCCTGGAGCTGGGTTTGCCCGTTGTGAACCAGATGTAAATGACCTGCTACCCTGCCTTGGTTAGTTGTTTGTTTGGGGGTTTTCTTTGTTTATTTTTTGGTTTTGTTGTTGTTTTGCCAACCTGACACAAGCTAGAGATTTTTAGGGGAAAAAGTTGAGAAAATGCTTCCACTAGACTAGTTGGTCCGAAAGCCTGTGAAGCATGTTTTTGATTAATGGTGTATGCGTGAGGGTCCAGTCCTGGGTTGTATAAGACAGCAGGCTGAGAGAAACACAACTAGCAAGCCAGTAAGCAGTGTTTCTGCATGGATTCTGCTTCAGTTCCTGCCTCTGGGTTCCTGCCCTGAGTTCCTGCCCTGGCATCCTTCAATGATGAACTGTGATGTGGAAGTGTAAGATAAACCAAACCCTGTCTTTCCCAAGTTACTATTTGTCACAGTGTTTTCCCACAGCTCCTCCCGCCACATAAGAACGCACAGAAGATGCCCATAGGAGGAATGGGCATTTGCCAGCTACTGACAGCCAATCTTCAGAACTATGAGACATGAAATACTGATGCTTGCAAGTTACTCAGTGTGACATATTTTATTGCAGCAGGGAATGGACTAAGACCAATGCAACAGAAGATATAACATCTAATATAGTAAATAAGCAATAATTTCACTTTAACACATTTTTTAAAGTGTGTGTGTGTGTGTGTGTGTGTGTTCATGTATGAAGAGTGCAGGTCCCTGTGAAAGACAGGAGGGGACGTTGATGCTGGATTTTAAGCTATTTTACCATTTCTTATACCTCTTTCCCCTTTCCAAACCTTATTCCTTCCAATACCACAGGTAGGAGAGAAAGGTTAGAGAGGAAAGGTGGCATAGGTCTCTTTAGACTACTTCCTGCCGATTAGGGGCACTGAACTCCTTGGGGCCAAGTCCAGTCTTCATAGTCAGAATCTCTCTAGCTTCTTGTCTCTTTTCTCTGAACCACCAGCAACAGCAGCAGGAGCAGGAACCAGCCGGAGGAACGGCCACGCCCTCTTCTCCTTCAGAGTGCCCCTTCACCCCTCCCTCTCAGGGCTCTGGATTTATACCCTCTCCAGAGTCCTCAGAATTAAACTATCTAAAGCTGGCGGAATCACAGTCCTGCCAGAGGAGGCAAAGAGTCTGCTGCTGTGGAGAATCTGAAGTAGCCCCATATTCCACACCTGGGATTAAAACAAAGAACACGTTTACATAACATAACTGGAATTTTAAAAAGAAACCAAAACTCTCACTACAGAGGGCATTGGAATTCCCTAGAACTGGAATGGCAAGCCTTTGCGAGCTGCCTGTTGCTGAGTGTGGTCCTCCAGGGGAATCTACTTTAAGTCCTGAGCTGTCTTCCCACTCCGACCAATAATTTCTTAATATCACCAATAATCTTGAAAGCATTCCAATTTCTAACTATTTTGTAAAACTTGTTACTTTTCAGTTTGATTGCAAAAAATCTAAATACAGTCCACATACCTTTTGAACCTCTGCCGTCTCTTGCTTGGATCATTCAAACACTGGCACTCTGGCTGGTCTCTGTATCTCCCATTTTCCCTTTCTCTGTTTTGTTCTCACAAATAAACAGTTCTGGTAGAACCATTGTACATAGAAGTCAGAGCATGCCACTGTTCTGCTCAGGACCTTTCCATGTCTCAGGAAAAAAAAGCCCTAGTCCTAATGATACCTCTGTGGACTTACTGGATCTGACCACCACTCAGCAACTCTCTGCCCTTGTCTCCCTGCCTGCTGTTCTCTCCACACACCTATGTGCAACTGGAGTCTTAGCTGTTTCTTGGGTGTGTCAGGCACATGATGACATCAGGACTCTATGTCTACGCTTTGCTGGAACACCTTTTAACCACGTAGCCTCACGGCTGGCTACCTCTCCTGCAGGATTCTGCCAAATATTCTTTTGTTAAGTAATAACGTATTTTCCCTGAGCTCCCCCACACTCTAGTGCACACACCTTTACTCAGCTTTCAGAGCATTTACCACCTTCTGGAATACCATGTGTGTGCCTGTTTTCACCATTAGACTGTGAGCTCAACACACTATCTGCTCACTACTGTGTCACCACTACCTCAATACCTGCTAGCATAAGTAGGTATCTGATAAGTATGTGCTGAATAAATGGATGGGGAGTGTAGGGCAGATAGTTCTTAGGATGTGAGCAAATAGTGTTTGGAAAGCTTTAAAAGCGGAAAGGAAGAAAGAATAAATAGAGTGAGGAGATTCTCTGTGTAACATGTTTATAGAAATTTACTCCCCTAATAGCTCATAGTCAGAGGATGGACACTTGGTGCTCAAAACAGGAGTGCCCCTAATGCCATCCGCTTCCATTCTGAACTCAGGATTGCACTAGATGATTTAAAAGATACACTACAAAGAAATAAGGACTTCATCTGTCTCACGTTTTCATAAGTTGACTGTTGATGAGCAGACAGAATAGACTTTTCTAAAACGCTGGGGGGAGCATTGGGGGCTGGAGACATATCTCAATTGGTGAAGTATTTGCTGCATAAACATAAGGCCATGGATTGAGATCTCCAGCACCCACGTTAGAAGATAGGTACAGTGGGTTAGACACCTGGAATACTGGTGCTGGGGATGCAGAGACAGATGGACGCGTAGGGCTTGTTGGACACCTAACACCGTCAATACAGCTTCAGGTTCCAGAGAGATCCTACATCAAAAACAAAAGTACGAGTGACTAAGACAGTGTTTGATATCATCCTCGGGCTTCCTTGTGCACACATACCAGCAAACGTATTCACAGCAGAGCATGTGTGTGCACACACTCACACACACACACACACACACACACACACACAGGTGGAGATGGGAAAACTTGAATCAGAAGTAAGCATTTGGACTTAGTGGCATTAGATGTTAGTTTTAATGGAAAAGCCAGGCAGAAAGACCTCTTCTCCAACTGGCTCCTCTCCTCACAAGGACGCCTTCCTTATCCCTGACTTCTTTTAGTATTTTAACTCAAGGCAAATGCACAAAGGGAAAAAAAGATATGTTTTTATTCTCCACATCTTCTAAAAATATCTCTATTAGTGCCCAATAAGACAGGTGATGAAGTATATTTTCACCCTCACAGGTTCAATTTTCCATATCCAGGAGAGCTATGGGAACAAATGTGAACTCTACTCTCTGTAGTACCATGAGGGAGAAGGCTGGGGGTGAGAAGAGACATTCATTCCAAGGAAAGTAATGGCAAGTTTCCTTCCTCTACCCTTCCGTTTTCTCAATGGACACACACACACACACACACACACACACACACACACACACACACACACACCCTGCAGGAGGTGGATCCCAATCTGCCATGGAACTTACAGAGATACTGTGACCTAATGAGGTCCACATGATGGCCAATGTTAACATTGTGAGGTCAGGACCCTTCACTCACACCCCTGCCTCTATGAAATGCAGCAGACCTCAGCTTTTCTCCTGCTAACCTGGGAACAACTCTTACTCCTTATTCCTATAGGGCGGGAATATGAAATCAGAGGAATGAGACCTAGGGCAAAAATAGAAACAGCAAAGACACATTATAAGAACTAAAGCTTTTCCACATTGGCAAATTTGCAGTATCATTTCTGTGTAGAAATAAGAGACTCCTTATGTCTGCATGGATGCCAGGGATGAGAAGAGGTTCAACCTTGCACTGCAGATCAACAATTTCAAAGCATCCTTGGTTGATTTCAATAAACTGGTTGAACAGACAACAGCCCAGAAAAAGGAAGAAAGAGCAGGGATGTTTATCCCAAAAGAAGGTAAGATGGATGGTTACAGGGAAGTCCATCTGGAGTTGTTGATTAGGTCATCAGAAAAGCGCAGTCTAGTTTAAAACCCAAGTCACTGAATAGGGGGCCAGACCCGAGTTCTTTCTCTGTCCCCGACATACTTAGCTAGACATGAGGAAGCCTTTTGTATTTACCTGTAATAGAAAGAGTTGGGTTAAATAGCATTGAGAACTTCTACTGCAGACACTCAGTCACAGGCCCATCTGAGACTCAGTATAGCATAGTGGCCACTCAGGAGGCCTCTGTGTCTCTGTGCTACCCAGCCTACTAGAACTGTAATAAAATATAGTCCATTTTGCTTGACAATGGGAGGTAGAGAGGGGTCACCTGCCCAAGTCACTTGAGTCAGAAGGGTTCAGATCTTTCCGGATGTTCTCCAGATCTTGGCTGAGCTCTCTATAAAGTGCTCAACAAAGCTTTAATTTCCCCCCTGTCAGCTTGTTTTACCTCTTGCTGCAATCGATTCTCCAAACTCTCACCATGTTTTTGAATCGCTGATAGGGCTTCTGCTCCTCTCAGCCAAGTTTCCTGCTCTAGGAGAGAGGCAGACACAGAGCCTACAGTTCGTTCACTCTCCCTTTTTCCTCTAGCCCAATACTTCCTAAATCAGCAGTCAGCCCTGCTCTCTCCAATTCTGTCAATTTGCTGCAACAACCTCAGACATCTCTTTTTCCACTAGCTTTGTCCTTTGAATCTAAAAATATACTCTGGCGCCTCGTCCTTGACTCTCTTCCCTTAAGCCATCCCTCCATGTCTCTTCTTTACTTCTCTGCTAAATTTCCCCACAGCATCTCTGCCTTTCTTCTCATCCACTCCAGGCTGGCTTCCTCCATTTTTACTGAAAATATATTCAGTAACTTATATTGTTGTCAAATTCAGTAAGTTGCGGTTCTTTTCTTTCTTTTCTTTCTTTTAGACAGGGTCTCACTATATAGCCCAGGCTGGTCTGAAAGTCGATATCCTCTACTCCCAGCTTGTATAGTTCTGGGATCCCAGGTGTGTACCACCACGACAGGCTTGATTACCCCATTTCAGCCCATGTGACCATTTCCCTGCAGGAACACTGGTCTGGTCTCTGCTTCTGCTCCTCCCTCTCCTCCTCCCCCATACTCCTCCTCCTGTGTGTCTTGACACTCTCTACTGGTTTTGCTCATTTCTCATTCTGCTTTTCTTTTCTCTTCATCCTGAGTTTTTGCCTAGTGTGTTCTTGTCTGAGTCTTATGGCATGAATGCAGGCTGCCTACTCTCCGGAGCCATGTATTTAGTATTACCTTTGAGTTTGTAATCATACTTCTCTCGGATTGTTATAACACCTGCTGGGAGTCTTCCATTTGCACTTATTCCTTCCCATGTATTTCTACAGAGAGGTTTTCCTCTGACTCTGCCACATTCCTGGTTTACTAACTCACCTTTAGAATCTGTCCAAGCCATCTTGGTGACCACGAGTTATGCCTCAACCTTTCCAGCATCAGCTTCTGGCACCTTCGATCCTGCCAGACACTTTTCAACATTTCTCAATATGTCATAGTTTTGTTTTGTTTTTTAATGTTTACTTATTTGCTTTGTAAACTGAAACTGTAGTAACTGAACTACATCCTCATGCCTGAGCTGAACTTTGCAAAAAAAAATCATGTTAAAAATTCCACAGCCATGTGGAATTTTTAATTAACTAATTAGAGCTTGTTCATCAACCAGCCCTGACTTAGTGCCCTCTCATCTATCGCACAAACCCTATCAGACCTTCAAAGAAGACCTAATACCAATATTCTTCAAACTATTCCACAAAATAGAAGCAGAAGGAACACTACTCAATTCATTCTATGAGGCCACAGTTACACTAATACCAAAACCTCACAAAGACCCAACAAAGAAAGAAAACTTCAGACCAGTTTCCCTTATGAATATCGATGGGAAAATACTCAATAAAATTCTCGCAAACCGAATCCAAGAACACATCAAAACGATCATTCATCATGATCAAGTAGGCTTCATCCCAGGGATGCAGGGTTGGTTCAATATCCAGAAATCCATCAATGTAACCCACTACATAAAGAGACTCAGAAAAAAAACCACATGGTCATTTCATTAAATGCTGAAAAAGCATTTGACAAAATTCAACATCCCTTCATGATAAAAGTCTTGGAAAGATCAGGAATTCAAGGCCCATACATAAACATAGTAAAAGCAATATACAGCAAACCCTCTGGGTTTTATTAGTAGAGCACTGACTTGCGCCAAATGCGAATCTAAGAATGCCATCAGCTAGCACCTAAACCGGCAGCAGAGTTTTGCCGGCTTTGAATTCCCATCAAATGGGTTTGAAAATGCCCTGACTCATGACGTTGTTGATGTTGTTGTTGTTGTTGTTGTTGTTGTGTGACTATGAAAGCTAACCATGTCCATATTGGAATATGTTGTTCAGGGCAACTTGAATCTGTTTGTTCCCAAGCTATGGTCACTCATACCTGGCTCAAAACGAACTTTTATTCCCTTTGAGATAAGAGCTGCAATTCGAGTCTACAGTTACTAAATTGTTTCTTTTGCCGTATGTTTAGTGGCTAATATGCCATTCTCCTGATTTGGATATCTCTCCAGTCCCTCTCTCCTCTTTCAATTTTCTCAAGAAAATAGAATGCTACCTCTTTGCAGACACTCCCACATTTCTCCCAAGCAGACCCATCCTCAGCACTGTTACCAAGCAGACCCATCCTCAGCACTGTTACCAAGCAGACCCATCCTCAACACTGTTACTGTGCTTATTGGTGCCTCTGGGAACTTACCTGCTTTATTTAGGCTGCCGAAGTTAGCATGTACTCTGTGCTTGACCATTGATCTGTAAGTGTTTTGAAGGTTTTGCAAAGATAATGCCAGCTCAAAGCCTGGTGTCAAGAGGCACTCCTTAAACACGTGTTAAACAAAGAAGTTGGCCTTGCTTTTTTCCAAAAGCTTGCAACCCCAAATCTGTGGTACAAAGTTCCTTCCTTGGGAGTTTTTAGATTAGATAAAAACTAATCTGCTAGACAAACGGCCTTCTATGTCTCAGGGACAAGGTTTAAGGATTGAGGAGATGGAAACTATGTAATCCTAACTTGCACCAAGATGCTAATACTATCTAAATACATTTGTATTCATTAATCAATATTGGAAGATAAGAGTTAACTCTTTACAGTAGGTAAGGAGCTAGGACTCAAGAGAATGTTTTAATGGAGAGGTGTCAGCCTCAAAGGGATGCTAAATAGACTACAGAGATTTGTCCTGGTTATATTATTCTTAGATCTCACCAGTTACCTAGTAGAATTCAGATCACACTATGACCAAATCCCACCCTTTCCCTATTCAGGTACATTCCAGATAGAACATGTGTCTTTAAAATAGCTACATAAACATTTGGATGATTTTATTTTCCACGGAGCTAATAGTGCCTTGCTAGTTGTTCTTGTTTAGGTAAATAAACATTTGCTGAATTTTGAAACCAGGTGAATGTCATTTTTACACTAAGGCTTTTGACACTATTGACCTTTGAGCTAAAGAATTCTTTGTTTTGTGTGTGTGAAGGCTAGTGGGGCAGCCTTGCAAATTGTGGGGTGTTCATCAGCCTCCTTGGCCTCTAGATGCTGGCAGCACACTCATCCTTGTCTGTGACAATAATGTCTTGGACATTGCCAAATGGTTCTGTGTGTGTGTGTGTGTGTGTGTGTGTGTGTGTGTGTGTGTGTGTGTGTGTTGAATGGGCCTTAAGTTTTCTTAGCTGTTGGTTACCCACAAGGTAGTTGTCCCACTATTGTATCATTGGGAATGCCATGCTGGTCCAGTCATTGTCGTGGTTCATAGACTCTACAGCTGAGTAGAACTGCTGACTGCTCCTCTGCCCTTAACAGCTTATGTAACATCTTGTGATACTGTGAGAGCCAAAGAAGGCTTCCAGGTCAGGACCAGCTCAATTCTTCCAAGTCCTGTTTCCAAAGTATGTGTTGTCTTCAGCAATCGTTTTTGTTTGTTTGTTTGTTTTATTTCTTGTTTGTTTGTTTAATGTTTAGGAGACTGTTGTATTCTTCAGACCAACAATGTGACAAGAGGTTTCCTGTAGCAGGCACTAGGGAGGTTGTTAGCTAGTGGATGTCTCTTGTGGAGAGAATTATCACTCTTTTAAATAAACAAAACCTACGTATACATGTATGCACACACATATATGTTTAAAGTAAGTTTATAAAATAGTGTCATTCTATGGATTTTTAAAACATCCTTAGTGCTATTTATCTCTCCTTCTCTATTTCCCTTCCCCTCCCATTTTTAAAGGCCCCTCCCATTTTTTTCCACAGTCCCTCCGCATCTCTGCGTCTTCCTTTCTACTTTCCTGGCTTCCTTGGATACTTCAGATTGTGTACTCAAGTTCAGAACTAGAATCCACAAATAAAAGACGTATTGTATTCCTGGTTTGAGTCATTTCACTTGGTTTATTTTCCAGGGGCATCCATTTACCTACTCATTTCATTATTTCTTCACAGCCGAGTACAGTTCCATTGCACGGGCATGCGTGTGTGCATGTGCGCGTGCCTGTGAGTGTGTGTGTGTGTGTGTGTGTGCATGTGGGCATGACATTTTCTTTATTCACTCATCAGTTAAAAGACATTTTGGTTATTTCTATTTCTTAGCTATGGGGGATAGAGAGGCAACAAACATGGCTGAGCAAGTAACTGTGGCGTAGCTGTCGAATCCTTTGGGTATACGGCCAGGGGTCACATGGTGGAACTTCTTTGTTTGTTTGTTTATACTTCCCCACATTGATTTCCATAGTGACTTTGTCAGTTGCAATCCTACCATTAGCCAATGAGGCTGCCCTCTCCCCAGATCTTCACCAGCACTTGTTGCCAGTTGTTTTCTTGATCTTAGCCATTCTAACTGAGGTGAAATGAAATTTCAAAGTAGTTTTTATTTTCATTTTCAATTTTCATTTCACAGAATTTTTATTTCTGTGATTGCTATGGATGTTGAACAGTTTTTAAAATATCTTAGTAATTTTTATTTCTTCTTTTGAGAATTCTCTGTTCAGATCCATAGGCCATTTTAAAAATCGGGCTATTTGTTTACTTGATTCTTTGTTTTTTGAATTCTTTGTATATTCTGAATATTAATTCTCCATTAATGTATAACTGACAAAGTTCTCTCCCTTTCATAGGCCTTCTTCACTCAATTGACTGTTTCCTTTGCAGTACAGGAGCTTTCTGGTTTTAGGAAGTTCCCGTTTGTCAATTGTTGGCCACAATTCCTAAGCAAATGGAATTCTATTTATACAACTCTTCCTCCTGCATCTGTATTTTTTAGGGTGCTGCCTGTGTTTTCTTCTAGCAGTTTCAGTGTTTCAGGTTTCACATTTATATATTTGATCCATTTGAAGTTAGTTTTGTTGGAAGGTAATAGATCCACTTTCCCCAGAACAACTTTATGAAGATGCTGTCTCCCAGTACGTATCATTGACATCTTTGTAAAACATTAGACAGTTGTATTATTAGTTTTTTTGAGACTATTACAAGTGGGAGTGTTTCTGTGATCTCTTTCTTAGCATGTTCATTATTGGTTATAGAGATAGGCTACTAATTTTTGTAAGTTGATTTTGTTTCCTGACACTTTTTATAAAAGATCTTTTCCAGTAAAAGTTTTGGAATCTCTTATGTATAATATCATATTATCCACAAATAAGGATAATTAGACTACCTCTTTTCCTATTTATATCCCTTTAATTTCCTTCTTTTCTCTTTATCTCTCTAGATAGTACTCACTACATTTCGATAGTGGACAACCCTGTCTCATTCCTAATTAGTGGGATTTCGTCCAGTTTTTCCTCCATATAAGATGATGTTAGCTGAGGGTTTGTCATATATAGCACTTTTACACGGAAGAACCTTTATTACGAAGGCATGTTGGATTTTTTTCAAAAACCTTTTCTTCATCTATTGAGAACATCGGGTGACTTTTGTCAGTAAGTCCATTTATATGACTTATTGCATTTATTAACTTACATATGTTGAGCCAACTCTAGGATAAATCTCTCATATTAAAGGGAATAAGACATAGTTTCTTCTAGAGCCAGATAACCTGGGGAGAAAGTAACCATGACCTTTGGAGAAAGGTTTAGGTTATTCCAAATACTATGTTTCAACATAATAGTCTCATGAAGGCTTATAGTTTCAAACAAGAGAGCCATTAAGTCAAGTTTCCTTTCAAATACATCCATGGGAACATCAGGTAGGTGGTTAAAAGGAAGTTGAGCAGTCTCTGCTATGGGCCTCAGCTGTCACCTGATGGCATTCTCAACTTTTGGGTAAATGGAGGTCAGGCTCTGCTTATACAGCCCAAAAGGGTTCCTAATGTAACAAAGAGATCACAGCTGGAAAGTAAATGGCTACTTAAGAGACTAAATCCAAGAAACGATGCCAGAAGTCAGTAAACATTGCCTAGTTTCCCATTTTATGTCCAATGTCTAGCTAAATTCTGACACACAACTAAGCCTTGGCTAAAATAGTATGCAATATATATTTTTAGTTAAATAAAATAATAGGATTTTATCTATGCACCTTGAGGAATCCTTTTCTCTAACTTTTTCTTGACTTGAGATTCAGTATTCTCATCCAAACACAACAAGAAACTTGGTAAAAATCAAAATTCAAGTCAAGTGTGTATGTCTCTGTGTGTATCTATGTATGGTGTGTATCTGTGTGTGTGTCTGTGAATATGTGTGTCTGTATGGTGTGTGTTTTTCTGTGTGTGTGTGTGTGTGTGTGTGTGTGTGTGTTGTGTGTCTATGTAGGTGTGTATCTGTGTGTGTCTGTGCATGAGAGAGAGTTTATATAATGTCAGATAACCAATAATTGCTCTATGCAAAGATCTAAGATAAATTCTAAGAAACATTGAACTGGTAAATGTTTTCATAGCAGGAAAAAGTGATTTCCTTATCTTTGTATTCATGCACAGAATTTCTATCAGCTGAAACAGAAGAGAATCCTGAACAGCAAAATACATTGTTTATTCTGATTGAATACTATTCTAGCAGGGCCTAGTTAGGTTCACAAATACAAGATCTTTAAGGTACAGTTATAGTGGTGTTATAAGCCAAAATGAGACTATAGGATAGAAAATATATATGACGTGTGAACCTCTGCCCTTGAATTTGATGGCAATGTCCCTGTGCTTTCCCCCACTGCAGATGCAATCGATTACGATAAGTTTTACACAAAGGTACAGCAAATCTTTGGCCCTGAAGTGAAAAATCAAGATGTGAAATGTTTTTACAGGAAGCTCTGCAACAACCCCGATGCATCTTTCGACTGGTGTGAGGTACCTGCTTTGTGTGCACATAATTCAAAACCCAGGTCTTATTTGACTTTGCTCAGAACAAGCAGTTAAAAATGTTACTCCCGCCAAGGCTAAATCTTCAATATGTACACAGAATATTACTGTGTCTACAGCCGTAAAGACATAAAACACAAGAAAGTGAGGAAAACAGGCAGCTATTTAACCATATTATCCATGAGTATTTTTTTTAATTTAAAGACAGGGTCTTATTCTGTAGCCCCAGTTGACTTGGCACTCATTATGTAGACCAGACTGGCCTTAAACTCGCAGAGTTGCCTGCTGTCAGTGCCATTGACAACAATCAGGATTTTAAGTGGCTTTGTAGAATCTGACAATGAAACATTTCTTCCCAGTGCTGTCAGTGTTTGTGTGTGTGTCTTCAGAGCATTCATATCATTAGCAGAGTACTGATGCAAACGTTACAAATGTGTAAGTAATTAAAGCGTCGGGCTCACTCATATCTGAGTAGATCTCCCAGACAAGAGAAAACATCCTGCTTTCAAATATTTTGCTATCACATTTAACAGCATTACCAGAGTTTTGGGCATCAAAGCCTCCTTCTAGCAGCTCTAAAAGCTAGGGTCAGCTACTCATCTCCAACACGTTAACAAAAGAGACAATTGATCATGGAAAACAGAACGGAGATTTATTCACAGTGATCACATTGGAAAGAGGAGTAAACGAGCCTAGTGACCCCTCCCCTCTGTCTCTGGGGCACTGATATGAAGTTTAAGTAGAAGGCGGCAAGAGGTGCTTTAATGTAAGCAGTCACGGTCACGGAATGGTCCTGCCTATCACGGGTGGGTCACTGCCTAAGCCCCAGTCTGTCCTGTGAGGTTGAACTAGTCCTGAACACTGTGAAATCTCTTCCTGGGTGGCAGGTTCTGACGGTTGGTACCAGGCTTCCAGTTTTTCCCTTTCCCAAAATAAGATTCCTAGGGAGATTTCTTTCTTTAAGGCCAATTGTTTCAATAGTCTAATAACTGAAGGAGGAGCACAAAGTCTCATTAGAGTATCTCCTCTCATACCAAGGCAGTTGCGGCACCCAATGGATATGTGTAAGTGGAGTTTTGAGGACTGCCAGACTGAGGGAACGTTCTGTCTTATGTTTAACTACATATAGTGATTCTTTATAAAAATATATAGGGATATATATGTTATGGAGGTATAGGGAGGTGTGGGGGAAGGGCGTGCTCAGCAGGCCCAAGCCCAGGCATCCCCTCCCCCAGAGGGACCAGACACGCGCGAAGGTATAGTATAGAATAGAGTTTATTTAGGGCATGGGGAGGAGAGTTAAGAGGGTAGTGGAGGCAGAGAAAGGCAGAGAGAGGGAGAGAATAGAGAAGTAGAAAGGTGGAGGCCGGCCATGATCACACGGAGAGAGGGGGGATGGGAATGGGGAGAGGTAAGAGAAGTAAGAGAGAAGCAAGAGAAAGAGATAAGAAGGAGAGGAGGGGCAAGCAGCCCCTTTTATAGTGGGCCAGGCCCACCTGGCTGTTGCCAGGCAACTGTGGGGAGGAGCATACCTGGCTGTTGTCAGGCAACTGTGGGGAGGAGCATACCTGGCTGTTGCCAGGCAACTGTGGGAAAGAGCATACCTGGCTGTTGCCAGGTAACTGTGGGGAGGAGCAAACCTGGCTGTTGCCAGGTAACTGTGGGGTGGAGTTTAGACAGAATGCTAACATATAGGCCATCACAAAATTGACCATATGTTTTGTTTAAAAGAGCATATCAAGAACTCCAATAAAATACAATTTAGAAACTTGTAATACAAGATAGCCCAAATCCTGAAATTAGTAATTAGCAAAAGTTACTAATTAACTGTAGGAAAAATTATAAACAAAAAGAACTTCTATAGCCTTTAAGGGGATATAATTTCTATGAATATTTTACTAATATGCTAAAAATTGCACAGCTCTCCAAATCATTTTATGAGGCTAAAATAACAGAGTTGAAAAAAGAAAACTAAAAGCAAATATTATTTATGAATAGAAATGCTAAAGTTTTAAATAATGTTTATTAAACACTAAAAAAATTTCTGTGTAGAAAAGTGGGGATGGTTCAGTATTAGAAAAGCCACGAGTAGATTTCTTCTAACAACTTAGTGGGCAAGAAGGCTATAATCTTAACAGAGGGCAGCAAACTAAAGCCACAGCTGCACACATGCAGGTCGTATAATCAGCTCACAGGGCACAGCAAGGCTCAGTCACTGGCACACACTCTAAGGGTGCTCCTGAGACACACTAGTGGAGGCAAACAGCCTAGACAGGACACCAATGGCTCGTGAACCTTCACTAGTTAGTTCACCAGGCCCTTTTTCAGAAGAGGATTGCTGACTCTAAATCTTTAAGATTAAGTAAAATAAAAATAAGGAAGATAGTTGATAAAAATCCAGCATCTACTAGTGAGGATGTGGAGAAAGAGGAACACTCCTCCATTGTTGGTGGGATTGCAAGCTGGTACAACCACTCTGGAAATCAGTTTGGC
>CM052711.1:18032831-18052409 GCA_028551405.1 Uromys caudimaculatus | reverse complement strand
AAACACACTGGTACCCATAAAAAGAGTAAAGAAAACACTGACTGGTACCCCATTCTTCAACTCTCAAGCATTGTTCTTCCACTCAAAACATAATTGTCTTTGCTTCTCACTCTCCATGGTAACCAGAAACCTGAATCTGATACCAGGCATGGAAGTTTTCATAGCTCTACATGCACATGCTTTCTGTCATCTCTGTATCTCTGTTGGTTAGTTTGATGTCAAATTGACACACGTTTGAGTCTTTTTTTAGAAGAGGGAACCTCAACCCCACCCCACCCCCACCAGATTGGCCCTGTGGGTAAGCCTGCAGGACATTTTCTTTACTGATAATTGATGTGTGAAAGACATCATGGGTGGTGCCACCCCTGGGCTGGTGGTTGTGGGTATGATAAGAAATCAGGTTAAGCAAGCCATTAGGAGCAAACCAGTCTGATGAACTCTTCCATGGCCTCTGCATTTGTTCCTGGTTTGAGTTCTTGCCCTTGCTTCCTTTAGTGATAGACTACAAGCTAGTTGTGTTTGTATGTGCACATGTGTGTGCAAGCATGTGGAAGCCAAAGACTAAAGTCTGGATCATCCTCAATTGATCTTCCACCTTATTTACTGAGACAGCGTCTCTCAATCAAATTCACACATGCATATTTTTATCTGCTTTTGTGTTATGATAGTTTATTTTATTATATTTCTATTGTCTAAATAGTTATTATTGGTGATACTGTTATTTTTTGACCTTTGTATGGGCATAAAAGCCAAAAGTTTTAAGGCTGATCCTTTTGCTAACAGAACAAGGATCCTTCCAGAATGAAAAGTGGCCAGGGCACAGCAGAGATGACTGTTGTGGGACGGAAGACAATGGCCTCCATTCTTAGTTCTAGTGTGGCCTAAGTCTTGAAGGACCATGTTCCTACTTTATTTAGCCTTTATGTTTCTTCAACCAGTGGATGGATAAAATCTCTTCCATTATTTAAAGCCTTCAGATGTTAGTGTGGCTCTGAGGCTTCTAATTATTTTTCTCATCTCTCTCTCTCCTCTCTCTCTCTCTCTCTCTCTCTCTCTCTCTCTCTCTCTGTGTGTGTGTGTGTGTGTGTGTGTGTGTGTGTGTGTGTGTAGAAATTCTTTGGTCAGCTTTGTTGGGGTAAGAAGAATTTCAGCAATGACCAAGCAGTGGGATTTGGGGTTCCAACAGAGCAAGGCTTCAGAGCTGCTGTTTGGCTAGAGCTTGGATCCTGAGGCCTCTCATGATCTAAGATCAGAGTCCAGTTTGCTGTGAAAAATTCTGCAAGTGAGAGACAATGGTCTCAGTGAGGCTCCCTCGGTTTTACCATTCACTGAAATTCTGCTCTGCTTTACATACTATATTGTCAACTCTGCAATGTGAAACAGGTTTTCTCAGATAGCCCTCATATATTTATTACTTTCTGTCTTTCAAGAAATTTCTCAATAGTTTAGTCTTTCGACCTTTAATGAGCATCTACTATGGTCATGGCAAGAATTCAAATACAAAAGGGGGTGTCTGGTTCTTTCCAAGTTTAATCTAAGGCTCTGCATAGAAGACAAGCATAGCCAACATGGACATGGCTGAGCAGAACTCAAATCATTTCTGATGTGATGGTCCCATGTGTCCTAGTCTGACCTTGAACTCATTCTGCAGCTGAGGGTAACCTTGAACTTCTGATCTCCTGCTCCTACTTCTTGAGTGCAAGGATTATATGTGCCACCACACGTGGTACTAGGGATCAAACCTAGGGCACTGTGCATGCTTAAAGCTAGCACTCCAATCAAGCTGCACTCCCAGCCCAGAATCATGGGTCACTTTGCAGCCCTTAAAGTACAGTGAGCATCTGTGATTCCTGCCACTGTGATGATTGATCACGGCAACTTCCAGAAGGCACGTGGCACTGTGCTTTATGTGGGACGCCAAGGCATTCTTCTACAGTCACATTGTGGACTAGGCAGACAACAAGGGAAGAATCTATAGCCTGGGGAAGATGTTCTCTCCTTTCTCTCAGCTCAAAAGATACTAATCATCCCAGCCAATGTTGGTGCTTTATCACTGACATTCTATTCAGGCCTTAGTTTCTGATCTTAGCTTCCAGAGAACAACAAAGGCAATGTTAGTCCTTGAGGTCTAGCTGACCGGGTGAGGGCCACACAGCCAGGATAGATGATACTGGCTTCTTTTTAAATCTGAAGATGGCATTAGTATTCCTAGGTGGTAATAGATTCTCAGGAAAAATAAATTAGCCTGTTTCAATCTTCCCCAAACAGCCCTGAGCAGATTGCATCATTAACCTTAAAATACACAAAGTAATTTTGGTGAGAAACGGAAAAAGTGATTTGAGCATCTTTGAATGTTTTATGTAAGGGACATAATCTGCTGAGAGACCTTCCTGAGGAGCAGAGGATTATTACCAAGGGAGGGTCTGAGCAATGTCAGCAGTGGCTGATGTATATGTCACTGTTATCTTTCTGACACCCATTTTAGGGGCTCCTGAATGATGCTGAAGCAAAAAACATGATGGGTTAGATGCCGGACCTGGGTAGCTGTGCTTGTTGGCATTTGCTTGGACTTGAGCCAAGTTGGTTAGGGGCATCACAGGACAGTTAGTGGAAAAGCACTATCCTCCATTGACTGGTAACAGGCAGAGCTGAATGGGGGAGGGGCGGGTAGAGCTGTAGCTCAGTTGGTACATTACTTGCCTAATATGTTTGAGGTCCTAGACACAAGCCCCAGCAGCACACAAATCGAGCAAGCAGATATGATGGTGTTTGCTTTGGGGAGGTAGAGGCAGGAGAACCAGGAGTTCATGGTTAGTCTGGGCTACACAAAACCAGAGAGGAGAGAGTGAGACACAGAGATATACAGAGAAACACACAGAGAGGCAGAAAAAGAGGAGCTCAGAGAGAAAGAGGCAGAGCTATGGAGAGACAGAGACAGACAGAGGCAGAGGCAGAGAAATGAGGATCACCACTGGCTGTCCCCCAGGAAGACCATCTGCAGGGCAAACATGGAAGCGGGGTTCATACCTGGATCATCTTGATAGCTCCATTGCGCTCCAAGGCAAGGATGAGGTGCTGTTGCTTCACTTGGGGCTTGAGGAAAAACAGGCGCAGCAGGGTGTGTTCCTCCTCCACCCAGTCTTTCCCTTCAGGCATCATTTTCATTTCCTGCCCACTGCCAAAGTCCCAGATCTTAACTGTTCCTGAGGGTGTTGGAGAAGAGTGTCTGTGAGTAAGACTGTGCGCACAGCCTGACTCTTAGCCCAGGGGACAGTGATCCCGTTGAAATGGATCCTGAGACGTGCTTTTCTGTGGGCCTTGATTTGTCACAGGCTGATGAAAGAAGCAAGCAGCACAGAATGGTGACTTGAAAGCAATGAGTATGGGCTTTGGTTTGGCTAAGTGTCCCCCAAAGGCCTGAGTGTTGAAGGTTTCGTTTCCATCTTGGTGCTATTAATGGAGCCACAGGAGTTGGAGCCTCGAGGTCCTTTATTGATGCACTTACTCTTTATGCCTAGAAACTTATGCCTACTCATTTTATCAACTGGTTCATGAGAAAGCATTTATTTAACAAATATACTCCAGAATAAATATATTCTGAGCAGTCTGTGCAGCTGGTCATACTAACTACTCTAGAGCAAGCAGTTCTTTCATGGGTGTTCAGAATAAGATGAGATAAGACAGGGGGGCCATATGCAGCTCTCTAGTCAAGTCCCTGCTTCTCCTCCGAGCCTAACATCTCCTCTCCACACCTCAGTTCTTAGCACTGGCACGGCATGATGTGACCGTGTACCCCTCTGCCAGGCGACCCTGAGCCCCTCTCCCAGGTTACCCCCATTAACAACATTCTTACCCCATCCTCTATTTGGTCATTACCAACACCAAGTACTCACTATACCCAGGATGCTCTGCACAGTGGCAAAGCCTACCCAGGGTGCCCTAAACGATGGCAAGAACTCTGGCTTCTAAAATGAAAATCGTGTCTGCACTCAAATCACTCTATAGTTTGTAGGAAAATAATAAAAAGAAACTACCCCTAATGGACACTCAGGAGGCAGAGACCGACAGACCTTGAGGCTAGCCTGGTCTACACCATGAACTCTAAGCCAGCCAGAGTTATATGGTGAGACCTTATCTAAAAAATAGGCACCATGTTCATCAGGCACACATTCATCCTGACTTAGGCAATCGCTCAGATTTCCTCATCCTGAGGATGCTGACTAAGTAAGGCAGAGACCAGTGTGTATATTTGTGTGTGTGTGTGTGTGTGTGTGTGTGTGTGTGTGTGTGTGTGTGTGTGTACTTCTCAGCTGTTCCTAAGTGGGGTGAGTTGCTCTGAGATTCAAAGAATCCCACTTTCTAAGGTGCCCTAAATCCCAGATCTCTGTTGACTGAAATTACAGACAGCTTAGAGGACCAACTGAGACATTTTAGGAGAAACTGAGGATACAGGACTAACAAAATAAAATAACATGCTTGCATGCAAATAACATTATTGCCAGACACGTATGGGGTCACTTAATCTTTATGTCTGACATAAGGGTTATGTTGCTGGGCATCTCCATCACTAGTAATTTTCATATGGATATGGCAGGTGCCTATGGCATGGTGAGGCTGCTTCGCTCAGCTGTGCTCCTCAGGGAGGAACAGTGTGCTCCCTTATGCATTGTGTGGTGATGTGCTCCCCTACGCATTGTGTGGCGATGTGCTCCCATATCTTGACTCAACATTCATGATTTAATTCCTGCTGGGTTATCTTCTGCTCCCATTTTCAAATATCCCATCGGGTTCCCGCTCATTCCATCAAACACTTGCTTTATGAGGAAGCATTTATTTATCAAATGTACCCTGGAATAAATATATTCTGCATGGTGCACCTTGTCAGCCACACCATCTACTCTAGAGCAAGCAGATCCTTTGTGGGTGTTCAGAACAAGATGAGGTGGAAAGGTGGAGCAGTCTGCAAGTCTCTAGTTCCTACAAGTGCTCCACAGAGGAAGAAATAGGAAACAGTCACATCCAGGCCCAAAGTCCCCCAAGTTTGATGTGACTTCATGGACCCTCGCTATAGAAATATATCCAGTACAGAACTCTACGTATTCTGTACCAAAGCTGGGTGGGTATTTTGTGTGGTCTCCAAAGAAACTATGAGTGTAAGTACTGTAGAAGTTGGGAGCGTAGCCCAGAGGTAGAGTATATGGGTAGCGCGCATAAGGCTCTAGATTGAATTCTTAGTATCCACGAGCACACATATGTGCACACACACATGTACACACACATGTATATTACACCATGGCAGCAGCAAGAGACCCCAAGTCTAATGACCGCCTTTTAGCTAACAGTATGGCAAAGGCGTCGGGACACAATGAGTCAGGGCAACACAGCTGTTTCCCACCAAAAGTTTAAATGAGGTGGCACACATGAAAGTCTCTCCAGTCCTAAAGGCAGTGTGACATGGCTTTCCATAATGTGTTAACTCATTGTAAGTAGTTAGACACATTAAAACTGAAAACGGAGGCAGCACACTGCGGGCCAGTGTACTGACGGGTGTGCTGAATGATGAAAAGCTTTGGCTTGTATTTTTATAACTAGTTTTTAAAGTTAGCATAAAGCAGTGGGTTTCATTAGGGCTTTTTTCATACACCTGTGTCATATGTGGGAGGCTTTTGTACACTGTTGCACCAACCATGCAATTAGAATATAAGTTACTGGTTTGTTTTTCACATCAATATCAAGACATTAGGAAGACTCTTGATCTTCACCCAGGCATAGCCATCTCTCTGGAATGTCTACATGTCAGCCTGATTCATACTTTCCATTAACCCCCTAAACTGAGACATTTCTACACAAATTCTCAAGACACCAAAGTGGAGGTGTCACACTCCGAACACTAGTCTCACCGTTATATGCTCCCGTGGCAAAAAGAAATCCACTTTCATCAATAGATGCACAGGTTAGTTCAACATTGAAGCCATGAGGGTCTAGAATCTGGTATATTTGGAGACCAGTCTCAAGTTCCCATACCTACAGAAGAGAAAAACATCAGCCAAAATGGGTATTCCATCTATCTGCCCTTCATTTCTGAGCAAAGTTTTTACCATTTTCGAAGATTTCAAAGTAGTACTCAGCACATCTAAAAACCCTTCCCGGTGTCCTGCTTGAGTGTCGGCTTGCTCAAAGGCAAGCTGTGAAAAATGACTCCTATTTTCGGTGACTGTGATATCCCTATCTGCTGCATATCAGGTAGCCAAGGCAGTCCCCGATTACAGGAGAGTAGTCATGTGGACGCTTTAGACAACTGGGGGACATCCTAAAGAAAGAGCTCACTGGTCCTTTTAGAAAGTTCTGTGACTAAAGATATGAGACAGGGTGACAGAGAAGGGGAGTTGTGATGAGAGTCAGATGGACCCTCTGTGAAACAGCATGGCAGTGTCAAGAAAAGTCCAGAAATATCATACTTCATCAACTCCTCCTGTTGGAAACATGCAGAGGGCATAGACCTGTAGAGCTATCATCTACGTCTCTCCTACTTTGTGGCTGTGCCAAGCTTCAGGTGTAAACTTTCTGGTCAGTGAGCCATTGAATCACCTGGCAGCTCTTGAGCTGGTGGGGTGGGGCAGCACACCTAGAGGGCCAGAGGCAGAGAGGTGCACCTTTCTCCCAGGGAATGAAAGGGAAGTTATGGCAGCCTAGTGAAAGAAGGAGAGGAAAGAAGCTCCCGAATTGGCCCAATGCCAGATGGTAGCCACTGTCTGGGAAGTAATAGAGCCAAGATCGAGGTGAGGCCAGTCTGGCGACCCAACGGCTACATTCTCTGCCTCTGAGTGTTGCGATAGTGTACAAGGTCCTTAGCGGAGAGAGAGGAATGTGGGTCCCTGCATAAATGGATCTTGAGATCACCCATCTCCAAGTCTGAGCTACAGCCTCTCTCTATCTAATATGGTAGAAAAACTCCCTTAGATACTTCTCTCTATCTTCTGTTGGGAAAGATAAGATAGACCATGGATGAGAGCACATTATTACATGAGTGTAGGCTGGGGTTTACTTTAGTCTATTTTATCTATAGCAGCAGCAGCAGCAGCAACAACAACAACAAAAACTCCTATGATAATATGATAATTAACTGAGTTCCGGGGATTCAGGCTTCAGAAAATCTCCAGCTGCCGACCAAAGAAGGTTAAAATGTGAGAAGGAATTTGACAGGTTCCCAGAGAGTGGCTGGCTTCAGATCCATAGGCCTCCTCTTAGTGCATTCATGAGATAACAGAATGGAAGCCTTATACACATACCTCCAGGTATCACCGCTAGGTGGTTTTCATGGTCATAATGACAGATATAGTTAGCATGGTCAAGTGATATGTCACTCAAGACAGCAATAGACAGGGCTAGAGGTACAGAGCCCAAAGCATGAGTGCACACAGTAGACACAGGCAGCCTCATATTCCACCTTCATGTGAACAACAGTAGCTGAGGCAGTCACTTATCTCTGAGTCCCATCTTTCTCATCCTTAGAATTGAAGACTGTGTCTATCTGCCTAGACCTTTCATGAAATTTTAAATGATATCATAGACTTAATGGTCTTGGCACATACCCTGCACATGTAAGAGTTATGGTGCATGCCTATGACATGTCTTTCCCTTTCTCCTTGACATGCTCTAGTGAAATTAAAATACAAGCTAGTAGCAGGACAGTCGTGGCGCACACCTTTAATCCCAGCACTTGGGAGGCAGAGGCAGGCAGATTTCTGAGTTCGAGGCCAGCCTGGTCTACAGAGTGAGTTCCAGAACAGTCAGGGCTATACAGAGAAACCCTGTCTCAAAAAAAAAAAAATATAAGCTGGTTCTTTCTCCTTACTATATTTCCTTTGAAATTTATATTTAGCTCAGAGGGTGGAGACGCCTGCCACCAAGCCAGTTGACCTGAGTTCTATCCATGAAACCAACATGGTAGAAGGTGATAATCGGCTTCTGCAAGTTGTAGATGTACACTCCTTCACACACAAAATAAATACATTGTAATAATTTTAAAATTTCTATTGTGTTATCTGGCAGTATTTAATCAACCACATGGTCTGAATTGGCTTAAAACACTTCATCGTGTATTCACGAATGCTTAAAGTGAGCCTCAACATATTGTCTTAGTCTATGGACCACTACATATAAAACTTGCTATTTTACCTTTAAGAAGATAACAATTCAGCCAGGTGGTGCTGGTGCACTCAGGAGGCAGAGGCATGTGGATCTTTGAGCTTGAGGCCAGCCTGGTCTACCAACCAAATTCCAGGACATCAAGGGCTGCCCAGAGAAACCCTGTCTTGACACCACCCCCAGCACAAAGCTAAGATTCCACCTGCTCAGCCTTTTTCTACTTAGGGAGCCATCACGACTCACCTTGATTATAGACTCTGAGCAGATAGTGAGCACTTGGTGGAAGTACTTGTTGTAAAGCATGACATTGACTTCTCGTTCATGAGTGTGAGGAACCTGCTTTGTGTCCTGTATCATCCTGGTCAAAGGATACATGTCTATTACACCAGAACCTGAAGAGGAAGAATGAAAGGAGAGATGTCACAAAGATGGGTGTGTCTGATGGTGCATCCCAGTAATCCCACCCTCTGGAGACTGAAACAGGAGGACCATGGGTCCCAGGACAACCAAGTTGCATAGTGATATCACATCTTAAAAATGAAGTAAAAAATGATTTTATTTTTTTTTTAAACAAAAGCATTGCATCCCTAATTGTCAGTATCAGAAGTCTGGAATTTCACAGAGGATTTGACCCAACCATCTGGTCAGTGAGACTGGAGTATAAAAGGCCCCTGTTTTAGCATTTAATGAGGTGAGAATATAGTTGCCCATTCTAAAACATCTCTGACAAACACAGCAACTGTGATTCAGCCAGGGGAAAGCACTCACTGGAGACTTCATTATCTTTCCAATACAGGTCATTTTGACCTCCAGTTTCCTAATTTCATAGTCTGCTTTCTGCTTCCCTACTGCGCCTCTCCAA
Organism: Uromys caudimaculatus; assembly: GCA_028551405.1. Classification (NCBI taxonomy): domain Eukaryota; kingdom Metazoa; phylum Chordata; class Mammalia; order Rodentia; family Muridae; genus Uromys; species Uromys caudimaculatus. The sequence goes on along the minus strand of CM052711.1, from coordinate 18,043,399 downwards.
TGTGTGCACGCTGGTGATGCAGTCCACCAGCCTTCCGCTGAATTGTGGCTTTCTCTGCTTGTTGAAATGGAGTCAGAGAGTTCTTCAAGCCAGCAAATGATAACACACGCTGTGAGCATGGTCTGATTGAATATAATGAATGAGAATGATTGCAGGCCAGTGATTGCAACATCAATAGTAAAATTAATTTCCAAATCACCATAATAATAGACGTAGTTAGCATGCCCAGGGTATGGGGAAGCAGTATTCAAGCATTTTCCTAAAGGTATGGCTTAAGTCTCAAAATCATATACGTGTGTGCTTTCGTTCAGTGTAACGTATGGAAATACTGATAATGGTATCAAAGCATTCTGTGGTTGTTTGTTTGTTCTTGAGACAGGGTTTCTCTGTATAGTCCTGGCTGCCTTGGAACTCACTCTGTACACCAGGCTGACCTCGAACTCAGAGATCCTCCCTCTGCCTCCTGAGTGTTGAGATTAAAAGCATAAATGACCACAGTCCTGCACATTTTGTAGTTTAAATAAAAGCAAAACTTCTAAGAATAGGAAACCTCTTCCGGCTTTATGGATGTGGACATCAAGTTGCCACTGCGGGAGCTGGTGCGACTTTTTCCAATCATTCCAGAGAAACTCTCAAAGTCTTAGCAGAAGTTACTGTTCTCTTAAGGTGTTTAGATTTTATGATATAGACTATTCACTTGTAAAGGACCGAGATGGTTCTTCAGGTAATGTTACTCAATTCAAATACCACTGTCTAGAAACGTGATAGATGGATAACTAACTCTCAGACTCTCAAAGGCACACAGGGAGCCTCTCCATGAGTCCTTTAACATGATATTGACAGTTAACGGAACTGGACTGGCATGTGGAGAACTGACACTTTTCTACTTTTTTGGCTAGTTGTACTACAATAACAGAAATAATGTGGGAAAAAAAGAACAAATGCAAACTCGGGAGTCAGAGGGTCTGAGACTGAATCTCAGCTCTATTTTAACATTCTACCAGTCAGTTGAACTGTTTGAGGTTTGGTTTTGCCATTTATAAAACTCCACTTAACAATTCCTGCCTCAAAGGTCAATAATGCAGATGAAGGAAAGAGTAAGAAGGCATCAAATAGCTGTTGTCATCGTCATCGTCGTCGTCATCACCAACAGCAGCAGCAGCAGCAGCAGCAGCAGCAGCAGCAGCATATTCATGATGATACCGACAGCAACAATGTGTTCTACCAACCACTGAGCGAGCTCAGTGCTGCTGTCTCCGTGGCTCAGAAAGCTACTCTACATGATGTCACTTGAATCTATGCACAAATTAATACACTTGATGCAATCCTGATGTCAAGCTGTTCTTTTAATGATCAGACAATCCCCAGAGGTCGTTGCTTTTGCAAATAAGAGCAACACCAAAAGTACACAAAAGTGCAAAGTATTTTTTTTTTTCATTTTTGGCTTTTCTATTCTCCATTTTCTTCTCTGTCTTGGAATTTGAACCCTTCATTACTCTGATGATAATCGGGAGATGGAAATGCTAAACCCAGCAATCTAACGGGCAAGTGTCCGTGTTAGGAGGTGACATTTGTGTATAGCCATGAGTCTTCATTTCAGAGGAGGTCAAATAAAGGAGAGGCATTCAGAACTGGAACTAAGTTCTGTTTTACAGGCTGGGAAATTATCTCTTGAGCATGAAGTGATGGTTCAATTCTAACCCAGGAAAAATTAACAACACAAAATTAAAAACAATTACGTTCCCCCAAAGAGAAAGCATCAATCATTTCCCTGCCTTAATTAATCCCCCAGGAACTCAGAGCAGGTGGTCAGTGGCAATATGGTTGGGGAAAGCAATTTTGGCTTAGTGTTCCAGAGGGTAGAGCTCCTATTAATATAGCCATCTTTCTAAAACCTGAAGGCTGTGCATGTGAACAGTAGCCAACCAAAATGGCTAACAAGGTTCTTTGACTTTCCAGTATATCTGTTGAAAAAAAAAAAACTAAACCCAAACAAAACAAAACATAAAACAATTTGGCAATCAATGCACTGTATTCAGGACTCATCTTCCTGGATTCCTTCCCCTCCTCCCCCCACTGCTCTTTATCTGGAAGCAAAGGCAGCAGAGGAAGTTTTTATCCTTCCTTACCAGAACTGTCTTTCTTCAGAAAACAAGTTCATGCTAATACATACAAGGACCACCACCCTATGAAAGTACCAATTTAGTGCACCTAAAAGTCAAACCAGAGCCCTAGATATAGCAACAGCTCCCTTGCCCCTTTCTGCTTGTCCTGGGCTATGTACTCCTAGGTCATCATCTTATAGAACTGACTTGATATTTTCATAAAGCTGAGGTTCATCAACTCACATAGGATGATAAGAAGTTGAAATAAATATTTATATTGTCACTAAGTATGGTTAGTCATTTCTTTTCGTTTGTGTATGTTTTCATAGTAAGAGCTCAAGAGCTATCTTTTTTTAAAAAAATGTAAAAGACATGAAATTAATTTGTTAGGTTTAGGTACACATACCTGTAATGAGCATGCCATGGTTGGCATCATATACCATAGAGTAAATCTGCATGTCTCCTGGCCCGCCTTGGCTATCGTGGAAGACTTGCAGTACCGACAGAGTCTGTATGTCCCACACCCGAAAGACCTGGGGAATCAGAAGAGTTCGTACACATTGTTATGCTCACTGTTAAGTCTTTAAAGTAAATTATTTTCTTATGAACTTACAGTGAGAAGTGATTTACATTGTGAGCACACAGATGCTCTGACTCAGCTTGGTTCTTGGTTCCCATATTAACATGGAATAACTGACTACAAACCATTGCTTAAAAGTATGTCTCTAGTCACTGGATTTTCCCTCACGACTCCCAATACCCAGAAAACAGAACCAATTTAGATGTCTATTAAGAGATGAACAGATAAAGTATGCTACACACACAGAATAGAATGTCATACAGCCCTCAAGAAAAATGAAGTTACAACAGCCACAAGAAAATAGATGCCACTGGAAACCATGTTAAGTGAAATAAGGCCGAGTGAGAAAGAAAAAAGAAAACCTACTCTGTATTTTCTCTTGTAATGAAACTAGACTTTAAATTGAGAGTCTGTGTTTATGTGTGTATCTAGGTCATAAGACTAGAAAGGGCATCATGAGGGAGGAGGGAGAAATGCTAAGGGAAGTTGGTATCAGGGAAAGGAACAGAAGAGGAAGCTGTCTGAAGCTACGGAACCCGCATGGGGCCAGAAAGGGGGAATGAACGAGAAGGAAATACAGTGAGAGAGATGCATGAAGATGCCACTCTTGGGTGTTGGTAATCTGCTAGTGCCTTTGAGTGCTCTAATACAGATGGTATGGCTGCCTGGTGTGTTCTGTCAACAGCTGCAAGCAGGGGCTGGATTGTTCTGGGGAAGGTGCTGGTGCCAATGCTTGGGAGAGCCTACCTAGAGCTGGTCAGCCCCAGAGAAGCGTAGGAAGAAAACAAAACCAAACCATTTCAGAAAGACTCTGAGTTGGTTTAAGGGACAAGCATAGAATATTCTCACTTTCACTAAACAAATCTAGGAGTATTTTCATGATTTAATCTTGCATAGGTACAGTGAACATAAATTGTAAAAAAAATTCGTGGTCTGGTAGCAGTAAAAGTAAACATGCTGATTTTTCAAACAAATTGCGAATGCAATAATTTTTTTTAAAAAAGGATTATTTTAACATTGAAAAAAACACTGAATTATGAAACTGATCAAACTTTGAGAAAAACGAGGTGGGTGACTAAAGTCCCTAGTCACAAAACATAGAAAAGCACAAGAGAAAAGCTTTGCCTGCAGCCCTCTATAAGAAACAACCAATAAGTAATGATAAAGGGAGTTTAAAAAATTAAGCACGGTGTACTCCAAAGGATGCATGTTCGGATTCAGCAATGGCTTCTGGCTTTTCTTCTGGCAAGTTAAACATCCGTTGCTATTAGCCAACGGCATTAATAACTTTTTTATCCCCAGGATGTGTGTTTGTTACAGAGTGAGCAGAGTGAAATATCTAAGTGTTAGGAGTTGATCTCAGATTCATAGAAAAGAATACAACATTCTAGTCCAAAAATGGCGCAGCATTAACAAGGCACTCAGAATTCATGCACACGCAGTGACTGGAGAACCAGGAAAGGGGCTTCTCAGATACAATGATCAATGGAAGTGCTATTAATATCACAGCAGAATGCAGACCAGTAACAGGAAGATGGGTCATCATGTCACACCGTAAGTACTCTTTAAATGGAAACATGAGCATCATGACACAGTGCGATCCTCATCATTAGAGCCCGTCTTCAGAGCCACAGTGTCATTTAGATGGAGTGAGCAATTTAGGAACAGATTAGTCTATCATATATCGAGCGAGTCTGGGATTTGACCTGCCTTTCTAAATGCTACCCAATGGCCACAAGAGGTTAATTACTGAATCAAATTGGGTTGACTCAACGGATTACATGATGTTACATTGTGAGGAGCCTGGAAATGTGTGAGGCGATGAGACCCTTTGAGAGACATCATCATAGACAGATGATGCATTTGAGAATTTGGATATGTATGACTGAAGAACCAATGGATTTTGTACAACGGTACTGCAAATGGATGACAGGTGCCTGACATGGTCTTTATAGGGAGTTCAATGCAAAACGGCTTATGCAGTTGCTACAAAAGAAAAGCAAACAAACCAAAAACCCTCTTAGCCATGTGGAACTGCGCTTGCTAATTTTATTATCTTGTTCTCACATGTTGTCCTCTGTGTGATGACTGGCAAGGAAAACTGTGTGGTGAAAATGCCCGCACACACATTTGCACATGCATCATTTAAATGTCAGATATTCGGGGGGTGGGCTCAAAGTCCCCGCTTCTATCCCCTGGGAGGGAGGGAGGGAGGGAGAACACAAAGCTGGGAGGAGGAGGAGGTAGGGTCAGATCTCAAGATATCGAAGGCTGATCATCTGCACAGAATGGAAATACATTGTACACGTCATACACCATAACACTTCTGTTTTCATATGTAGAGCGAAGTGAGGCTGCTGTATTTACTCCATTTGCCTCCTTTCAAGCTGCTTCTTCATGATATCTACAAGCACCACATAAACACACCAGTGAGTTCAGACCTCTGCCCTCTGTCCTCTTCAATGTCCCACTTATTTGTCAAATTTTATTCGTTTGCTTGCTTAAACTCCTTTCCCCAGTTTCCATCGTTTTTATTGCATTCTGCCTGTCTCTGCTTCTGCCTTTTGCTTTGTGAGAACAGGGTGACAGTCAGAGAGAAGCAGACTCGCAATTCATGACATCACCACAAGATGACAAGTGTGACCTGGGCAAATCAGTGCCTAGATCCCATTTTCCCTCACGTGTACAACTTGTGATAATCATGTGTGTGTGTGTGTCCATGTATGTATGTATGTATGTATGTATGTATGTATGCATACATGTATGTATGTGTATGTATGCATGCATGCATTCATGCATACATATACGTGTGTATTATGCATGTATGTGTCCAGGTATGCATGTTTATATGTAGATATGTATGCATGTATATATCCATGTATGCATGTATGTGTGTATGTATCATGCATGTGTGTATACATGTTTGCATGTATATGTCCGTGTATGCATGTATGTGTATGCAGGCTTATGCTAGGTCTCCATGTAGCTGACCTTGAGAACAAAGAGGTTCATTTTGGTCCCATTATGATTTTCTTGTTACCTTTGCAGAGGAGAGGCTGATGACGTGTTGCTCCTTCTCGTTGCTTACGATCTCTGTGATACTGAACATATGCCCCACCAGCTTCCCAACTGGCTTCGTGCTGATATTGGGGTGCCACAACCGGAGGACTTTATCATCTCCTAAAAAAACGACAGTGACAGAGGCTTTGAAGTCTCCAAGGTTAGAAAGGGTCCTTGTTTTATTTCTGTGGCTGTAATGAAACTCTTGACCAAAGCAACTTAGGGGAGAGCAGGTTCATTTCAACTGACAGATTCAGGTTTGAATCTATCGGAGCAGGGGCGTAAAGGCAGAAGGAATTTAAAACAGCTAGTGTCAACACAGTCAAGAGCAGAACGACACAAAAGAATACTACTTAGTGCTCATCCTGCTTTCCCTGATCTGCCACCGTGGGAAATAGTGTGGCCCACTTTCAGGCTTGGCTTTCCCACATCAACCAGTGCAATCGAGACAATCCTCAGAGGTGTGCTCACAGGCCACCTGGAACTAGGCAATTCTTCTCCGAGATCTTTCTTCCTGGTGATTCTACATTGTGGCAAGGTGACAAAATTCGCCACCACAGAAAGCATCTCCCATTCAGTTAGATCCTATTTTCCTAGCCAACCACAGCCAGCATGTCCCCAGAGGCTTCCTTGAGTGAGTGGCTTGTGAGGCACTAGCCTTCTTTTGGATCTGTCTTCGACGGTCCTGTGTTCACATACAAATGTGAATTCTCATCAATACTTCATGAGTACTTTTCTTGATTCAATTCCCTCCACTCTGTCATACATGAATACATTATTTATATTTTATTTACTTCCAAAACATATTTTAGGCAGCTGGTCTTTTGTTTTTACAGCCTTAAATTGTGCAAACATTATAATAATAAAAGAAACCAAGGGCGGAGGCAAACTGCTCACACTCTCTAGCAGGGGCAAATCATCTGCCTTTTCTTTTTCCATTTTCCCTTTTCCAGCCGGGCCGTGGTGGCACATGCCTTTAATCCCAGCACTTGGGAGGCAGAGGCAGGAGGATCTCTGAGTTCGAGGCCAGCCTGGTCTACAGAGTGAGTTACAGGACAGCCAGGGCTATACAGAGAAACCCTGTCTCAAAAAAACCAAAAAAAAAAAAGCATTTTCCCTTTTCCTACGGAGCCACAAGCACAGGCCATTTGTACACAATTACTTTCATAGCCTAGTTTTTGTCTTTTAATTGTTAAAATCATCTGGGTACATAGTAAAATAATGAACTAGTAAAGAAGTCTGGCATTGTTGTAAAACAAAACAAAAAACAGAAAATCAAAAGACCTTCTTCCAGCATGCCCTCTCAAGCACCAGTTTCTAGTTCTATTCAATATAGGAAGTCATTGTGAACAGGTTTTGCAGTTTATTTATGTGGTGTGTGTGTGTGTGTGTGTGTGTGTGTGTGTGTGTGTGTGTGTGTGTGTGTATGTGTGTGTGAGATAACAGTTCAACACTTACATACAGAATACAATGGTTAGATCAAGATAATATCTTTTATCAAAGAAATGTGTCTATATTGGGAACATTTTAAAATCTTGTCTGCTGTGAAATAGTTAATAGCCCTCAGCTATAGTTATGCTACTGTGCTGCAGAATGTTGGAAGGCATTCCCTGTGGCCAACTGTGTCCCTCAGTCCCCACCAACCACCTGATCTCATCCCTCAGTCCCCACCAACCACCTGATCTCATCCCTCAGTCCCCACACTCTTCTCAGGCTCTGAGAGCTTCTATCCTATACTCTCTTTAAGATCAACTCTGTAATTTCCCATGAAAATGTAGTATTTGTCTTCCTGTGTTTGCCTTATTTCACTAGCATGACATCTGCAAGTTTGACCATGTTGCTCTCAATGATGGAAAAATCATCCTTTTTAAAAAATTTTTATAGTTAAATATCTTTCCCTTGATAGTTCATAATTTCTTAACCATCATCTATGATCTATAATTCTCTGGTTCTGGATTTTCCCTTTTACCTTATTCATCAATGCTGTAAAAAAAAAAAAAAAACCAAAAAAACAAAAACCAACAACAACAACAACAACAAAAAACCCAGCCCATATGTGTGTTCATGTTTGTTTCTTATATTAGTTGCTAACGGTTAAGTTTCCAGAAGTAGAAACGTTATGTTAAATCATATTTATGGCTTTAAAATGCACTGCCAAGTTGCTTTCCAAAGTGCTCCTACCGCAACATGAGGCCAGTAGCTGTGGTCTGAGCCGCAATGTGGATGCTGTGATTTAAAGTACAAACAACTTTAATGCAGCTAAAACAAAACCGGAATGCTGACGAGCAAACTCAGGTCCGGAGCGTCTGTAGCAAGTGCTCTCACACGAAGCCGTCCCCCTGCTCCCTCTTACACAAAGCCGTCCCCCTGCTCCCTCTTACATGAAGCCAACCCCCTGCTCCCTCTTACACAAAGCCGTCCCCCTGCTCCTTCGCCCCACTTTCTGTTATATTATTCTGAACACATCGTGTCTAAATCACTAAGCTGAATAATATAATACTTTAAATCATTCAGTCCTTAGGAGTTCTTGTAATATAAGGATGTTAGATCACACAACTTCAAGAATATTGTCTTGGAATTCCATAATACTTTTGTGATTCAGCTTCCAGGATGATATTTAATGAGTTATTTGTGAAATAGAAAATCCAGTATTTCAAAAAAAATTCTATATTTTAAAAATCATTATGCAATTTACTCTTTTTGAAAACATAGGTTATAGCTACGCATTTATGGACATAATAAAGGCCGCTTAAAAGAAATAAATTCCAAAATAATATGACACAGGCAATGAAAATAATCTTTCTTCTTAGTCATATAAAATCTGAACTCTGGTGGTTCATTCACTGAAAGTTAGTGCCTGACCACCCAACCCAGTTGGGTGCCCAGGAAGAGAAATCTTTTTTTTTTTTTTTTGATACTTTATTTACATTTCAGATGTTTTCCCCTTTCAGGTCTCCTCCTTTGGAAACTCTCTAGCCCATCCCCCATCCCCCTGCCTCTATGAGGGTGCTCCCCCACCCACCTACCCACTCCCATCTTCCCTCCCTGGCATTCCCCTATACTGGGGCATCTAACATTCTCAGGCCCAAGGGTCTCTCCTCCCCCCGATGGTCAACAAGACCCTCCTTAGCCACATATGTGGCCAGCACCATGGGTCTCTCCATGTGTATTCTTTGGTGGTCCAGTCTCCGGGAGCACTGGGGGATCAGGCCAGTTGACACTGTTGCTTTGTCCATGGACCCCACACTCAGTCCAATGGTTGGCTGCAAGCATCTGCCTCTGTATTTGTCTGCCTGAATCTCTCAGGAGACAGCTTATCATGCTTCCATCAGCAAGCACTTCCCAGCATCCACAATAACGTCCTGGTTTGGTGGCTATATATGGGATGTATGCCCAGGTGGGGCAGTCTCTGGATGACCTTTCCTTCAGTCTCAAGCAGAAAATTCTTAAATGTAAGTGTTAAGAGCAAAAATCAATCTTTATTGAGAAATTTCTACCCAAATGAAAAATTTGCTGGATCTTAAAGGTACATAAATTCGAGATATTATTCTTCCCCAAAATCTATTTAAAAATGATAATATTTTTACTTATTTATTTTGTGTGCACAGCATGCATGTAGGTGGGGTGGAAAGCATTTGTGTACTATGAGCTCAAAAGCCAGCTTGTAAGAATTTGTCCTCTTCTGTTCTGTGCATCCCAGGGGTTGAACTCAGGTGTGACAAGTTTGGGGGCAAGTGCCTTTACCTAATGAGCCATCTGACCCAAAGTCTACTTTAGGAAAAACAAGTCATGTGCTTTTAAACTGAAGTGTGCATTTTCTCTCTACTCTCCCTCTAGTCTCCCTTCCAGATTCCTGTTGGAGTTACGCGGTTTTATTCCCATGCTCTCTGGGCCTCAGCCTTCAGGGCACTAAGCCAGTGATTGTGGCTGTTTGTTGTTTCCATGAAGAGTATTGGATCAGTCACTTGTGGTGATGTTTGACAAACAACATGTGCACAATTTTTGCTTGTTAAGTTTTAATGTGAAATCTAATGTATCATTTATTAGCTCTGCGAGGATCTTGCTCTTCTAGTGCAGTTAACATATACCACAGTTGTTTCGTGACAATAAATGAGCCTATACATGTCTAACTGAACGGATCCTGACTGTTTTAAGTCCCTGGTTTGTATAATGTAAGGGGCAAGGGGAACGGGAGAAGCTTCCACACAGACATGTGAAAGATGATTCTTGATTTGAAGTATTTATAATCTAATACAACCACAAGGCAAGTGTGAAATATTTAGAGATAAAGTATTCATAGACAAATTAAAATATGAATAATCAAATAATTATATCAAATATAATGTATTTCTTTTACCATTTATATCATAAATTATGATTCATAAGGAGTTGATTCCCTGTTATTTCCGTTTAGCTCATTCTCCCTCTTTTCTCTCTCTCCCTCCCTTTTCCTAAGGCAGGATTTAAACAAAGCTGCTCATCAAAGACAGGCTTTTCTTTCTTTTAGCAAACTCATCTCTGCTGTTGTCACTCAGTCCCAGAGCATCACCTTTGATGAAATGAGCTGGCTCAGATCACAGAGGACAGTGTGGGAGAGCGCCCTGGTGTGCAGCATCACAGTGGTCCAGATCATAGACGGTGATGAGGGAGAGTGCCCTGGTGTACATCATCACAGTGGTCCAGATCACAGACGGTGATGAGGGAGAGTGCCCTAGTGTGCAGCATCACAGTGGTCCAGATCACAGATGGTGATGTGGGAGAGTGCCCTGGTGTACAGCATCACAGTGGTCCAGATCACAGACGGTGATGAGGGAGAGTGCCCT
>CM052711.1:18011838-18032331 GCA_028551405.1 Uromys caudimaculatus | reverse complement strand
CATTGATGGACTTATGGTTTGGACCACATATGTGGCAGAGGATGACCTCGATGGCCATGGGGGGAGAGGAAAGGCCCTTGGGCCTGAGGATGTTAGAGGCCTCAGTAAAGGGGAATGTCAAGGCGGGAATATGGGGATGGGTGGTCGGGGGGTAGGGTGGGAGGTGGAATTCCCTCCTAGAAGCGGGTTGGGGAGGGGATGAGGGGTATCCAAAGAGGAGACTCAGAAAAGGGGAAACATTGGAAATGTATATAAAGTATCAAAAATAAAAAAGGATGAAAAAAAAAAAGTGTAGCCAAGTTGCAACAGAAAATGCCAGTACCACATACAGCATATCCACCAAGGACAGCAGCTACTATAGAGTGGTAACAGCCTGAGCCTATAAGACAAATTACGTGTGCTTCACATGGCAGGCTTGGGAAGAACCAACTACTCAGGCCCTTCAGAGCCTGGAAGGATCATGATGGGTTCCAGATGTTAAGCACTGAATTTTTATACTGTTGAATTTGGTTTTGCTTTGATTTGATTTTTACTATTTCCTGGTTAGAGAGACTTTGGATAATTAAAAAGATGGGACTTTTAACATCTTAAAAAAAAAAAAAAAAGAAAGAAAGCTGAGCAAGCCAGGGGAAGCAAGCCAAGAAATAACATCCCTCCATGGCCTCTGCATCAGCTCCTGCTTCCTGACCTTGAGTTCCAGTCCTGACGTCCTTTAGTGATGAACAGCAATTCAGAAGTGTAAGCTGAATAAGTCCTTTCTCCTTAACTTGCTTCTTGGTCATGATGTTTTTGCAGGAATACAAAAATCTGACTAAGACATGGTCTTTCACCCTGTCCACTTTGGCTTGTCTATTATTGTCCCAGTTCAGTTCATGTGTAGCCAGTCAGATTGGTGAGACCATGGCTGCAGCTTCTGACATTACTAAGAGATGCATCTCACAGCAAACTCCCTGATCCTCTGGCTCAGATAACGTTTTCAGCCTCTCTTCTTCAATGTTCCCTGAACTTAAGCATGGGTTTTTTTTTTGTTTTTTTTTTTTTTTTTTTTTTTTTTTTTTTTTTTTTTTTTAGATATATCCATTGGGACAGGGCTCCACAAGTCTGCTTTTTGGCTGGTTGTGTTTTTTCTGCAGTGGACCCCATCTTTTGCAAAGAGAAGTTTCCTTGATCTTTATCGAGTGGTAAGGACTAATCTTATCTGTGGGTGTAAGAACAAATGTTTAGAATGTAGTTGAGAAACCATGCTGGTCTAGAAAAGTGGTGGTTGTAACATCTCCTCCAAGGTCCATGACTTCACTAGCCTTGAAGGAAGACTTTGTTAAAGTATGACATCATATCCAACAGCTGCGGTGAATGGAACAGAACACTGAAATTATTCTAGAAGGTAATTTCTTGCCATAAAATACAAAGAGAGCCCTGTGAGAAAACCAAAATAATCTATGATGTGAGCTGTCCTCTTACCTCCAGTGACGATCACATTTGCTTTAACGCAGTAGCAGAAACTGTTGGCTCCTCTTGGCATGGCAAATTCTCTGACAGGCCTGGGGGACAAAATTAGCTGTGAAACGTTAATTGCAACTTAGAAATAGATTGAGTTTAATGGGCTCATTTCTAAATTGCTTATAAATCTATTTGTCCATAATAACTCTGATAAGTAATGGCAGAACACTCACCGAGTGAGGCACAGAACCTCTTACTTCCCTGTTTTAGTTTGGGAATTTCCCAAAGACCCATGGGCTAAAGACCCTAAGCTAATGGCGCAATGAGAGGTAATAGAGCCTCTAACAGGTGGGGCCTAATACCTAGGGGTCGGGATACCTAAATACTCTTTCTTGCTTTGCTTTGTGACTACTGTTAGGTGATGAACAGTTGGCTCCACCATGTGCCTGCCTTCCTCCCTCACCACCCCTGCCACCATGACATGGTATAGCAAGGCCAAAAGTAACAGCAAGGGTCAAATCAGCAAGGACTGAAACTTCCAAAATTCTGAGCCATAATGACCATTTTCCTTTTATTATTGATTGATCTGAGGTACTTGTAACAGCAGTGGAAAACAGACTAAATATTTAAAAACCGTTCTTTGTCAATGGTATGAATACTGCTGGCACACCGGATTTCACCCTTGGATCACTGCTTTCTGATTCTTGCTTGAGATATGGGAACATGAAGCTTGAATCCGTACAGGGCTGTGATTATTTTCAAATTCTCTTCTCAAAATGCTTTTTAGTACTTTATATCTTAGGCTAATAATAAAAGGGGGGGGGATGAAAGTCTATTAAGCACTCAGAGTTATAAGCATCAAAGCAGGCACTTTACAAGAGTTGATTTAAATGATCTTATGTCTATAAAAGTCTTCACTCCCTTTCACAGATGGGAAAACTGAGGTTAAGTTGAACCTATAGTCATAGAATAAGTGCTGGGACAGAAAGTGGTATTGTCCCATTCCATAGCAAATTTATGAAACAACACTGTCTTCTTGGCACTATAATACTCTGCCTCTGACCTAGGCAACTAAGAAAACGTAATGTTGAGCATTTGCTTGTTCACCCGTGGGAAGCTGCCAAGCTGTGACAAGGTTAGACGCTCAGCATCTACCACAGGACAGGATGTTATGTGGTAATTAACTGCACACATTCATCAGCTTCCTGGTACATAGTTCTAATTCTGAAAAATCTGTACAAAATAATAATCAGTACACCAATCATTTCAGATATTAAAATTTTCTGAGAGTTTCTTTTCCTGCCTTTTGGGGAGATATGCTGATTCCCATTTAAACAGCTGACCAATTATGTATTTGTATAAACACAGTTTCATCCAAAGACTCATTATAGGAAATTGCAGAAATGGGAACATGCTGCATTAGGAATGGCGGAACCCAACTGTGCTCTTGTGATGGCTCTCCGGTGGCCATGGTAGTCCAGGAAAACATGGTCACAAGTATCACTTGAGAAATCTCTTCAGCTTCTAGATTTAGAAAGAATGGCCTGAGAGAGGGAAGAGGGCATAGCTGAGAGGTTCCCGGAACATCGGATAGAGCAAGGAGCCCTGTTTGCTGAGGTGGTCTGAGTATTTTTATCTCCTTGCTTCCTGGATCTAGCTGTAATCAGCAGAGATATAATTACCACTTACCAAATTCCAAGAGAGATGGTAAATATTAGGAAGTCCAGGATTCATCTGGAAGACAGACTCCTGGCTGTTGTAAAATAGATGCTCTTTGAAGAAAACACCATAGTGCACCAGTTGGTTGGAAAGTTAAACCTGCCGGATAATCTGCTTGTGACTTTTAAGGACCAGGTCTGTGAGACATTATGCAGCATGGGAATGAAAGCTTCCTACAACAGACTCTGTGTGTGTGTGTGTGTGTGTGTGTGTGTGTGTGTGTGTGTGTGTGTGTGTGTGTGTGTATGTGTGTGTGTAAATGGAATAGAAAATAGGGACAACAAAAAAGTAAAACAAGAATGTGAAAATATAGCTAAGCCAACTTTTTTCATAAGGTTACCACATACTACCCTGCCACACACAAAACTCTTTTAATTTTCTGCCTAGAATCGAATAGCTATCCTGTCATATTTTCCCTGACAAAATGTCAGCATCTGGTCCAAGATAAAGGCCCTCTATGTGTGGACCTCTGCAATAGTCAGTCTTCTGTTCACGAAGTCCTCTGTTGATGAACCATCTCCTGAGAGCAGCCTGTCCTGAGCATCCCACCAAAACACTGAAAACGGCTTCAATTCCATCACTTCCTTTCTATTGTTTGTTTACTGTCTGCCTTTCCCACTGCCGTGTCAGCAGAATGAGTCTTTTTTAATCATTAATTTTATTTTTGAGATTATAATATAATTACATCATTTCTGCTTTCCTTTTCCTCCCTTCAGATTCTTCCCTATAGTCTTCCTTGATCTCTTTCAAATTCAAGGCCTCTTTTTACATTAATTGTTGCCACATACACTCATGTATATACATAAGTATTTCTAAATGTAACCTGTTCAGTCTGTATAATGTTATTTGTATGTATGTTTTGGGGACTCTGGCCATTTGGTATTGGAAAACCAATTGGTGTGCTCTTCCCCAGGGAAGACTATTTCTCCTGCTCTCAGCATTCCTTAGGTGCTTCTAGTTCCTTGTGCAGGGTCAAGGCCTCGTGGACTTTACCCCATCAACTCTGACATATCTATTGCTGCTGTCCTTCTTCAGTTCATGTTTAGGCAGTCATGTTGGCGAGACTTCATGGGTTCTGACATTCCTAGGAGATACAATCTCACAGCAAATTTTCTGATCCTCTGGTTCTTTATCTTTCTTCATTCTCTTCTCCAGTGTTCCCTGAGCTCTAGGTGTGGGAGTTATTTATTAGGATATATGTACTGAGAATGGGCTCCACAACTCTGTGTTTTCATTGCTTATGGTTTTTCTGTAATGACTTCTATTTGTTTGAATAAAAAAAGTTTCCTTGATGCAGGGCAAGGACTACACTTACCTGCAGCTATAAGGAAAAAAATGATAAGTTAGAAGTTGTGCTGGCTTAGTAAAGCAGTGGTTTTAGGTTCTTCTTTAACATCCATGACTTTGCTAGCCCTGGGTATTTTATTTAGCTAGGTTTCCAGTACTGGATATGGTTTTCATTCTTGTTGAGTGGCTCTTAAGTCAAACTAAAGAGTTGTTGGTTACCGTCAAGGCCTGTGTGCCACTACTGCAGCCTTAAGGTTCTGGCTCCATGCTGGTCATTGCTGTGATGCACAGGCATCAATCGCTTCCCTCCTTTGGAAGCTTTCACGCACCTTCTAGTACCATGACAGCTATTCCTCAGGGAGGAGGCTTTCAGGTCAGTTTTAATTCAGGGGGCATCTGGGCCTTGTTGCTGGACTGTATGGTGTTTTCAGCAATAGGAACTTACTTTCTACCTCTGGGATTGGAGCAATAGCAAGCAATAGCCTGGGTTTTTTTTGTTTGTTTGTTTTCCTTCAGTTTTTTGTTGGATTGTCTGTTCTGTTTTGATTTGTATACCAGTACATTAGTGCTTGCAACTGGGCTTGGTCTACAATAGACATACAGTAAAATTAAGAGCTTATAAAATGATAGCCGGGCACAGTGGTGCACACCTTTAATCCCAGCACTTGGGTAACAGAGGCAGCAGATCTCTGTGGTTTGAGTCCAGCCTGATCTACATAGTAAGTTCTAGAACACTCAGAGCTACACAGTGAGACCCTATGTCAAAACAAAACAAAACATAACCACAAAAAATATTTTAATTGAAACAGATCCTTCTCATTTATTTTATTTTTATCCTGTAGGTTATCAGTTCTGAAAAATTCTGAAAAAAAAATCTGTTCTTTGTCCATACCTTCATTGGTAAAAAATCAAATCTTTATCATTTTTTAAATTTTCCATATTTCTTTTTCCACTTGCTTTTCTCTAATTCATTCTCTTATTTAAAGTTAAAGTGACCTTAAAAATGAAAATGATTCTATGCCCCATCTCAGTTTGTGTGTGTGTGTGTGTGTGTGTGTGTGTGTGTGTGTGTGTGTACAGACAGGGTGGTCTTCCCATAGCTTTGAGTTTAAAATTCTAGTTCTAGGAGTTGGAGAGATGGCTCAGCAGTTGAGGGCACTAACTGCTCTTCCTGAGGACCTGGGTTCAAATCCCAGCACCCACATGGCATCTCACAACTGTCTGTAATGCCAAGATCTGACACTTTCATACAGATGTGCCTGGAGGTAAAATACCAATGCACATAAAATGAAAATAATTCAATTATTTTTTTAAAAAATCCTAGCTCTAGTACAACTCACAAGTCTTTTCCCGTCTACTTTGTTCAGCTTTACATTTCCCAGCTCGTCTTTCCCAGGACTCCAATCTAGACCTCACTCTTCTCTTTCTCACGTTCGTTTACAAATGCCATGTCTTTAAGATGTCTGTTTGCCCACTCCCACCCACCCAATTACATTGCCAGGCTAACTGTAACCAGTTTTTAAAACTCAGCATACAGGCATCTCTCTCCTACAAGAATTCTTCCCCAAGACTGCCTCCTCCATCTTGCCTGGAGGTGTGGTCAGTATCGGCCTGCTCGGAACACCTACACTGCAATGCTCATTGCCCTTTATGGGAATGCTTTATATATCAGTTATTAGTACATGACCAAGGACTTAGTCTTTTTCATCTTTATTTAATTTGTAGAACTAATAACAGCATCTCAAACACAGTCTCTCATCAATTGTAAATACTGAGGATTCAGCTAGCTCTACAGGTTCTTTGGGAGTCATCTATATTTAAAGTATTCTACAATCAAAAATAGAATGTTGAATATAGTATTTATCTTACTTTCTTATAAAGATATAGCCTAAAACAGAATTAATGTGCGACAAACACAAAGGGCAATATGTGAAAGGGGACTACCAAGCTTCCCTTCCAGAGATCGGGGAAAGATCAGAACAATTCTCTGGGGTAGGTGTTGTCTGACACTTAAAGAATCATGAAATTTGTGAAAAATAACTTAGAAAGGTTATCTCAGCCTCCAAAGTTGTACAAAGTCCCAACATGGGACTCGAGTTACAGGGAGCTAAGTAAAAGGCTATGGGGTAGAGGTACAGGAAGTGGAGGGTATTCAGGCACAAGTCCACAAATGTGTTGTATGCAGATGTCAAAACATAGAAGTTATTGAGGTGGCTGAATGATTTTTTTCTGAAGAACATATGAAAAGAGCCTGGGAAGTAGAAGGGAGAAGGATAAGAAGACAAAAAATAGGCTGGAGAGATGGCTCAGTGGTTAAGAGCACTGACTGCTCTTCCAAAAGTCCCAAGTTCAATTCCCAGTAACCACATGGTGACTCACAACCATCTGTGATGGGATCTGATGCCCTTTTCTGGTGTGTCTGAAGATAGCTACAGTGTACTCATATACATAAAAATAAAAAATTAAATCTTTAAAAAAACAGAAGATAAAACAGACTCAAAAAGTACATACACAAATCGGTGATTGGTGGTGGGGGTAGAGGTGGGGGTCATGAAGAACAAAGAGCTATATAAGCATCAAGTATCTAGCTGAGCCAATGGACAGATACTGATGTCACCAGGCAAAATGTAATATGGTAGTTGATATACTTTGAATGGTGGTTCCTATATAACCATTTGAATTCAAGCAGCTATGAAATCTTCCTGTCAAGCTAATGAACATGGACACTTACGTCTAAGTATCAGTGTGTGGGAAAAGATGTCTTTCATCCTTGAGGAACATTAAGACAGTGAAAGGGAAAGATTTTGGTGACAGAACTCTCAAAACGCCATTGCCTAGGGCAAACACAATATGAAGGCTCACATTAATAAAGAATGAATAGCAAGACACAAACTCCTGGACTTCTAGAATCCAGAAAAACAAATTCTTCATGAGTAAGATGAGCAATGCTCACCACTGGGGCTTGATGACTCCCCAAGAACAGGTTGGGCACCACCTAGAGGGCTGTGGATGGAGGTAGACGCATCAAGTGCAGGCAGTGAATGAAGAGTTCTCTTTCCAAAATGACTTAGAGGGGAAGAAAAGATGTAGTACAATCACAAGGAGGAGCCTTTCAGCCAAGAAAGGCTTGTCAGAGCTAGACAGGTATACCTGTCATACCAGCCTTTGGGAAGTGGAGACAGAACTGGGAATTTAAGGCCAGTCTCTTCCATGTAGGAAGTTCCAGGTTAGTCTGGCATACCTGATCACTCAGATCCAGAGATATAGTCATTAAAGGTTGAAAGTACAGAGTGAAAAAGTAGCAAGATCTTAGAGAAGACAGACGAGATTAAGCAAAGGTCTTCAATGAAGAATACCTCGTCCTCTGTAACAACAAGAAAAGTGAAATAAGGATGACTGTGGACAATCTTGAAGGTTGTTGTGTATCAGAAAATCTCCTTTGAGGCCCTAGATTTGTGTATTATATGGAAGGATAGAACATCCTATGGAGAGCAGAGGGAGGGCATGCTTGGAAGGGTCACTGAGGTGGGTAGCAGAGGAAGCGGATCAAAGTCTGGAGAGGAGGCTGGGCGTAGAAGCTTGCGACTCTGCTATGCTAAAGGGCTAGGATTTGGCTGAGTGCTGATAAGAGCTAGCCCTACAGAATACCCCTAATTTCATGTGCATAGTTGGTTTTTCACTTAGCTTTTTAAACAGTTAGAGGCAAAGATCATGATTTAAGCCTGTTGACTAAATATTTGTTGAGACATGGTTATGATTCTGGATGAAGGACTGCCTCAGAGGATGCCTCTGGCTGCCAATCACTTGTCATGATTGCCTTTGAAGATCCCTGGAATATTACCTGGTAGGCAATACTGTGGCTCCAAAATCGCTCTCCTTGGTAGTGACAACTAGACAAGGTCAAGTACATCTTCTACTGGACCACAAGGGCCTGGTATGGTTCCATATAGGGAGTGGAGGGAATCCTGAATGTGTAAAGTCCTTAGTGACTGTGTCTTTTGACATGGGCATGGCCTGTCAAGGACTCCAAGACCAATTGACCAGTGAAATGGGCAAAGCCATTACCCATATGATACCCAGGCTAAAAAGAAATGGCAAAGCTTTTCATGGGAGAACTTGTATGAGTGTTTATGAATGACTGATCAGTGTTCAAAGACTAGCAAAGGCAGCTTCAAGCCCCAGGATGTTTATAGTCCAAGACTGCTCATCTACAGAAACTCCCTACCAAGCCTAGCTAATCCATTACTCTTCTTATGCTGTAACTAATAAACATGCTAAAGTTCCAGATTGCTGTGTTAATTTTAGAAAACCCTACATGATCTCAACTTTATTGTACATGTGTCTGTATGTCTGTCTTTTCTCCTTTCTCTCACCACCAGTAGCCAGGGTTCCAGGACCCAAGTCCCATAGGTCAAGGCAGATATGTTTCACAATGCACAGACATGGCTGTTCTTCAAGGTTAAATGACCATGTTATAAATTGCCAACACAGGATAAAATCAAATTGGATATTCAGTTGCAGCAATTTCTCAATTAGTTTGGGTTTCAGAAATGTATTTCTGAAAAAATCAACACGCACTCACTTGCAATTAATTATGTTGCAGAAACTAAATAAAACTTTCTAATTAATTGTATCATCTAAATGACATTTGTGGAACTTGATCCAGGATCAGGGAATGAAATTATTTTTAATGTGCTATGAAGCTTTTCAATTCATTTCTCAATATGATAATATTATAGACCAAAATAAACATTTTCAGCTTCTAAGTAATGAGCACAAAATGTGTGTCTTTCACAAAGTCTACAATATTTTTAAGAAAGAAGATGTAAGGTCATCAATAATCTGAGAGATATGTTGTCTAATCTTTTAAATTTCTAATATTTATTCCTTTACTTAAGCTTAGCTTAGAGTTCAAAGAAACTCTTCCTTGGCATTTTAAGAGGTTGTTTTTGTTTGCTTGTGTTTTGATTTGCCTTTTTCACCCATTATGTAAATGTCAATTTTATTTCTTTATCTTCATTTATATATAATATATAGTATTACATATAAGATATATAGTATATAAAATATTTATAATATATTAATATTAAGAATATATTTCTTGTAAACAATATAAGTTCTTATTTTTTTGTTGTTGTTGTTTGCTTCTGTTTTTATCATCAGACAATTTCCACTGCGTAGCTATAGTGATAGCATTTACTATTGACATTTGAAGTGGTTGTCGACATCAGATTTGTATCTACTCCGTCCATTACTGCTTCCTACTCATTGTCCTTGTAGTTTGTTCTGATCTTTGTCCCCTGCCTTTTTTTTTTTTTTTTTTTTTTTTTTTTTACCTTTTTGTTTGTTTTAACTGAACATCTTATGTGTTTGCATTTTTTATGTGTCTGACGCTTGTTTGTTTGGCTTAGTTTCTGTATCTGCGCATGCTTACACTCTTGTGACTGGCTCAGTTCACATCACTAAGGTTCATGACTATTGTTCTGTTTCTTGGAATATCAACTGTTTCCTTCTATTGCCATCTCTCTTCCTATCCTTCCTAAGGTGCACTGGAATTTGTGGCATATATAGTACACAAATTCACATTAGCACAAGTAAGTTATAATATAAAATTATACTAATTTTCTCTGTAATCTCTTGTTTATTGCTTTCATTGTTCTTTGACTTATGTACAGTGTGTATATATGCCCACATGCTTAAAATGTTGTTGACGTTGTAACAGATGCGAGTTGATTAGATCAATTAAAATTAAGAAAACATAAGGCATTTTACTGTCATTTTTTTTCTTCTTTTCATGCTTTTCCCTCTTATGTAAACAGGAATTTCTCACCCAAGTCATTTCCACACTTTAAAGAGCTTCTCATAGTATTTCTGGCAAGCAAGCTTACTCATGACAAATTTCTTTGACTTGTGTCTGAGAAAGTTGTAATTCATTTGATCTTTCTTTCTTTCTTCCTTCCTTTCCCTTCTTTTTTTCCTTATTTATTTATTTTGAGATTAAAGTTTCATGTATGCCAGATAGACTTGAAACTGGCTAAATTGCTAGCAGCGAAGCATCACTTTGAACTCCTGATCCTCTGCCATAAGTACTGGGATTACAGGAATGCCCTACCACACTTGATGTTCTTTATATTTGAAGAGCAATTTATTAGTGAAGTACACAGAATTCTAGGATGGTTTGTTTTTGTTTGATGGTTTTGCTTTTTTCTTCTCAACACTAAATATTTCATACTATTCTCTTGCTTGCACAATTTCTGCATATATATTTGCACACACGCACATATATAATTCTTCTTACTTATAAGTTATTAGGAAATATTTAACCAGATTGAAAACTAGTCAGATATTACTTAAACTCACAATTATGAGTGTTTTCTTATCCATAAAGAAAGATTTTCTTCAACTGCTTAAGAAAGAAAAAGAAAAGAAAGAAGGAAGGAAGGAAGGAAGGAAGGAAGGAAGGAAGGAAGGAAGGAAGGAAGGAAGGAAGGAAGGAAGGAAGACAGAAAGAGAAAGATTCCCATAGACTTCCCCACAAGCCCACCTGATGGGACATTTTCTCAATTGAAGCTCCCTCTTCCCAGATGATTCTGACTTGTTTCAAGTTGACATGAAACTAGCCAGCATAAAACTTATTCAACAATTATTTAAAAATGTACCGTTACACAGGTGTATCCTATGAAACTTAGATGATATATTCACCTAGTAATAGGCCCACTGTCCATCTTTCTCTCTGCCTATCAAGGAGTCTGTCTAACTTGGTAGTCTGGGAGACATTTTCTTATTTAGTGATTGATGTGGCAGATGGTCCTATGGGTGTATAAGAAAGCAGGCTAAGCAAGCTATATGGGACAAATGAGTAAACAGCACTCTTCCATGGCTTCTGCATACGTTTCTGCCTCTGGGTTCCTGCCACGAGTTTCCTGGGGGATGAACTGCACACTGTAAGATGCACAAAGCCCCCTTCCACCTAACATATCATAGTGTTTTATCATAGAAATCCTGACTAAGACAAATTTCTTAGAAATTTCCCACGTGACCATTTGAGTTCGTGTTCTTGTCATCAGCCTTAGGCAACTAGTGATCTACATTTTGTTTCTATAAATCTGTCCTTTGAGGCATTTCAAATAAATGGGATTTTATCACACATAGAATTTTTATCCAGCTTCTGTCCCTTAGTTTTGAAGTTTATCAGTTGTAGCAAATACCTTAAAAACTTGAAGAATTCAAACATCATAACAGTTATTAGGAAATATTTAACCAGATTGAAAATGACTCAGCTATTATTCAAACTCACAATTCTATAGGAACACCAGCTGGTGTGTTTATAATAGATACAATATGATTGGCTTCATGTAGATCATAAGCATAGTTTGTTGACTAGCTAAAGTGATTCTGAAGTATAATCTTTTACTAATAAAATAATGCTTAAAATATAGATACAGGTCTATTGAATTATTTCAATATATTAAACCAGTAAACATTTTTTTGTAGCGTTGGGAATTGGACCAGGCTCTCACAAATACTAGGCACGTTCTTCAACTCTGAGCTATAGCCCCAGTCCCCAGTAAACAACAATCTGAGCAACAGCTGCTGTGAAGAGTACATATCATATTTAGATTTATATGACTGACTTTAATTTTCCCGAAGGTCTAATTAGCTCCTCCAAGCTAAGGGAACTGCTAACCTCTGGTGTTTTTGAAAACTAGTTTGAACATTATGAGGTTGTGATGGACTTATCATTGTAAATGATACAAGTCCCAGAACGCTCCTGTAGGCACACTGTCATACTTACAAATTGTCCTCAAGTCTCTTCAAGGATTCCAAAACTAATGAATGGACACTGTCTAAGGAGCAGGATCCAAAGCAATTGAGAGCTGGAATGTATCTGATTTTCATAACCCAATCATTATGCAACTTCCTTTTAACACTGGGAATGAGAAGGAAGAGGGCAGTTATGTTAGACACACAAACTTACAATGCTCATTTTTTTTTTTCTATTCAGCATGTCATTTAGATCGAGTCGAACCATAACTGAACTGTGCTAAGTCTACAGGTTCACTGTAGCCCTATGCTCCACACCATTTTCAGGTGGTCAACTTGTCTTAATCTAGCAATACTTAAAGTAAAAAAATAACTTTACAAGATTCTTGTCAAAACTTGAGCTATGACTTCAGCAGTAAAGGTGCGACTCAAGTTGATTGGATTTTGAATCTTTTAGGAAACAAATCTGCAGATACTTCTGTGAAGAGGGGTTTAACTGAAGAAGGACAGACCACTCCAAATGTGGTGACCATTCCATCGGTTGGAATCCTAGAATAAAAGCATGAGCCTCAGTTCCTGTGTCATCCTCTGCTTCCTGACAGCAGACATGTGACACGCTCACGGTCCTGTCCCCATGCAGGCCTCACCGTAATGGAGGTCTCACTACGATGAGCTGTATCCCTTCTAAGCCAACCTAGAGCCAAAACAAAGCTTTCCTTTCTTAAATTAGTTTTTCAGATATTTTGTCACGATGACAAGAAAAGGAACTAACAAGAAAGGAATAATCTAGAAGGATCCGAGTGGAGTATTGGCAATCTTATCCTTACGATAATGAAAAACACTCTAAGCATCCACACATGATTAGCATAAGATTCTGGATATCACGTGGCTTCTAGTAGAAGAACAGACACATTCATGACTCCAGGAACCAATGTTGTACAATATGGAGGGGAGCACAGGAGACGAGAGTTGCCTTTTTTCTCTTCCAATCCTAGAGTTTAATTTTTGATATTGGCTAATTTTCTAATTTGTACAGTGTTCCAAATGCCACTGTTTTCTGGCCACATCTTTACTGACTCAAAATGAACAAATTCAGAGCAGGTCAACTTCAGGAGCACGTTTATGATGGCTCCAAAATTTAACTGCCCTTCTAGCCTTCCTATCTTTCACTCTAAGGGGCTTTAGGATCTCTTGTTGGAAGAAAATGACTCAACACTCAACTTGTATCTACACTTGCGTCTTAAAGATTTAACTGGATGGCATGGGAACCGTCCGTCTGTAAATGACCTCCTCGGGAAGCAGTAGGGTCACATTCCTTCTACCGTACTGTGTCCTTAAATTCCTCCCCCCCCCCCCCAATTCTTACTTCTAACATATCTATCTAATGGGAAGAGGAGCTGACAAATCTGTGGACTTTTCTGACAAGTGGCCCACCTCTTAGCAGGGAAAAGGTTATACTCTCTGAGCCTATCGTGACTGAAATAAATTCATAGTGTACAAGCAGCACAGCACACAGGGACTACATAACACAGCCCAGATGTAAAGGGTGGGAAATGGAACTGATTTCCTGACTATATTATTCTTAGAGTTCCAGCAACAGGGCTAATCTTAATTCAAGGCAGCAATGATTATATTGAGCAAAGGTCATAAACAAATATATAAGTACTAAAATAATAACAAATGTGTATGTCCATGTAAGTACAATTGCCAACTGAGGCCATAAGAGGGTGTGCAGTCCCCTGAAGCTGAAATTACTGGTATTTGTGAGATGCCCAACATGGGTAATGCAAACTCTCTTGCCCTCTGCAAGAGGAGTACATGTTCCTAAGTACTGAGCCATCTCTTTGGCCCAGAAGAATTGTGGGTTTTTTTGAACTTTGAGAATTGTTTCTCTTTCTCTCTCTCTCTCTCTCTCTCTCTCTCTCTCTCTCTCTCTCTCTCTCTCTCCCCCCTCAGATATTTTATTTATTTACATTTCAAATGTTATCCCCTCTCCCAGTTTCCTCTCCGGAACCCCCTATCCCATCCTCCCTCCCCTGCTTCTGTGAAGATGCTCCCCCACCCACCCACCTAACTCCAGCCTCCCCACCCTGGCATTCCCCTACATTGGGGCATCAAGCCTTCACAGGACCAAGGCCTTCTCCTCCCATTGATGTCTGACAAGGCCATCCTCTGCTACATATGAGGCTGGAGCCAGGGATCTCTCCATGTATACTCTTTGGTTGGTGGTTTGGTCCCTGGGAGCTCTTGGGGGCCTGGTTGGTTGAGAATTGTTTTATTTTTAATTGAACTTGAGATATATTAAAGAGTATCTACTCTTTGTCTCCCATATTTGTAACAAATATTTATTACAGAATACTTCACTTTTTAAATGTATTCTTTTGAGATTTAAGAAGCTTAATTTAGTAGATAGTCAAATCTATCAAATTATATCCTTTAAAATCTGCATCTACTTTACATTTATAAACTTTTGTATTCAATTGCTAGGAAGTAGTCATAAATATATGTAAATGTACATTGTATAGGGTTTTTTTTGTCAAGATTTCACTTTTTAACTCAATCTGTTATATACCTATATATAAAGCCTATAAATTTTAGCTGCCAACAGCATTTAAATGGAATTACAGTTACTAATTATGCCTTCCTTATTATCTTGGACGTTTCTTCAGATGAAAAGCATTTCTTCTTTTGTTTTTATATTTACTGAAACAAAGTCTTGCTATGTAGCTCATGCTGGCCAGGAATTCACTATATAGCCCATGCTAGCCTCAAGCTCATGATTTCTCAGTGACTGGAATTATAGGTGTCTACCTCCAAGCCTAGATTAGACACTCCTTATTTAGCTTTGACTCTCAAAAGCACTGAGGGTCTTGCATCTCATTTCACTATATGTGCATCTAACTGAATGTCTATAATTATTAGAGCAAAGGGAGTAGTCATGCAATGCCCTTACCTTTTAAAGTTCTTAGAGTCAAGGACCTGAGTTTGTAGTTTCTTTTTGGTTTTTGCCTGCTTTAATCCAAAGTCATCGCTGTTTACGGTGAACCTGTTCACAAACCCGCCATCATCTCCCAGGAGGATGTCATCTCTGCAGAGCTGGTCAGTCAGGGGCACCACACACACACATAGCAGGCAGTGGTCCATGGGCTTGATGACAAAATAGTGCTCCTGAAACCAGAAGCAGTCTTCAATTAGTTACACTCTTACATATTGCTGGGATCTTCACTCAGTAGTGAACCCCTGTTCAGCATGCATGAGGTCCCAAGTTCCACTCCCAGTACCCAGTATCTCTCTCTCCCTCTCTCTCTCTCTCTCTCTCTCTCTCTCTCTCTCACACACACACACACACACATACATATACACACACGGTAAGGGGAGAGATAAAGAAAAAATTGTCTTCATTATTTTTTTTTCTATGCCGTTTCTCATTTTAGATCTAACAGTGATACAAAAATTTGGAAAGTCTAGGCAAAAATTAATTAAAGCTGTGAACCCAGCTCGGTACTTTTGGGTGTTTTATATGGAAAGAAGGGGAGCTACTCCCTAGGGCGGGGTGAGGATGGGGATCTTAGAAAGTGCTTCTTGTGTGACAGAGAATGCCTTTTCTTGACTTAGTAAGGAAATACTGAACTGGCCTCAAACTCCAACCCTCTTGCCTGTGCCTTCCGAGTGCTGGGATTCCAGGCCACTGCGCCTGTTGGTGGAGTGCTGGGGTTGGAAGTCAAGGCGTCTCATCCGTGCTAGGTAACATGCATGAGTTTCATAAGGAATTACTAAGAGAAAAGTATTTGAACTTCCATGTTTATCCATGCATATGCAACAAGTACTTGCAAGCTGACTCTAAACTGTTAGAGGGTTCACTAAGATAGGTAACTATTATCCAGAACTCAGTGTCCTGAGAGAGAAGAAATATAGACTCAATTTTCTATGATTTATTCTCCTTCCTTGAAATGAGTCAGAGGTGACATATTTAGAGGTCCACTGATCTATCGGCTAATGTGCAGTGACCACTAACTAGGTGCAAACATTATTCCAGACATGATTGTACAGGATGAGCCAATAATGTTCCCATTCTGTGGAAGCTACCCTGCCAGGAGAAAGATGGAGCACAGTGCTGTGGACAGGTGAGGTCACTTCAGGTTATGTGGGCAAAGGTGGTAATGGGATAGGATGGGGGTGACCTTTAATCTGGGACGTAAACTGATGGAAAGAAAGGTAAAGAAGATTAATGAAGAGGGAAGTAATTCTAGATTAGAAGATTAATATTGAAAAGGGCAGAGGGGGAAGAGACCATGAGCCTTGTCTTGTCAAACAGGAGCTGGGGTGTCAGCTACAAGGATGTTCACAGAGAGAGAGGAGAGGGAAGAAGGGAGGGGAGAATAGCAGGAGATAGAAGGGTGGGGAAGTGAGAAGGGGGAGGATCCAGGGAGAGGGTATGGGCCTGAAGAGAATAGGGAAATGGTGGAACGCTGTGAGGAACCCAAGGTCAAGTCCACAAGAGCAGAAAGAAGGTTAGCTCAGCCGCTCAGCTGAGCTTGCAGGTTCTGTTCTGTGGTGATACCCTATGGCTTGTATCTCCCTACCAGTGCTCAGCCACTGTGTGCAGCAGGAAGGGCAGGGGCATCTTTCTAAGTTGAAGGCTACATGAGGAAGCTAGCAGGGGCAGGGGACCACTGTGCCCACCTATGGCGCCAACAGGATGGAGAAAGAGAATCCTCTAGAGATAAGGAAGAAGTTCCTCTGAGTTAAAAATCAGGTGTGCAGGCAGGAGAGCCTGAACAAGAGAGCACGAAGTGAGGGTTTCTCAGTAGCTGCAGCCCTCTGGGGCTTTATAGAGTAGCTTCCCTAAGGATGCTGGGTGGGGACAGAGGCTTTGGATTTGAAAACAGGCATAATCAAAAAGATAGTGCTTGGATTTGTAGGAGATAAAGGAACAAAGGAGTTTGATTTGGTGGCTGGAGGACCCCTGGAGCCATCTATCTATCTGTACAGGTAAAGACTAGACTGGAGGGTACGGAAAGACCACTCCCCTTCCCCCAATCTCAGAAAACAAAATAAAGCTAAAACCCAATAGTAACAACAGAAGCCAAAATTACCCCTTTACTCTCAAAATTCAGGACAAAATGAGACCTGAATGAAATTCTGAAATAAAACATTCCCTTTCAACATTCCCAGGTACTGATGCTGAATTCCATCGTAGAGGTTACTCAGTAACATCTCTCATGTTATAACAGATACTCATTACACAGTGGCCGGGCCCATATCCTTACAGGTATCCAACATACACTCTCTTCTCATTTCTTTCTACCATTTCTTTTGACACAGTACCTGGCTGCTCCCTTGAGCTTTATAATCCCAAACAATAATGGTCCTCTCTGTGGTGGCAACAATTCGTTTTAGCTGGCCGAGGTAATCGCAGCCCGTAATCCAGGAGGTATCCTGATAGAAGAGCATAGAGGTGGAGGCTGTGAGGCCAAGGATGACACTCAAGTTGGAGAGCACTTGTCTAGCATGTGCCAGGCCCTAAGTGTAGTCTCCAGAACCACAAGACAGAGGGAGTCTGGGGTATTGGGAATCACATTTATTTTTTAGAAGTCCTATCTGGCAGCAGAGTCTACACTGCATCCCCTTTGAGGGGCATACAGAAAGAAAAAGTTTGTCCAAACCACCTTGTTTCTTAGTATCATTAGCTGGAGCCTGATTCAGCTA
The DNA here is from genome assembly GCA_028551405.1 of Uromys caudimaculatus. NCBI lineage: Eukaryota > Metazoa > Chordata > Mammalia > Rodentia > Muridae > Uromys > Uromys caudimaculatus. Next base: position 18,014,412 of record CM052711.1, on the reverse strand, counting down.
GCTGGAAATCGCTTCTCCGAAGAACAAGGCAGCTGGCAAGAGCCGTCAGCTCTTGCGCCGTTCCTATCACTGAGACCTTTTATTTACACAGGGCAACTAGACTCAGGGCTGTACTTCAGCACATGCTCTGCCCTGCTGCCTGCTCACCTGTTCCTCTAGAAAAGCTCCCATAGTGATCAGTGATCTATCTGATACAAGCTGAGGCCCATTAGTCTTTCTTGGGTCAAGACTCAAGTCAGGAAGTTCCGACAGCATCCGCATCAGCTGAGGCTAAGCAGAACCAGCAGCTTGGATGGCCTGGGATGCCAAAAACTTTCTGGTGGGTTAGTTCTGTTACAGAAATGGAGACTGAGAGGTTGCACAAGCACCCTGGCTCCCCTACCAGGCAGTGTGGTGTGTGTTGGAAGTCTAGTGCTTTCACTGGGTGCGTGCAAACAGGGATAAAACAAAACAGAACAAAAACCCCAAACCTCCAGCATTCCCCCTTCTCTCATAAATCCTCAGGGTAGAGGTGGAACAGAAAGTAAGACAGTGCAGCTTGCCATCTGCTGCAAGGTTACTACTGTCCATACCAGAAACATGCAATAAATGAATCCCAAAACTGTATTCGAATGTTTATGGCATTTTCATGCTGAAAATAAAATCTTCTCAAATTATTTCCACGTTGTTCTCATCATTCTGGGTGTCAATGTTGTTAAAACAGCATTTAATTAAAACTCAGAAGATTTTAATTAAAATTCCAAGAAGTAACTAGTTTCCCAGAAATCCTCTTCAGATAACTAACTGAAACTCCAGAAAGTAACACTCGGGTCTTTGCTATTATTCAAGGTTTGGTTTTGAGCCTCGTCAATAAATGTAAATTTACAATCGTTAAATATCATGAAAAACAAGATTTTAAGACCTTCGCTTGGGTGTGTGTTCGTGTGTTTGTGTGTGAGTTCCTTAAAGGAAATGTCAATGAGGTACATGCGGAGGTCACAGGACAACCCCAAGTGTCAGTCCTTCCCTTCCCTCCTGTTGGAGAGACAATCTCTTACTGATGCTGCTGCATATAGCAACTTCACTGAGCTGCGAGCATCCTGGGTTTCTCCCATTCCCACTCCCAGCTCATCCTCATAGACGCATGGGGATAACAGATACACCTCAGGGTCCAACTTTACAAGGACCCTTGGGATTCAAACAAGTTCTCATACTTGCATAGCAGTCACCTTACCCCCTGAGCCCTCTCTCCAACCCTTTATAAGCAGAGCCTCTTCAAGAAGGCACTCTGTGGAGCTTTTGAGCAGCTCTGGGAGAGCCATCATCCCAGCCCTAACTTTTGAGTTATATTTAAACTATTGTAATGTACTTACTGTAACATTGGTGCTGGTCTGAATCCTCATCTGTGGATGAAGATAAACTCTAGTTAGAATCTCCAGTAAGGATCAGAAAGCCATGGTAGCACCCAATGCCCCTGGCTTCATCTTACTTGCCATCTTACTTGCTAAGAGATTTCCTCTTTGCTTATTTCTCAGATTCACCTAGCTCTGGGAAATAACACAACTTGGTGTGCGGAGGGCAAGGCTTCCTCCTCTATGTCTGGTGCTTAGCTTAGCCATGGCGACTGGCCTCTTGATAGGATTATCATTGTTGTTCCCACACACAAACACCTCATTTTTTCCTGCCATTGGGAGCAACATTTTATTTTGAAGATTAGTTCCCAATTTTTATTTATTTATTTATTTTTTGATACTTTATTTACATCTCCAATGTCTCCCCCTTTCCAGGTTTCCCCCTCCCCTCCCCCTCCCCCGCCTCTATGAAGGAATTCCACCTCACAACCACCCACCCACCTGCTCCCATATTCCCACCTTGACATTCCCCTCTACTGGGGCCTCTATCACCCTCAGGCCCAAGGGCCTGTCCTCCCCCTGATGGCCAAAAAGGCCCTCCTCTGCCACATATGTGGTCCGAGCCATGGGTCCCTCCATGTGTATTCTTTGGTTGGTGGTCCAGCCTCCAGGAGGACTGGGGGGGGGGTAAGGCCAGTTGACACTGTTGCTCCCTCCATGGGGCTGCAAACTCCCTCAGCTCCTTCAGTCCCTTCTCCATCTCCTCCATCTGGGACCGCACTCTCAGTCCAGCAGTTACTGTAAAGTGAAACTTACGTATTCTGAAGTTTTGGGCTAATATCAACTTATCAGTGAGTACATACCATATTCATTCTTTTGTGACTGAGTAACCTCATTCAGGATGATATTTTCAAGTTCCATCCATTTGCCTGCAAATTTCATGAAGTCATTGTTTTTAATAGCTGTGTAGTACTCCATTGTGTAAATGTTCCACATTTTCTGTATCCATTCCTCTGATGAGGGACATCCAGCTGCTGGCTATTATAAATATGGCTGCTATAAACATAGTGGAGCATGTGTCTTTATTACATGTTGGAGCATCTTCTGGGTATATGCCCAGGAGAGGTATAACTGGGTCCTCAGGTAGTATTATGTCCATTTTTCTGAGGGTCCGCCAAACTGATTTCCAGAGTGGTTGTACCAGCTTGCAATCCCACCAACAATGGAGGAGTGTTCCTCTTTC
>CM052711.1:17981956-18011338 GCA_028551405.1 Uromys caudimaculatus | reverse complement strand
AAGCTGGAAACAACCCAGATGTCCCTCATCAGAGGAATGGATACAGAAAATGTGGTACATTTACACAATGGAGTACTACTTGGCTATTAAAAACAATGATTTAATGAAATTTGCAGGCAAATGGATGGAACTTGAAAATATCATCCTGAGCGAGGTAACTCAGTCACAAAAGAATGAACATGGTGTGTACTCACTGATAAGTGGATATTAGCTGAAACATTTGGAATACCCAAGTTTCACTTTACTCTAACCGCTGGATTGAGAATGAGGTCCCTGATGGAGGAGTTGGAGAAGGGACTGAAGGAGCTGAGAGAGTCTGCAGCCCTATGCAGGGAGCAACAGTGTCAACTGGCCTAACCCACCTCCAGTCTTCCTGGAGGCTGGACCACCAACCAAAGAATACACATGGAGGGACCCATGGTTCGGACCACATATGTGGCAGAGGAAGGCCTTGTTGGCCATCAGGGGGAGGAGAGGCCCCAATAAAGGGGAATGTCAAGGTGGGAATATGGGAGTGGGCGGGCGGGTGGGCGGGAGGTGGAATTCCCTCATAGAGATGGGGGAGGGGAAGGGGATAGGTGGTCTCCAAAGAGGAGACCTAGAAAGGGGGAAACATTGGAAATGTAAATAAAGTATCAAAAAAGAAAAGAAAAGGAAAAAGAAAGAAAAAGAAAGAAAATAAATATATTGCTTTGTTGGTAACGGTGGTGATAACCTTCAAGGAAGGATTTTCTGGAGGTTATTCTCATAAGTACATTATGCTCTCCATGTCTAAATTCCGTGATTACATACAGAAAGACCATAAATATTTGTATAATATCCAATCTTTCCATATTTAAATTTATATCATTAAATAGTTTTAATTTTATTTTTTTAAATTTTATTTATTTTTATATGCCTAGCAGAGGCCAGAAGAGGACATTGAATCCCCTGAGGCTAGAGTTACAAACAGTTGTGAGTCACCACTTGGATGCTAGAAATCAAACTTGGGTCCACTAGAAGATTAGCCAGTGCTCTTAAACACTGAGCCATATCTCTAGCCCCAACAAATATTTAAAATGTGTAATAACTCGACACACTAATATCTACAAACTTTCAAGTTGCATATATCCAATTATGTACTGGAAATCTGATCACTCCCCAGACACTTCAAGCTTCACAATTCCTGACCTCTGTCCCTCTGTCAAGCTTCTCCTCCCTCTATATTCCTAGTGCCACCAATCCTACTTCCTTGCCAAATACAAATGGTAATAAACATTCTAAAAGAATTTTGTACTCATTCACATCAGCATATCTAATTTACATGATGGCTCTAGCATGGGCCAATATATTGGGTACATCTTGGATCTCAACCACTTATGTTGAAATGTTCTGGATCATTACTAGAGTCTTTACCCTCTCCAATTAACCATCATCTCTAAGTGTTCTGAACATCGGTTTAAAGGAACTAACATAATGTATTATCTGTATGGCTAAACTGTAAATAATAGGCTGTCTCAACTTGTATACTTGGAGGTATAAATTGGGGTCTTAGATGGACACCCTTTATCAAGGAGGCTTGTAAAGTTATTGACAGATAAAATGCCCAATACTCTTAAATAAACCAAAATAAAATCAAGCTTAGTTTAGAGAAGAAGGAATTAGAAAGGGAAAGGAAGAAGGAAAAGAGGAAGCACATAAGAAATTGCTACCTGCAGTTAGAGAGCATTATCTCCTACTGGTCTACCTGGACCACACCTCTTTTCATCAAAAGTTGACCCCATCCTAACACTCAGTGCCTGTCCTCAGGCTTTTCTTCTACACTACATACTTGTCATTTGATACCTATGTCTACACTCACTAGGACAATTCCTCACACTCTTATGAACAGTTCTCACATCGAAGGTGTCAGTTTGTGTCTGACTCACTACTGAGAAGGCAAAGAAGATAGATGAAAAAGATCAGTGCCGCCGCCACTGCGAAAATAGGGGGCAGCTGTCCTGAACTATTTCCAATATCAAGGTCACAATTTTTCTTGCTTAAGTACCTGGCATTGTGCCGAGGAATACATGCAAAGATAGTGCTCAATAAAACAAAACAACTATGGTGAGTTATAAATTTTGTCCCTTTTCTATAGGCAGACAATTATTTTAAAGGAGTAAGATCCTGGGAGATTGTTCAGTAAGGAAGGTACTTTCATTGCAAGCACAAGGACCTGAGCTCAACCTGGGAACTAAGTACAAAAAGTACAAAAAGGGTATATACTTATAACCCCAGCACTGGGGAAATAGGGGCAAGTAGATACCTAGGGCTTACTAGTCACCAGTCAGCCTAGCTTACTTGACACGTTTGAGGCCAGTGAGATATTCTGTCTTAAAAACAATGAGTCCTATACCAGGGGAACAACACAGGGTGGTCCCTTAGCCACTACACATCTACAAACACACATACACATTGAACATTTTTTTATTTAGGAACACTAGAGATTTTTGGAAAGGACATAGCTTATCTCAGAACTGTGTAAGGTAATATAGTCCCAGATTTACTGGTTATAAAGCTGAATACTATTTCTATATTTATGGTGAAGGCCATTTTTATGATTTTATTTATAATTCAATTTTATAGGTATAAGTATTTTTGCTGCATGTATGTTTGTGTACCACCTGTGTGTCTAGTGCCTACAGAGGCCAGAAGAGGGTGTCAGATCTCCTGGTACTAGATTTACAGACAGTTGTAAGCTGCCATATGGATACTGGGAGTTGAACATAGGACCACCATAAGAGCAACCAGTGCCCTTACCCATTGAACCATCTCTCCAACCTGCCGTTTCTTAATACACCTCATTTTGTCTTACTCCTTCACCAGTCAGAGAGAAAGAACCCTTCTCTCTCAAGAACACTATGGTTTGAGGGTTCAAAATTAGTAACATTTCTTGCTAATTAATAATCTATTTCATGATTGATTGATGACCACATATATCTAAAACCATTGAGCTAAAAAGGTCCTCAAATTCTCAAGCTTCTTTTTTATATTGCTCTCATTCATATAAGACCCCTGCACCACCTTGTTAGTCTCCTTTTGGTGGCTGTAACAAATCCCTAAGACAGTTTGTTTGGCTCATGGTTTCAGAGGGTCAAGTGATCAATTGACTCTGTTGCTTCGGGCCTGTGAAGAGGCATCAGATCAGAGTTGGAACATCTCATAGAGAAAAAATTAAAAGAAAGAAGAGGGGAAAGTACCAGATCTCTCTCAAGGACATACTTTCCAAATGACTAGAAAATCTCTGGGTAGGCACCACCTCTTAAAAGCTCAACACCTGCCAAGGGCACTGATCTGGGGTTCAAGCCTTTAAAATATGGGTTCTTTGAGGATGTTTCAGATCCAAATTTTAGCAATCAATCACTCATCAGCTCAAATTAACAGAAGTAATTTCCCTTAAAGGAAAAGGGCACCTTGCTAAGAGGTCAGTTGTCCCTAAGGAGTGCAAATATTTAAGAGATGGAGCATAGAGTGTAGTGTAGGTGGTTAGAGACTACTGTTCTAGCCTCAAGACCTGAAGTTCCATGGTATCTGGGTCCATGAAGGACTAGAGCAATGGGAGTAGGTACAGTTATAAACTCTGCTGGTTAGGTACCACATTTCACTGAACTCTGTCATTCCATATGTTCATGGTAGAATTCTATTTAAACTGTATGAAACTTCCTAACAGTTCCTCTACAGGTTTAGACACTCTGACTTATAGGTAGGAAATCAGCCCCAAATAATTGGATTAAAGACTTGTAGGTCACCTGATGGCCATGTGGTTCTACAATGTCTTAGTAAAGAAGGTATCTTTGAACTCAACCCCTCTAGGCTTCCACTTCATTTGCAGTGATAACACTGGAAGTTGTTAGATCTGCATGGGATTTATGACAATGTAAGTAAGGTGAGACTCATAGTTGGTACAGTTTACTAGGCAAGGACATGCTTATTTTCAGATACCGGCCTGAGGACTGCTTCTCTACAGATCCTGAATTGGATCCCAAACGCTTTCGAATTAATGACATAGTGTTCCTCTTCCGAAGTCCTGAATGTGTAAGGTAATTCAGAACTTTGTGGGCACATAGTGCTGTCTGGAACCCAGGTAGGCGAAGTGGGTACCCATCTCCCAGTATTAAGGAAGGAACTGCAGAAGGAAGATGGGTGTTGAGCTGACTCCTTTGTTTCAGTTTTCCTCACTGTCATACTCTCTAAGGGCCTGACATGTTGGTTGGGTAGACCCTGACTTACCATGTCAGTATTACTGTGTAGACTGTTAACATGTCAGCCTCACTATGTGGACCCTTACCGTGTTGGCTGCACAACTCCCTTCACAACAGTAGAAGAAATGGGAAATGCTCATTGCTGTCATACTTTTAGCCAAATCTAATACAATCAGCACACATGTGCAACAAATTTAGCACTTAGAGGGCACAAATGGAAATGGCATTTCAGGTCTCATGCGCTATCCAGTAGAACTGGGCAATCCCATCCACTCCTGTGAGAGCAGAGGAGTCTTTATTAGATGTCTAATTAAAAGTGTTTTTTTCGCCGGGCAGTGGTGGCACACGCCTTTAATCCCAGCACTTGGGAGGCAGAGGCAGGTGGATTTCTGAGTTCGAGGCCAGCCTGGTCTACAGAGTGAGTTCCAGGACAGCCAGAGCTACACAGAGAAACCCTGTCTCAAAAAAAACCAAAAAAAAAAAAGTGTTTTTTTCTATTTTCTTCTTATCTTTGCTTTAGAAGTCTGGAGTTTTAAGCAACAATAGTGAGGAAATCTCTAGAGGGAAATGAAAGGTTTCTATGCTATAGTTGAGGTTCCCTTGTTGGTGAGACAGAATCTAACACCTTCCTTTATATGTCTTAAAATTACATCAAAATTTTTTGGAGACTATTATCAGGGCTGTTCTTTGTACATAAGCTACCTTTCAGCCCATTCCCACAAAGAGAAGAGAAGAGACAGAGTCAGGCCAGAAAAAAATAACACAGTGCAAGAAGTTAGCCAGGCTTGTCACTCCCACTACCATCTGCCCCTTCACTTCAGTGTGAGGAAATGAATGGCTCAATCTAGTGTTAGCAGAGAGGTGGGCCAGGCCTGTGTTTCTTAGACCCAGACGGCACCCATACCCCTTCAATGCTCTAGCTCTCCAGCATTCTCTTCTTAACACCAAACCAGTGAGAAGTCTAGCATGGGATGTAGGCCATGGAATGTAGGCCAGTGAGTGGGGCACTTCTGCACATGAGGAGGAGAATAACCTTGTGAATCTGGAGTCCAGTACACTCTGGGTTCTGGGAGTAGCTGACCTTTCCTCCTCCATCTCTCTTCAGGAGACCAAGTCAGGATTCTATATGCTCATCAACCCAATGTGACTCGAGCAGGGGTCCACAGAGTAGCAAGGTGAGTGTGATGCAGAGATAACATCTTTCTGCTGTAAGCAGTAACTGTTTACATGTGACGTTTTTGTTTTCCCTAAAATTCAAATTGAAGAACTTTATTTTCAAGGTCTTCCCATGTGTGAGCAACCGTAAAATAAGCATATTAATAAGTTAAACACATTGTTTTGATGCTTATAAAATAACCCAGTGATTTTGAGCATCTCTTCTATGTTACCACATTTCACATGTTGTATAATTAGAACACAGCCCCTAATATAATGCAGTGGTCCTCTGTGTTGTCAGTTCCAATTTTACAATTTTTTGCAGAATGTTTTTTTCAATCAGGATTTTATTAAGTCAGATTTTCACACAAAAGTTATTTTGAAAGAACTAGTGTGGTAGAAAGTAAATGTAACTGGATAGATATAAAAGCCAGGCAGAACCATGCCCAAATCTAAGTCTTCTGTGTACTGCCAGATTCGGTCTAGCCTTGTCACTAAAAACTAAGTTTCTGTTTCCTTTTCAGTAGGATCAGGGGAATAAAGGCACCTGATATGGTTGTCTGTAAAATGAGAGATGGCCACACCAAGAATTGGGCATGCATGGGGGGCATAATCACTGTCACCAGTGCAAGCCACCGGGAAATGCCATTGTTTATAGCTCTTCCATTTAGGACTATGAAAAGCTCTGCAATACACTATTTCAAAGAAGTAATTTTAAAGTGACTTTTAACATTAATACTTAGGAATGTCAACTCAGCTGCCCACCTAGTGGATCGCATTTCCTTGCAATGTCTCAGAAACTTCTCTCTCTTCTTCATTCAGGGAAGTAAGCAAAGTATACATGACACCGAGGTCAAAGGTCAGTATGAGTGAGGTCAAAGGTCAGTATGAACTCATTTCTGTAGAATCAAGAGGCTGAGTCTTTTCTTTCTCTTTGTGTCACTGGGGCTTCACACATCCTGGGCAAGCACTCTATCACAGAGCTAAGGCCAAGACCAGGCAGCTCCTTTGCAACAATGATTTAATGTGATAGAATAGTCTTGAGGTGATCGTCCTGTAACTGAATATTGAAGTATTTGGGGGTCTTGGCAGTCTAAAGGAAAGGATCTCTACTAAAATGATGCCTTTTAAGGGCATCAACAGGAGGTAGAAAGAATGAGGCAGAGTAAATATGACTACTATATATCCTATACATGTGTGAAAACATCATCAGGAAACCTGTTATTCTTGATACATGTTCATTTTAAAAGAATGACATGTTCGGGAACATTCTCAGCATGGACAAAAATAAATGATGCCTTTTATGCTAATTCTAGGATTTTAAAATCCAAAATATTTCTGAATGTTTTAGTCTCTAAATGCATTTTGCTAGAATCTATAAAACATTCTAAATGTGTTAAATTTTTCACATGGTTTAGCCACCACATGCCGAATCTTCTAGATTTTTTACAACAGGACCCCAAATAAGTCTTTTAGATTTTCCCAGTGATCCAGGATTCCATTGTGCAGATATTTTTTTCTGTTTTCTTCCCTGCGAATCTTCTCAAGTTTAAACTAAAATTTTTTGAGAAAACCCTGCATTGCCCTTTCCCGTCCATCTCTTCTTTGGTGTTCCATAAAACTTCAAACCCCAAGGATTTCAAATACCAGTAGAGCTCATGAGTTTTTCTTACTAGGTGAGCAAACAGACATGGTGGGAGAGCAGCAGTCATCAAGCAGGAAACAGCCTATATCCATCAGCTCTGTGGAAGCACAGCCTCCTCTCCTGGTCACTGCACACGAGGATGGACACCTCCGTTTGTGGACGCTGGAGGTAATGAAGTTTGGTCTTGGCTGCAACTCAAAAGAGATGGGATGATAAAGAAGATAGTTATACACTGCAGCCTTCTTCCACATGGCATTCAACTCAAATGTTTCCCTCTTCCAGCCAAAGTCTATCCACTGACAATTGCTGAACTATACACTAGGTCCATTTTATTACTAAAGGCATTAGGTCATCAAAACGGTTAACAGCTTCAGATTGTTCAAGCTCAGCTGTGAATTGATAATAATAATTTACTGGATATTTAAGTAAAATGTAAGTAATAATGTATTCTATCAGAGGATGCAAGGAGCTAGGGAGATGAGTAAAACTCCTAGAATCTACAATAAAAAAATCTGAACATGATAGAGTACACGTCTAACCCCAGGGCTGGGAGGAGGGGTCAATAGATCCCTTGGGCTTGCTGGCCAGGCAGAGAGCTTGTCACAAAATAAGGTAAATGGTGTTCCTCAGGAGTGACGCTCAAGGTTGTTCCATGGTCTACACACACACACACACACACACACACACACACACACACACACACACACACAACTACACATTCATATTTGCATACCATAAAACAGAATAAAAGAACACTGACATAGTGCATATAAAATGTTGTTATTCTCCTTATTTATCTGTGTATATGTATAATTGTATATGCACTTGTGCACATGTATGCCATGGCGGTAATGAGAAAGTCAGAAGAAACTTGTGAGAGTCATTTTTTCCACTATATAGTTCTCAGGGATCAAATGTGGTTTGCCAGGCTTGGCAGCAAGCCCCTTTACTGGCTGAACCCTAATATAAAACTTTAATGATATAAATTATTGAAAGATGGTATTGCATCACTTTTTCTGTGAAAACAGTGACTTTAACTTGTCAAAAGAGTTCAGGTGATTTGGGATGGAGGGTGTGCATCCCAATTTAAAAGTACAAATTAGGGACCAGTAAGAAAGCTCAGTGGGTAAAATTTAGTTACCACACGAACCTGAGCTCAAACCCTGGAAGAAGGAGAGAAGTAGCTCCACAGAATTGTCCTCTGAGATCCACATATGCAACACACACACACACACACACACACACACACACAATTTAAAAACAGAAAAAGAATTCAAATTCAAAGCAGGGGAACAGACAATGATGGAGTTGTAAGTAGATGACCCATTACGACCCTGAAACTCTGGGAGACACAAGAAAATGAACACTGTGGTAAGCCTTCTACAGGGGACCCAAGAGTGACAACCGTATTGTGTGACCCACACTGAGACCCAAGAACACAAAGCAGCAGGGCTGTTTGCCAGCTTAGTGCCAGTCTGCCCATGTGGTCTAGCTTTGTAATGAAACCTGAGGTTTGAAATCACAAACTGTCTCCCAGATGATCTTGGAATAAAATGTCTTTTATCTGTGGTGAAGAAAACAGAGACGTAGAAGAGACAATATTCAAGGAGTCTTAGAGCTGCTGATTCAAATTCTGCTTAGTAAGTCTCCATTGAGATAATGCTTTGGAAGTCCTTCTAAAGGCTAACTTAGGCCACTCAAAATAGTTTATGTGGGTTCAAACCTTTTGCAATCCATTATTGCTTCAATAGTCAGGTACGTCTGCCTAGCAGTAAGTATGTCTGTTGAACTATGCAGTTGCATTTGATTTTGAAAGGAATGTCTGTGTAAGGAGAAACCATCTAGTTGAAATCCCACACAAGGAATTGTGTGAAAAGACCCATGGAAAACACAGGGAAAAGAGGAAATCGATAACAATCAGCAAGTAGTTATCCATATTTTGAGTTATCCATACTCCTCATTTCAAAGTACTAAGTCCTCATGGATAGCATCAAGTTATTTTTAGTACAGATGGGAAAATCCTGTTACTAGTAGAGATAAAACTTGAGGTATCTTAGGTAGAGTGAAATTCAACTTTAATCTTGCGGTTTTATAGAACTTATTATCATGGAAGCCTTGTTTGCCTTGCTTTGTTCAGGGGAAGCTTCTGAAAGACATACTGCCCTTCACGAAGCACTCCGCCATTTCCCTGACGTCACTGTACACCGACCCATGCTGCAGGATACTGCTGGCTGGAAACGTGGGTAAGTCCTTGTTCTGACCGATGAAGCTGTGTCTTAAGAACCTGCAGGATATAAAAATAGCTCTTGAGAAACACACATGACATTTACAGAGACAAATGAAAGTCTCCAAGAGGTATGCTCACGGTGAGAACGTTACGGCTGCAGGGGGGTGGGTATGAAAGCCAACCTTCTATGTTTGTGGCGTGTGCCCTTCTTCCTGTCTGTCCTCCAGGACCGGGATTTTGAGTCCTTATGTAGGCAGTCCTTTACATGGACAACTTTTGAATGCAGGTGAAGGCACCAATGAATTTATCCTTCACCTTACATAGTGGTCACTTCCTCTGGACATCCTCAGGACTCAGGTTAGTCTCTAAGAATCTGCTGGGCCTTCTGGAGGCTGAGGCTCCAGGATTGTGAAAGTGGACACAGCTACAGACTGGTGCCTGGCATGTCTCAGGGTATCAGCTAACACTAAATAGCTGTATACTCCTAAGGATCCAGGACTCTAGCCCCCATCCAAGGGATCTGGGCCAAATAATATTTGTTTTGCTTGTTCTGTGACAGGGTCTTTCTATGTTGCTTTGATTGGCTTGGAACTCACTATGTAGACCAGGCTGCCCTTGAAATCATAGAAATCAACCTGCCTCTATCTTCTGAGTGTTTGCCACCATGCCTAGCCTACAAATAATTTCTTGTGCTGAAATTCCAGAAGTTTCTGATAGGATTTTTGGGATCTCTTTTGTATAATATTGTATCATCTGAAAGTAGGAATAATTTTACTTCTTTTGCTATTTATAGCCCATTGATCTTCTTCTCCTGTCTTATTGCTTTAGCTAAGATGTCAAGCACTATATTGACTAGAAATGGTGAAAGTCGACACTCTTGTCTTGTTCTGATCTTTGTGAGAGTGCTTTGAGTTTTCTACACTTAACATCATGGTGGCTCCTGGTTTTGCATGCATTAGCATTTATTATGTTGAGATATGTTCCTTGTATCCCAAGTCTCTCCAGAGATTTTATCGTAAAGAGATGCCAATTTGCTCAAAGGCCCTTTAAGCATCAATTCAAGTGAACATATGATTTCTGTCACCGAGTACATTTATGTTCATTGTCATATTTTAATTGAATCATCATCAGTACATCCGTGGAATGAAGCCAACGTGATCCTATTAATGATATTATTGATGTGTTCTTTAATTCAGTTTGCAAGATTTTTTTTCAAGAAATTTTCATCTATGTTCATCAAGGAAATTGGCCTATAATTCTCCTTTATTGTTAGATTTTTGTCTGTGTTTGTTATCAGGCTGATCCTAGCTTATTAAAATGAGCTTTGAAGTGTTTCTTTCCCTTCCAGTTTATGAAACAATCTGACTTAGTATTGATGTTCATCCTTTCTCTTTTTTAAAAATTTGAGGATTTCATGTAGCCCAGGGTGGCCTCAAACTTGCTATATAGCGAAGGACGACCTTGAACTTCTAGTCATGTTGCCTCTAGCTCATGAAAGCTAAGGTTATAGAGGTGTGCCACCACACTCAGTTTTATGCAGTGCTGGGGGTCAAACCCAGGATTTCTCACATGCTAGGCAAGCCCTCTCCCAATCTAGATCCCCAGACTCCAAATTCTTTCTTTTGTATCTGGTTTCTCAGATTTTATTCTATCTACAAATATAAATGCCTGGATCAAAATGACTTGTCATTCTGGGGAGTGTTTGCCTAAAGAATATTACATCTAATTAAGGACTCCAATGTTTACATTTTATACAGAAGGACACGTTATCCTTTGCAGTATCAGTTCCTTCATGGATCCACCTCATGATGAAAAGGTATGAACTTTAGCTTTCCACATAAATACATAAATCATCTCATGTTTGCTGAGCATTGTCCTAGAGACACAGAAGATGGAAGTACAAGTGCCCCCAGTACTCTCCAAGTACAGACTCTACTGCAATTTAAGCTACATGACCCCAGCCTTTGCTTGGATGGATGCTACCTCAAGAAAGAAAGAACCCCTGGATGGTCAAATGTTCTTTAATGGCTTTGAAACAATATAAAGTAGGAACGTGCAGAGTTTTAGCCTGCCTGTTTAAGAACAGCCATAGGAAACTGAGTCAGCAATCGAGAAACTCGAAGAAATTATTTTTAACCCTCTAAGGTCTCAAGGAATAGGAGACACACAGGAAAGCTGCAAGCTCCTAGGACTTTAGTCACAGAGATGACCCTAAGTAGACAGTCCAGAGGACGTGCAATGTCAGTGTGTCCGTCGATGGGTAGAGAGAAACATACAGAATATATTACTGTTGAACAAGCTCTGGGAGTGTCTTCTGAAGCCCCTTAGGGGCTCCAAACTTGAGGACAAATGTTAAAGGAGGTATCAGTTGAGCCTCAAAATGCTTTTGGAAGAGAATAAGCTATGCCTACTCTTTTTGCCAATACCTTACAAATGCCTCCTGTTCCATACCCATCCAGAAAAGAACATAGTCAATGCATTCTCTAGATAAAATTTGCAAGTAAGAATAATCTCTTGGTCAATCTTGTCCTTGGCCTTCACCTCCTGGATCTGCTTTCTCTCTCTCCTGATGGTCTTCACGGTGTCGCCCACGACTACCAACCATCCACTAAAGTCCATGACAAAATGATAAATATCTGAGCTCCTTTCTCCAGCAGGGGTATGTGCAGAGTAATACTTCTGTAAAATTAGGATATTTGTGGCACCTCAGTAAGCAAGAGAAAGCTCATCAGAGCAGAGACTTAATCATTGTCTATCCTAACCACTCATAAATGTAGCTCCCCGATGAGAAATGATTTTGCTTAAGACTGTATTTTGATTCATCCCAAGATCTTCTTGTTGCCGTCTAGAAATTCAAGCAGCTGCTTTCCTGGCGTGCCCATTCTTTAGAAATTATTCAAGTGATCTTCGTGGAAGAAAAGCAGCTGGTGCTTACCGCCTCCATTGATGGCTCAGTGAGGTAAACTCGGATGGCTCCATCCTCTGGGTTTGTAGTATGAGCAGAGTCAGAGCTGGTGCTAATGTTGATGTGTTTGGTTAAGATGCAGTGCTTTGGGTCATCTCTTGGCCTCTTGGCTAAGACCAGGTGTGTATCTGTTCTTACCACTTTAATATCTGATGTGTCCTCTATCTGAGGGCAATATAGCAGACACACTGGGGATCTGGAAGATGGGATTGGAGCTTGCTCCATATATTCCATGAGTTAAGGTTACAACATCTCTTGATGGTACACCCCCTTCATGGGGCTTAAGAAAAAAACCACAGTCTTAGTACATTTATTAAAATAAGTTTATAAGTAAACCAAAAAGTTATATAAAGAAGCTTTGAGAAGCTTATTGCTAACTTGAATTCTTTTTCTATATCCATGGACATGAGGAATCTCCTATGAAAAGGGGGGCAGAAACATGGGCTTCAGAATCATTTTTACACAGACTCATTGATCAAATGAATTAATTAAAAAGTTATGGCAAATCTTTACAGTAGAATTGAGTTTTATGGGATTATTTCAGAGGATAAACAGGATAGGCAGCTCAGAGAACTAGATTCAAACCTGGGGAAGGCCGCAGTAGGAGATCATGGATCAAAAGTTTTAAAAATAGTCATAGGGCACTTGGGAGGCAGAGGCAGGTGGATTTCTGAGTTCGAGGATAGCCTGGTCTACAGAGTGAGTTCCAGGACAGCCAGGGCTACACAGAGAAACCCTGTCTCGAAAAACCAAAACAACAACAACAACAACAAAAAATAGTCATAGAGAAGAGCAGGTAGCAGGTGGACCAGGGCAGAGTTGCAGTCCCAGGGCTTTGGGGGATAAAGAGGCAGGGGATCTCTTAGGCTCAGGAATTTTAAGCCAGATTGAGAAATCTTGTCAGAAAGAGAGAGGGAAGGGAAGGGAAGGGAGGATGTCGAGGAATGAAGGAAGAGAGTGAGAAAAGAAAGGAGAGCAGGAGAGGGAGGAAGAAAGGATAGAAAGTCAATGAGAAAGAAACAGAAAGAGAGAGAAATAAAGAAGAAAGAAAAAAGAAAGAGGGATAGAAAGAAAAAGGAAGAAAGGGAGAAAGAAAGAGACAGAGAGGGAGGAAGGAAGGAAAAGAAAGAAGGAAAAGACTTTTATAAAGAAGAGAGACAAGAATTGGGAAGGGAGGGAGAGGACAGGTGAGGAGGACAGGAAAGGAGAGAAGGAAGGAAAAGAAACAAGAGAAGGGGAAGAGAGCCACCCAAATAAAAATCACCCAGTAGAGAGAGAGAGGAAGTCGGCTAGTTATTTCAGTGTGGTTGACTTTTACATAACCTACTTACTTGAACTTAACTAATTAATTGTAATCAATGCTAAGCACGTGTACCCAAACTACTAAAAAATACATAGACTTATATAAAGAAAAGGAAGGGAAATGTCATGACATTTCTAAAGACAAACTGCTGCCCACCTGAAATGTTTTCAAGTCATGGCAATGAATCGTGTTCTTAAAAGAATGGAGTTAGACCATATTAGGACATCTAGCAAGGCTTCGAGTACATGAGGCCAATTAAAACACAAATTAAAAGGAGGAAATATTTATCATCACCATCATCATCATCAGGATCCTTGAATTAAAATTCAACAGATCCTGGCTAACTCTGTGGGCTTGATGATGGGGGTTTAGTTGGGGACACAGCTGTATAGTACCTAGTAGGCATTGCTGTAGATTTGAACACTTAAACTTCTCTTTAAAGAAGCCACTAGAGGGTATTGGACTGGAACTAAATGACTTAAGGTTGAAAGCCATGTTGTAGGTCAAATCAAGAGGACATGAGCTTCAACTAAAAGGGAAAGTGAGAGATCAACATGGAGAATGGGACCTGCCCTGTACAACCAGGGGAACCCTGACGCCATTCCAAATAGAATTCACTAAAGACCTATAATACAGGAAGATCCAGGGGAACTTTAGAGATATCAAGATCAAGATATATATCTCCCCCCTGTAGAGGGGGCAAATATATAGAGCGATTTCTTGTGTCAAAAAAAGTGACCTGTTGTTTTATTTGTAGGAAAAAAATGGTACTTTTACCAATTCCCTTAATAACTTGGTCTTCTGGTCTTTACTGGGCTTATTTTCAGCTACCCATCCACAGAAATGTTTGATGAAGGTTGTTGTACATGTATTTGTGCATGCATGTGAGTGCGTGTACACATGTACACATACCAACCACGGGTATAGAAGCTTCTGTTGCTGTGAGCATTTTCCTCTTTCCTCTGTCTCTTTAGGCTGCTATAACAAAGCACTTTCAAATGAACTGTTTACACACAAGAGAAATATATTGCTCATGGTTCTGGGGACTGGAAGGTCTAAGATCACCTATCAGTAGATTGAACAGTTAGAGCTTGCTCCCTGCTTCATAAATGTCACCTGCCTAGCTCCTTACATGGTACCAGCTCTCCATCATAGCCCCAGAACACGTGATTAAATGAAATGAAATGAAATGTGGTTTTAAGCATACATGTGCACGTGAGTACGTGTGCATGTGTGTGAGACACACAAGTGCATGCTCGGGTAATGGGGGTGCACCTATGTGCCCTGGTGCCCATGTGGAGGTCAGAGCACAACTTCATGGAGTCAGTTCTCTTGTTCCACTTTTCTATGAATTCAGAGGATCAGACTCATGTCATCAGGCTGAGCAATAAGTGCCTTTTCCCTCTGAACCACACAGGTGGCCACCAGGGATAGGCTCCTTAGGCCCGGAGCTTCAGACTTCAGTCCTGAGTGGTGTGGCATCCGGCAGTGAGAGAGCCTCCTGATAGAGGCTGAGAACCTATCACTTCTAGAGACTTGAGAATCACACACAGAAAGGACCTATGACATGACTTTCAAAGTGACCAGTGCAACAAGTATACCCTGCTTCTTTTTAAAACAAAGAAGATTTTATTTATTTTATGTATATACTCTGCTTCCTTACAGCCTATTTACTGTGAACTCATCCACTGATCCGGTCCCCACATGCATGCTCCCAACAACTCTCTCTAGCGCCACCAACTGGAGACAAAACGTCCAACACATTAACCTTTGGGCATATTCTCTAAACCATGGCATAGTGGAAAGGGTCAGACAGCTCCATCAGAACTCTTTTGTTAGAGACACTACTATACTTTAAATGTTCCCTCTAAAACTCCTGTTAAAATTTCATCACCGATGTGAGGCATTAAGAGAGTAGGAACTTAATTTGACGGTGATATTTAGAGGTTAGGATTCCTAAGAAGTAGCCAAGGTAATGACGTGAGGCTGTAAGGTAGGGTGCTGATGTATGAGACTGCGGTTCATAAAAAAGAGAGGGCTGGCAAGGTGGCTCAGAGGGTAAAGGTACTTTCTGCAAAGCATACATAGTAGAGAGGAAAGCAACTTTCGCAAATTATCCTGTAACCTCCACACAAGAACCCATGTGCACGTGCGCACGTATGCGTGCGCGCACACACACACACAATCAATAAATATAAAAAATGTTAAAGGATAAAAGTCACAAGTAAGGATAAACTGCCTTGTCCTGTGATGCTGTTGGACAGCCTTCGGACTCTTTAGAGAGCCCCTACAGGCATGGCGGACTTCACCCTATATGACCATCCAGGTTTGAATCTCTCAGTCTCAATATGTCATGAGGTCAGTTGTAGAAAAGAGACATAGACTAAGGCAAGCACTAATTCCATTTATAAAGGTGGAATTTTCATGACCTAAACACTTTCCAGAGACTCCCATCTCATGCCTTCCTATTAGGAATCAGGGTTCAACATGACTGGGGGGGGGGGGGGACACAGACATTTAGACTAGTGCACTGTTCAAGCCAGTCGTCCTTGGCCTGGAGAAATTATTTTTATAATTCCTTTAAGTGGAACACTCCCCAGATACTCAATTCATAGAGCTTGTCTCTATTAATAGCTGTCTCAAAGCACTGCCGCCTTTGTAAGTAAGCCACATCCTTGGCTAATATATGCTGCCACAGTCCCAAGAGGCACACACTCCAACATTCTAAATCTTGTTTATAAAATGATTATGACTTTTCAATGGAGAAAAATACATAATTGAGACTTAAGCCTGGTCCATTGGACAGGAAATTGGAAGCCTCATGATGGCTCAGGGACCGTGTCTAAGGTTCAGGATGTCAGGTGGGGCTATTCACTTGGGACAGAGCCATGAGGAACAGGAAACATTGTGAGGCTGGAAAGCACATCACTTTAGTATGGGTCTGGAGCAGAATTCATTTAGCCTCTTAACCTTCTTGCTTTTCTGTTTAAAGGGCTTGTTATAAATGCTCTTGATAACTCTGTTTCCTTATTGGTAACAACTGTGGGAAGGCCATGCTCCCTCAGTAATGCTGTAAACTAAAGTACAGGAGGTATGTAAGATGCTCATGTTAAATCCTCAGACAATGCCAAGTATGATGAGTCTCATCTGTATACCTGTGCTTGTTTCTCCCCTTAGTAACTACCTCCTTGAGGAAGTCTCTGCCTGAGTTACATAGAATCTACTTAGCCCCTTTAGGTTATCCTCCTTCTTGGTCAGTACAGTAGAACCTCTGGTTAGTGCTGAAACTAAGACATAACAAGATGTCTGTAGAGAGGCTAACACAGAAAGAGCAGTATCTCATGAGAGAGCCTTGTCTAGCCAGGAACTTCCTCTAAATCTCTGGGTAGCTGGACCAGGCTCTCAAAAAAAAAAAAAAAATGAAAACAAATGAAGACATAAAACATCTCTCTGTAAGATACAGAGCACACATCCCTGCTAATGGGATTCTATATTAATTTAAATCACCTGGGCAACTTGGGGAAGCTTCATGGGGCCAATGGATAGGGAAATAATACTGATAGGTAAAGAAGAACTTACCTTGTCATTCTTCCTCAATACTGAGCTGGGAACTTTGGAGAGGAGGGATTGTACTTGGAACGTGCAGGGAATTCAGTATCACTAAAAGCAGCTCCAAATCTCTCTTCTCACGAGTCCTGTTGATGATGATTTCCTATTTGGACAGATGAAACAGAGCCCATGGTAACACCTAACTTAGCTCATCAACACTCAGCATGGGTTCTGATGAGCTTGTGGTAGCAGGGTTGTTTGGAGGGAAAGTCTTTCTTGGTTTCTAGCTTTCATTGGTGAAGATTGCAGGCAAAAGTTCAAGATGGCTAATGCCAAAAAGTTACAGGTTAGAATTCTGACTGATAAAATGTTCACGTTGAGGGCTGGGAGTGTAGTCCTGTAACAGGATGGTTATCTGGTATGCTTGAGACCCTGAGTTCCAAAACACAGATCTACATATGTTTAGCTCTATAGCATTTAGGAAGAAGACTCCTGAAAGAACTTTCCAAGGCAATCCATAAGCTCTAAAGTCAGAGATCAAACTTACTTCCGACCATCCAGTTACTTCCCCTCCCTTCCTTCCCTGCCCCTCCTCCAGGCTCTGGAATTCTTCCACTGGTCATTACTGTGGGTATTTTGGACAACGAAGAATGTTTGAATTATCCCAAACAAGTGACTTCATTTTGCCTTGTGATGTTAGTGAATATCCCATAGAGATTAAAGAAGAAAGCAAGTTCACAGAGAAGAAGCAAAAATATGAATATCCTCTGATATTTGACCGGGAAAGGTGAGACCATTCAGTTTTCTTGAAATAAACAGACAAGAACTAAATTATTACTATGGGGTGGCACTATGATGCAATGGGGAATTGAAAATCAAACTTTTCAATAATTTTGAAGCCTCATGGAAGAGAGAAACGTGTGAATAAAAAATTATAATTCAGTGCAGTCCTAGAAACTTTAGATTCTTAATAACTAATTGGCAATACCAAAGAAGAAAAAAAGACATTTGTGTCAGCAGAGGCACCAAATAACTCGAGACCATGATGTGATATAATCCTACATATGGAGCCTAGGGGGAAGTAGAGAAATGTAGTAGATAAAGCTACAAAAAGTCAAATAGAACCAGTTTCTGGATGCTCGTGCATGCAATCTTAGTACTCCCAGGGCTCTCATGGGCTACCTAGCAAAACTCTCTGTTAATAAAACAAACAAACAAACAAACAAACAAACAAAAAACCACCATAAAAATGAACCGAAGAAGTGGTTCTGTGGTTAAGAGCACTTACTGTTCTTGTACAGGATCACAGTTCAGTTCCCATTGCAGGTGGCTTATAACCATCTTCCAAGCTGGAAGCCTCTTGAGGCAGTTGTCAAAGACAAAGTCCTTTTAGAGAATCGTAAGTGAGTCAAAACTAGGAAGACTGGATGTTATTGTTTAGTGCCAGGAATGCAATAAATGCTGGAAATAAGAATTGAAGCTAAGAGTCAGAAACTGCAGGACTCAAAACCACAACCAACTTGGGGAAAACAGAAAAGGTCTCCAGATGACTGAAAAGCAGCACCAAGAGGCTCAAGGCTTGTCCTGGCTGGACAGTAAGGAACAATAGAAAGGAGCCTGGCTAAAATATATGAGATAGACTTGTAGAACCAAGCCCGTCGAGATATGGCCAAATTCAATAACAAGAGATAATTAGCTGTATTTGGGGGGTAATTTTCCAGACTTTAATATCCATGTATCTTGTACTAATTACTGTTTGCTGGTATGACCAAATACCTGGCAAAGATAACTCAAAGAAGAGTTTGTTTTGGCTCACACTTACTTGGTACCACTCATCTTGGCAGGAAAGTCATGGCGACAGGAGCCTGAAGAAGCTGACCATGAAGCAGAGAATGACAGAATGTTGCTTATCTTACTTTTTCCTTTGGGTTCTGTCAGGACCCAGACCATGGAATAATTTAGTGTAGGGTTTCTCACTTCAATCAACCTAAATGCATAATCCCTCCCAGCCATGCCCAGAAGCTTGTTTCTTGGGATTCTAGCTTCTGCTGAATTGACATCAACTATCATGTATCTTAATTAATACTTCAGACTATGTCTTCTAGTTTGTGAATGTGAGCCTTCTTTATGTATGGGTCCTTTGAGAACCAGAGTCTTGTAAATGCATCTTCATATCCCCTGTTTTTAGATCAATGTCAGCACCCAACAGGCACTCAAAAAATTGTTCTGAAAAACTAGTAGTGAATACTACAAGCACAGGGGACAAGCTGAACTTGTAGATACCAAAGCACAAAAAGGTCATCACATCTCAGATAATTTAAATGTATGATCTGTGCTTACATTTTGTTTTTAAAAACTAAGTTTGCTCTGCCTTGCAAGTTATGCCTTGTTCTACAGAATGACTCTGTAACATTACATTTGTTTGTTTGGTTGTTTGTGATGGGGACGAACAGAAAGTACATGCAACAGCAAGTCTGTGGAGGTCAGAGGACAGCAGCCAGTAGTCAGTTCTCCCCTTCCACCATGTGGATCCTGGCAATTGAACTGAGATCATCAATCAATCAGTGGTACCTTCACCACTGAGCTTTCTCTCTGATCCTAGAATGATCCTGTTTCAAGATATATTATTGATTTCATTCTAAAGGTGTCTTTAATGCTCAGTTATGACTTTCTAAATATATATGTACATAAGTTTTAACTATAGAGGGAACTTCCCAAGGCCACTCAAAAGTCAAGCATTGAATTTATGACTTTTCCCATTTTTACTATATAGGGCTTCCTCCGAATGACAATTGATGATTTTAATTTCATGGACCATTCTGGAAGAGTAGAAATTACTGTAGTTTCCCTAGAGAGAGATTTGGGAAGCAAAATGGAATAAGAATCATGTAGAGTCAGTGTCATTGGGACTGGTGCCATGAGAGTCTGGCAATGTGGGGAGCAGAGAGGGAGGACACATGGATACTTGATCATTTGGCAAGGAATGAAAGTTATAGCTATGTACTTGACTTTTGTTTGTATTTTTGTATGCAGATGGAAAAAAATGAGCTCAATGTCTTTGCTTTTCAAACGTTCACCTCCCAATCCCTTTGAAGTGCAACATGAATTTAAATTTTTCAAGTCTCTTTCTTCTCCAAAGGTAGCTAAGATAACAAAACTTACCTGTGCTTTTGAATTTTTGAATTCAAATATTCTCACTCTTGTAACATTAGCTTTTTGTTGTTGCTCTTTAAAAACTGTCACACCTTTTTTGGCATAGACAATACAAATTAATTCTCTTATAGATCGGAGGTAAGAAACAAAACTGAAATGAAAGCTGCATGTGAGTCTCATGGTATTGAAACCGAAGTGTAACTGGAGCTGTGTTTCTTTTAAGAGATTCAGGAGGATGGGGAACCCGCATTCCTCACTTTGTGTACCCCCTCCCTGTATCATCAAAGTACAAATTGCAGGTTCTCTCTGAGCATGTAGTCACAGGTCTCCCTGACTCAGTGGGAAAGGTTCTGTATTTCTGAGGAGTGGAATGATTATTCTGGGAACACTTAAGTAAGTCAAGAGTACCTCTGCCCTCAGATGTAGCGTTCATGTGTAGTAAGCCCAGTTTAAGGGCTGGCACTGACTGTTTCAAACATCCCTGGCAGTGAGTGTCCATTCTGGGGCACGTTTTCTTTACTGTGCAGTCTGAGAAAAAAATGAGCTGTTATTATGTACCATGCTAGAAGATGGATGTAGTGTGAGGTCAGAGGTCTGGAATTAATTAATGAACTAATTCCCTCTGGCTCACCGACAAATAAAGTCCAGGCTGCCCCATGGCCTAGTGGTCTACCAGTCGCACTCACTGTCTTTCTGAGCTTTCTGTCCCTCTCATGTAACTCATGTGGGGTACCATTGACATAGGTAGTGTCACCTCTTTAGTACACAGAGAAATGCACTTCAACAGCATGATGGGATTCCACTCTGGGCATTCCAGGATCTAAATAGTCTGTGATACCACATACAGTAATCTTCTGTTTGTCAGACAAACAGAAGTGGCAGTCATACAAACTGGTATAAAGTCACTGAAGATCAATGTGGCAGTATCTGGCAAGGTTAAAAATAGCCATGTGTATATCATTTCGGGAAATGGGCATAAGAATGCTTGGTTTACATAGTGAGTCCCAGGCCAGACTAGGCTACATAGAGACACTTGTTCCCAAAGTCAACACACACACACACACACACACACACACACACACACACACACACCCCAAACTAAAGGTGAAATGATAACTGAAATATTAAGTAAATTAGTTTACATCCTTAGAAAGGCTTTGTAGAGTCATTGAAACACTGGAATACACCAAATTTCTTCTCTTAACTTCTTAGCGACCCACCTCACTTATCTGGTGAGAGTATAGGCTTCCACACCAGTTGAGTTGAGATGTGATTCACTTGGAGTCTCAGATTAAACTAGTCAGTTTTCTGATAATTTCCTTTTGACACACAGTTTGCAGTGACAATAATATCACTATAATCAAGTTTCCATTGGGGCAGCCCCTTTCCCTAATTTATCATCAACAGAAAACTTGCCTAAGATCTACATCAGTGAGTCAGGTTTGACCCCCAAATTTTGATGGATATTTGATGGATAGAATGTGCCCCTTCCAGTAAATCATTGCTTTGTTTTGTAGATTCACCGATATGCTTTGGAAGGTTTCATGACAGAAAACCGAGAGGCAGGGATTGTTTTTGGTTCTCTGCCTATATACAGGGTAAGTTAGAAGTTTCTAGAACTAAAGTGGTAACAGAACAATACAAAATCTTACTTCTCATTGCTGACACGATCAGCCCTCTGATGCTTCCATAACTGTAGTGGTTCCTGTCCTAGGCAAGTTTTGGGTCATGTATATCAGTGGCTTAAATTCACCTCTGCTGTTGCACAGAAGAGCTTGGAGTTCTACAGTTGTAGCAGTTCATACCTCCAGGATAAGGCCCAGATGCCTTAGAGGAACATACAAACTTTCTACGGTCTGGCTCTGCTGGACCTTTGGGCCCTGTTTTCTACTGCACCCTCTCCATACTGTCCCTGTAGTCCCCCATGGCTTGAGTATCACTGGATACTCCATGACTGGGCTTATACTATTATCTTCCCAAAATTCATCAAATCCCTCACCAAAATCTCTGCCCCAAGTAACCAGTGTTAAGTACCTAGTGAATACAGCCAGAAAATAATAACCCAAATACCAAATATGTCAGCTCAATATCAACATAGATCTTAATCATTGCTTATCTTTATAAAGGACATGTTCACTGTAGTAGATAACAAACAACAATGATGCTGACCGTGACCAAGAATTAACAGTGAACGGCTGAGGAGCTGGTTCAGTCATTAAAGGTTTTGCCATACAAATATAAAGACTTGAGTTTGGGTCCCCAGCACCTATGTAAAACTATAGAGGGCACCTGTAGTCCCTGTGCTGGGATGGCAGAAATAGAAGAATCCCTGGGGTTCTTGGGTAACTATTCTAGTTTGATCAATGAGCTTGAGGCTCAATGAGAGACCAGTTCTCAAAAACCAAGGTAGAGGTCTGGGAAATGTTTTAGTGGGTAAAGTACTTTCCATACAAGCATGAGGACCAGAGTTTAGATCTTCAGAACTTGCGTAAAAGCTGGGAAATGAAGACAACTCATTTGCACTCCAGATGCCTAAAAGACAGAGGCAGAGGATCTGCTAGGCCATCTGGCTAGCTAGAGCAGCCCAAACTGGCAAGCTCCAATTTTCCTACATCAGTGAATGAAGCAGAGTGATCAGGAAGGGAACTGAGGTCAACTTTTGACCTCCACAAGCGTGAGTGCACATCACATATACTTGAACACTTATGTACACAGAGAGAGAGACGGGGACAGAGAGAGAGACAGAGACAGAAACACAGAGAGAGACAGACAAAGACAGACAGAGAGACAGAGAGATCAGAGAGAGAAAGAGAGACTTAAATTCCCAGTACTATGAAGACAGAAGCGGAAGGGTGTAGAGTTTAAGGCCAGCTTGAAATACATAAATCTCAAAAGCATGGGGCTGGAGAGATGACTCAGTAGTTAAGAACATTTGCTGTTCTTCCAGAGACCTGGCTTCAATTCCCAGCATCCACATGATAGCCCACACTTTCCTGTAACTCCAGTTCTAGGGTGTCTGGCACCCTCTTCTGGCTACTGAAGACACCAAGAACACACACATAGTACACAGAAATACATGCAGGCAAAACACCTAAACACATCAAAACAAAATTTTTTTGAAAAGTGTAATTAGACAAACCAAACTAACTCAGGGAGAATGACAAAGAGAACAATGGATCTCCAAAAGGGGCATGTGGCTCGAAGCAGATACACCTTTCACATGGCACCCCCAACCTCAGCTTCCCGTTGCAGAAGTAAACACTTTAGGCGTGCTTGATGAAGTCTGTGCTTTGCAGGTACCAAGTCCCACGAGTCTAAGATTCCTCCCCCTCATTGGCTCTGAAGCACAAAGAGATTCCGTGGAGGGCGTTTACATGAAGAAGAAAGGTCATGGTCATGACAGGGTAAGTTACCTGCATTCCACAGAGTGGTCTAATTCCATACCCACATACTCACCCACACACACACAGAGAGAGACAGGAGAGAGAGAGAGAGAGAGAGAGAGAGACAGAGAGACAGAGAGACAGAGACAGAGAGACAGACAGAGACAGAGAGACAGACAGAGACAGAGACAGAGAGAAAGAGACAAACACATAGACACACAGAGACAGACAGATCAGACACACACACATAGACAGAGAGAGACAGAGACAGAGACAGACACACAGAGACAAAGTGTGTTCTTAATTATTTCTCTGTCACCCAAAACATTCTAACCTAAAATTATTTCCGTGCATGTTTTCAAGGATAGGTATTCTCCAGATATGTATGTGTTTAGCTTAGTGAGATAAAATCCATATGTTCATTGGGTAGAAGGGGAGGAAAATCAAATACAACCAGTGAGTCTGAACAAATGAGGCTACCCTGATGCAACTCCAAATAAGTTCTGTAAGTACATTTAGAAGTCAACTGGATATGACATGGCTGAGCAACTGTAACTGTCCTCACTTTGGGACCTTACTGTACCTATGTGGGCAGCGGGAGCCCTGGTATCAGTGAGCTTGCTAGCAGTGTTTGTCCCCATGTGTTAACAGAAAATAACATGCAGTGCTTTTAAAATTTCAAAGTGTTCTTATTATAAAGGATTCCCTTTTTACAATTAAATCAGAAGGAAATGGGAGGTCCTTCGTAAATGTGGGGAGTTGGTACCAAAGATCACATGCTGATTAAACGACAAGCCTGAGATCTTTCCTGTCAGATTTCATGATCCGATCTTATTCCAGTAGCACTAGAAGCTTCCGTGGGCCTGACTTAACCTGTGCTCCCTTATCTAATCATCAGCGTATGTCCAACATTAAGAGAGGGGCGTGGTCCAGCATACGGCTTTTATTGCCCATCACTAACTCAGTACCTGATAACAGACACACTGACAACACTAACCACTTTTAAAAAGCCATTTTTATTAAATCAAGATGGAAAATGTCTTCATGATATCGTTAGCTTTTGCACTGAGTGGTGCTCTGGATGAGGCCCACTAATCAGCCATGCTGTCAGTTAGTCAGGAAGGAGCTACTGGCAATAGAGGAGTTTTCTATTAAAAACAAACAAACAAAAAAACCAACCAAACAAAAAACTAACAAAAAAACGTGCTTTTAGTTGTAAGGAACAGATGAAATGGCATGATGTGAATAGTCCAAAGGTAAAAAGTAAATGTATATACCTACCTGTTGGGTTTTACAATTCATATATTTAGTTCCCCAAATTTTTACCCTTTATATTTTTATCTAATTTAACATTAAATATGTTTATTTCTATGCAAATACTAAGCTTAGAAATGAAGATGATCACATAGCTTTTATGAACCAGCATAATGGAATTAAAAACTAGTCAGGGCTAGAAGGGCAGGGATTGGTAACTCCATGGCAGTTAATGAGCATGCACAAGGCCCTGGGTTCAACCCCTAAGCACCATAAAAATCAAATAAAGGGTCTGGTGTGGTGGCACATGCCTTTATTCCCAGTACTCAAGAAGAGACAAGCAGGTTTCTGAGTTTGAGTCCAGCCTGGTCTACAAAATGAGTTCCAGGACAGCCAGGGAAACATGTCTCAAACAAGCAAACAAACAAAGTTTATAGAAACATCCAGTCACAGAAAAAAAAAATGTGTGTTGAAGATAGCATATATGCCAACATACTCCAAAGGAAACCTAATGATAAAAATTCTCACAATTTTATTTTAGATGAAAAATTATACTCAGGGACCTTGGGAGATAGCACAATTGCTAAAGTGCTTGGCCTGCAAGCATGGGGACCTGAGTTTGGATCCTCAGTACCCACATAATATGCTGGGTGCAAAGTGCATACCTGTAATCTTTGCACTGAAGAGATGGATACAGGTGACCTCCCAGACTAACGGGCCAGCCAGTTTAGCCAAATTGGTGCACTCCAACAGTACAATAAATGAATACCCTCAATTTTGCAGTTACAAAAACTGAATCATGGGAAATAAATAACTATCAAAGATCCCTCAAAGAACCCAGTGACAGAGCTGGGATTTAAACTGAGAAATTTACATGTTTGATTAAACCTGGATGTTTAAATTTAACACCATATAATTCAGAGGTCCATGAGCTGCTGTCATCTCCTGTTAGGAGTAGCCTTCTGAGAGTATACAAACAATGCCAGCCTCCTCATTGGTTTATCTTTCTCCCAACCCCCATCACCATCTAACTTCTTGTCATACAGTGATCCGATCCCCCCTTTCTACAATGGCATCTTGGTGTTCTGTTGTTCTTGTTGTTTTGAAAACTCATTTCTCTTCATTGTCTTTATTTTATGGGATTGTAAATCCTATAAAGGCACATGTTTTGACTGACTCGTACTGGAAAGGAAGGAAAACCTGCTGAGTAGTGAGCTGAGGAAAGAAATGAAGGCAGCACCTAAAATGATGAGAGGCAGACACCTGCAGCATGGGCATGCTCCCTCTGCAGGGGTGTGCAGTCATGAACAGGGAGGAAGGAGCAGAGACAAGACCTGTTAGAGTGTTCAGGCCTAAACGACCTGAAGACAGAGGCTGGGCCTCAGAGCTTTCTGTCTCCTTACCTTGTGTGTCTCTTCTTCCCTTTATATGTTATAAAATTTTGTAAACAAATCCCAGAAATATCTCAGGAATTTCTGGTATTCAACTAGTATTCCATAAATGCTGATTGAATGTTACTACCAATGTATCTATCTATGTATCTATCAGGAGTCAGCTCTTGCCTTCCACAGTGAGGTCAGAGGATAGAACTCAGGTTGTCAAGTCTGTGCAGCCAGTACTGTTAGCAGCACAGCCATCTCAATGTCCCAAGGAATGCTTTTGAGACAAGGCCCTTGCTAGCCTGGAACTTGTTATGTTCTGAGCTGTGATAGATCCTTGCTGACCCTTTCCAGCTTGTGTACATGGGTCCTAGAATGGATAAGTACCTCATTAAGTAGCTCAGCAGCTCTTCTACAACCCTTGGGAGTCCCACCCTCTCCTGTCAATACTCTTCTGCCTGGGGATGCACAGGATTGTTGAAATCACTTCATTGCTTGTCTAAGAGGAGAAGAATCTTTAGTGGTGGAAGTTGGGAAATCACACTTGTCTCTAATGCCTTTTACTAACCAATGTACCCTTTATCCTGCAGTCACGGAGGAAAAGCATGAAAAGGAATTTAGTCCAACAGATAAATCTGGCTTCATCCTTCTTCCCAACCCCAAGCAAGTGAAGAGGAAGCCTCAGAACTGGCTGCTGTACAGGAGGCCACAAGGTCCAGATCTAGTCAAGATGAGGATGCCACACCATCAGATGGTTACACGTCTCTCTACCTCAGGCCATCCTGGTAATGGAGATTGCTCGAGGGGCTCTGAACACCTCACAGGGCCTGCAGCCAGTTTGCCAACTTTTTACACATAGAAAAACATAACAAATGGGCAATGTCTCTCGTCATTGTCAACAAGGTGGCACAAGGACATAAACAAATCAGTAGCCTGGGGAGACCCAAATGATATGGTTAGCAGTGATTAGCTTTGCACCTCCACCTGTTCACCCCAATCTATAACCAGAATTAGAGTGTGTGCAGTAAGAGGCAAATCATGTGTGTGTCCTGTTGTGTGTATACAAAGAGGACCATTGTCATTGTTCCTTTGTTGATTTGAAGTACTAGGGATTGAACCCAGGGGCCTGACGTGCTAGGCGGGCTGGTTACATCAGTGGCTCTGTATTGAAATAAGGTCTCCCTAGCTCGATCTGGGAGGGTACATTTAAGGTTACACTGCTTCAGTCTCCAGATCTGCTAGGAAAATTATTACTAAAAGAAGGAGAAAGGGGAGGAAGAAGAGGAGGAGGAGGAGGAAGAGGAAGAGAAAGAGGAAGAGAAGAGGGAGAAAGGGGAGGAGGAAGAAGAGGAGGAGGAGGAAGTAGAAGAAGAAGAGAAGAAGAAGAAGAAGAAGAAGAAGAAGAAGAAGAAGAAGAAGAAGAAGAAGAAGAAGAAGAAGAAGAAGAAGAAGAAGAAGATCATCTCTCTCCAGCCTTCCAATATGTGCCTGCTTTATTGGGCGGGGATAGTGTCACCTGGGAGCTGTGGAGAACTCCCAGACTGGAGCTGTGACAACAAATACTGATTGGCTGATTAAAACTACAGTGCCATGAATAGGTTGAAATGTTGCAAGTTCAGAGCCAAATTATCTTAGAGACACCTTTAATTTC
Source organism: Uromys caudimaculatus (assembly GCA_028551405.1). Lineage (NCBI taxonomy): Eukaryota > Metazoa > Chordata > Mammalia > Rodentia > Muridae > Uromys > Uromys caudimaculatus. Next base: position 17,983,454 of record CM052711.1, on the reverse strand, counting down.
TTTAATAGTCATTAATCGTCTTCCTCTATGCATGACCCTATGTCTGTTGTGGCCATTAGATACATCCCTTGGAATGTATAAAGAGACCCCTAGTTATTAAAGGGCTAAGGATGCTATCAGATAGCATCTAAGGCCTAAAGCTGAGTCCCCCCCCCCCCACTTTGCTGTAGCCTGCCTACCTGATGTACTTTTAGTTGCTGTTTTATTGCTGTGTAAAAGCACCATGACTTAAAAAGGGATACATATAATTGAGGACTTGCTTTCAGTTTCAGTGGGTTAGTCTATTATCAGCATGGTGAGAAGCAGACAGACAGGCATGTCACTAGAGCAGTAGCTGAGACCTTCCCATCCTGATTCACAGACAACAGACTGAAAGACACTAGGTCTGGCCCAAGCTTTTAAAGCTGCAAAGCCCACTACCATTGACCCACCTTCTCCAGCAAGGACGCACCTTCTCCAGCAAGGACAAATCCAATTCCTGCAAGACCACAGCTCCTAACCCTTCTAAACGGTCCATCAGTTGGGGACTAAGCATGCAATCAGATGAGCCTGTGGGGGGGATTTTTACTTAAATATCACTTGTACCCACAAAGCTATCCAAAGGTATTAGGTTATGACTTTCTTTGTTTTATTACTATAAAAGTTCATGATATTGCTGCCTTGTTAGCACTTGATATTTGGAAAAACCCTGCTCTGTGCTCCTGGACCATGGTCACTTTTATTTGGCTCTGGAATAAACTCTTTTATCCTTTGAGGTTAGGGTTGTGTCTTTTGTCAACAGAAACAATATTCAGAGTTTTTTTTTTTTTTTTAAGAGAAAAGCTCTTTTTAATATACAATTCTGAAGAAAAAGACACAGTACAGAGAAGACTCTAAAAATATGTGCCATTTTGATTTGACATACAAATGTGGTTTTGACAGGTCCTGGTTGCAACAAATTTTTGTTAGCTTTTCTTCAAGCCTGGTACTTCAAAGAGTTAAAATCTTTGTGATCTTCTAGCATAGCCCCATTTTTTTTTTTTTTGTAGTTATTTTTTTCTTTTTATTTTTAGATACTTTATTTACATTTCCAATGTTTCCCCCTTTCTACGTCTCCTCTTTGGAAACCCACTATCCCCTCCCCCTCCCCACCTCTATGAGGGTATTCCACCTCCCACCCACCCACCCACCCACTCCCATATTCCCACCTTGACGTTCCCCTTAACTGGGGCCTCTAACACCCTCAGGCCCAAGGGCCTCTCCTCCTCCTGATGGCCAACAAGGCCCTCCTCTGCCACATATGTGGTCCAAACCATGGGTCCCTCGATGTGTATTCTTTGGTTGGTGGTCCAGCCTCCAGGAGGACCGGGGTGGGGGATCTGGCCAGTTGACACTGTTGCTCCCTCCATGGGGCTGCAAACTCCCTCAGCTCCTTCAGTCCCTTCTCCCACTCCTCCATCAGGGACCTTGTTCTCAGTACAGTGATTACTGTAAAGTGAAACTTGGGTATTCCGAACTT
>CM052711.1:17964125-17981856 GCA_028551405.1 Uromys caudimaculatus | reverse complement strand
TCACCTGAGTTTTTGGTCTTAGCCATTCTGACTGGTGTGAGGTGGAATCTCAGACTTGTTTTGATTTGCATTTCCCTGATGACTAAGGATGTTGAGCATTTCTTTAGGTGCTTCTCAGCCCTGTGGATTTCCTCAGTTGAGAATTCTCAGAAATTGAAGTCAGAAATTGTTTCTGTTTGGTTTAGAAATGGGTCCAGATTAATAGAGCTTGCTGGGGTCATCTTGTTCTCTAAAAAACTGATCATAGTGCTTTTACCACATGATGAATTGCCACCAAGTGCAGTGGGCTCTCAGCTTGGTGATCATGAAACCAAAACAAGCACAGCCAAGATATAAGGGGTGAGATTTATGACTGGGATCACATAAAGAAAAGCAAAGTTCTCCTCAAACTAAAGGATCATGGATCTGTTATTTAGGTGGTCTACACACACAGACACACTATATATATTTAATAGGGGAAGACCCATGCCTGAGCAAACTAAAGAAAGGCATGACATTCCTGAACATGTTTAAGGTTTTAAAAAAAAATCCAAGGAAACATAGTAGACATAGTTTTGGGCTCAAGATCATATTAAGCACAGGGTTAAAATTTTAAAGGGTTAAAATGATGGGTAGACACCTCTGGGATTGCTCTGCTTACAGCATAACATTTGACCTGAACATAAAGAAAGAGACATTTTGAAGACAGGCTAAGAGAGGAGCTCGTCCTTATCAGTCTTCCTTGGCAGCTAACAATGTTAACGAGTGGATATTGCATGTGAAACAGGGAAGCACTGGAATATGCCTGATAAGGAATCTGATTTTAGACATAAAGCATGGAGGAAACTATCAGAATTGAGACAGGAGAATTAGGTGACCTGGGCTTCTTCAGGAAATGATTCTGAGTCCTGAGTCATAAAAGCGTTGCCATGGTAACAGCTGTTACTCTACTTTCCCCAGAGCATCACTCCACTGCTTGGTTAAAGACCGGAAAAGAAAAGTCTCTTTTTTTAAATTTTGAGTTCTTATTCTGTAAGAGAATTGTGTGTTATGTGGGGATACTAAATCAATAATGACAAAAATATGAACAAAACGTACTTAATAAGCAAATAGAACAGTGTACTTAAAGAAAAAAAAATGGTGGAACCCTTTCTCACCCCTACTGAGGCTCCTCTCCGGGCTTTGAGTTGAAGCCTCTGCTTCCCTCTATGGCTCCATCATGGTTTTATCTCCACAGATTGTCTTCCCATCTCAAGGCTTAGTGGTGGCTTCAAGGTCCTTTCTCCTAATAAGCTGTATTTTTCTTTTCCCAGGCTAACCACTGCTGCCATTTTATCAGTACTTCTCTATCATAACATATAACACCTAAAGAATTCGGGAAATGCCAATAACATTTCAAGAGCTGCGTATTAGTAGAAATCAATGTGATTTTATATACTTCATAGAAATGGGTGCTACAACAAATGGTGAAGAAAAAGTACGGAAGCAATGAAGGGCAGATGAAGGACATGGCATCCTTGTATCCTACACAGGTAGACTGACTTCAGCCAGTTTCTGCATCCAGCCAAAGCAGGAAAAGCTTGGAAACAAAAGACTCCTGACATAAACCAAATGCCAACCCAATATTACCAATCACGAGGAAATATCCTTCAGGAAGGACAGCCAAATGTCAAATAAGGTTTTGACAAACAAAAATGGAGAGAATCAACAGTAATAGACACACACTAAAGGGAGTACTGGGATATACTCTAAGCAGAGGAAAAAAGCTAGGCACTCGGAGATAGAGAGGATGAGTACTGGAACGGAAAGCACATCATTACCTCACAATACACCAACAGGATGAAGCAGCAGGATCTGAGATTAAAACGTAATTGATTACAGGCCTGGGGCTGAGAGACAGCTTAGTGCTCTTGTAGAGGACACATGTTTGGTTCCCAGGACACATGTGGAGCAGCTCATGACCACCTATTACTCCAGCTCCAGGAAGATCTGGTGCCCTTTCTGGTATTCACAGGATGCACACATATATGGCGCGCACACACACACACACGTGCGCACGCGCATGCACAGTCAAGGTGGAAAGAGGTATAGTTATAATTTTTGAGGCTCTTGAATTGCCTGGAAGGAGATAAGATTAACAATCATTACTTCAACTCTGATAGGTCAGTAGTGTATGGGGTCATCTCTATGGAAACCACCAGGAAAATAGCAACAACACATGACTATGGACAAACACAGGAGGGAATTGAGAATTAAAATCAGTACTTATTCTAAAAACAAAGAGACGGAAAGAATCATGAAAGGAATCAGACCTAGCTTTGTCACCCCACATTCAGCCCTGAAATCAGGCCACCCTCCTGCAGCCTGTTCTTTAGGACAAAAAAACTGACAGCACACTCAGACTGGGGTGAGGAGCAGGGAAGAGAAACCCAGCCCCTCCTCTTCGAAGCTATGAATGCATGATCCCACCAAGTATCTGACTTTGTACCTGTTGGCACTTGGCATATAGCCCAGGCTAGACCCCGTAGTATAAAGTTTGCATGACCATGTTGCAGTCCTCTTTGTTCTAGGCATTTGAAAGTCTTTCCTCCTATCCTGTGCTGGCATATTTCACCTACCCCAACCCCCTGACCCCCATGCCACAAAGGGAAACTATCTCTCCTAATGAACTAATTAAACTCCTCTTCCATCTTGAAGGCCTGCTCTCCCCATTAAGGGCCCCATAGTCTAATATAGTGCTTATAAAAGGTGACCTCAAGTTAGCTTCTTTCCACCACCTCGCCACCCTTTTTTATGTTATAACTTTGACATTACAGACATAAGCTTAAATATACCAAGACTCATGTAACCCTTAGTAGACTGTTTATTCAACCTAGTTTTCAGAATGCATAAAAGAAAAAAACAATAACAAGAAACTGTTACAAGAAATATGTCCGTGGTGGTTTGAAAGAAAATGTTCCCCATAGGCTCAGATATTGAACATTGGTCCCCCAGGTTTTAATACTGTTTGGGGAGATCGTAGAACCTCTTTGGGTGGTGTCTGGAGGAACTTGTCACTGGGGTCCCACTGAGTGATAAGAGACTCTTCCACTTCCTGTTTGCTCTCTGCCTCATGCTTCTGGTTAAACATGGTCTTTTGACTTCCTCCTGCTGCCACTATGCCTGCCGCTTGCTGCTATACATTCTCACCATGATGGACTCTTCATCTTTCTAGCTGGAACCCTAAGCCCAAATAAACTCTTCCATAAGTAACTTTGACCATGGTATTTTATCTCAGCAACCAAAAAGTACCTAAACCAGAAGCTGGTGCCAGAGAGTGGGCTATGGCTCTGAAGAACCTGACTATGGTTTATTTTGAAGACATATGGAGGACTTTGATGATAACAGTGGTTGAATGCTATAAGCAGAGTTTACAGGACCATCCTGGCAGGAGCCTGGAAGACAGTAGTGCAGATTATAGAAGCCTAGCTCAAGGTCTTTCAGAGAGTAACAAAATTAGCAACTGGGTGAGAGCCCATTCCTGCCATACTTCAGCGAAGGTTCTAGTTGCCTTCTCCTCCCATTCTTAGGACTTGCCAGAGGCTAAATTTGAAAGTAATGAACTGATTTCATATAAAGGCACTAAATTGATCAATATAAAAGGACAGAAAGAAGTATAAAAGAGAAAATAGCCTAAAGGAAGGTGGCATAGTATATTAATATCACAGTAGAGATTAAGAAAACAAAGGAAGACTGGAACTTCGCAATCATTTTATGTGTGGTGACTCAAAACTGGAAAAGGCCTAGTTTTCATCAGCAAAAGAATGACTAAGCAAGGCACAGAGCAAGAGAGCCTTGGGTTCTCTAATGAAAGCAGAGACTATACCAATGCTGATGTTGACGTGGCTCACTCACAGAGACTTTGAGATAAAAGGCTACGTTCAGTATGAGTCTTTCTCTGTGATTCTCTTTTAAGCATGAAAAACTAATGTTTAACTATTAGTTTAAACAATGATCTCCTCCACATGGTCATTCCTAGAGCTGAGACATGATAGATAAAAAATTAAGCAGACATGGGAAGGCAAACCCCTCACTCTAGAATCTAACTAGGAGTGAAAACCTTTATAGGATGGCCATGGTGGCACACACCTTCTATCACAGCACTTGGGTGTAGTGAGAATTTTGGTTTCTTTAAAACCTAGTTATGTGAAGATGTTTTTGTTTTAATCCCAGGTGTGCGGTAAAAGCGGGTGATTATGATTTGTTTCAGGCACTTGGATGAGCATGAATTTGCCCAGCTGCAGACAGTTTACTTTTGGAATTCTGGGGACTTTGGAGAGGGTATAAATGCTAGAACTCTTGAGAGGGAGGGTGCGCTCTCCAAAGTGGCTGCTTCCCCTGGTGCTGAGGTTCTTGCTGCTGCTTTTCCTGTTGCTGAATTGCTGGTTGGAGATATCCTAGGGATGGAGATTGGATTTACCCCAAGAAATCAGACACCTCTAATCAGCAGGAGATAGTCTAAAGTCTATTCCCTCCTTCACCTCTAGCTTCTTTGTCTCCTGCCTACTGTTGGGGGGGTGGGGGTTGGAAGGGATTGGGGGTAGAATAAGGGTCGGAAGAGTGATACATATAAGAACCCAATAAGCAGCCCAAAAAGTAGCTCCAGAAGAAGGAAGACCAAGGTGTGGCTGCTTCAGTCCTTCTTAGAAGGGGGAGTAAAATACTCACAAGAGGAAATGTGGAGACAAAGTGTGGAGCAGAGACTGAAGGAAAGGCCATCCAGAGACTGCCCCACCTGGGAATCCATCCCATATACAGACACCAAACCCAGACACTATTGCGGATGCCAAGAAGTGCTTGCTGACAGGAGCCTGATATAGCTGTCTCCTCATGAGAGGCTCTGCCAGAGCCTTACTAATACAGAGGCATATGCTTGCAGCCAACCATTGGACTGAGCATGGGGTCCTCAATGCAGGAGTTAGAGAAAGGACTGAAGGAGCTGAAGGGGTTTGCAACCTCATAGGAAGAACAACAATATCAACCAACCAGACCCCCCCAGAGCCCCAGGGACTAAACCACCAAACAAAGAGTACACATGGAGGGACCCATAGCTCCAGCCACATGTGTAGCAGAGGATAGCCTTGTCGGACATCAGTGGGAGGAGAAGCCCTTGGTCCTGTGAAAGTTTGATGCCCCAGTGTAAGGGAATGCCAGGGCTGGGAGGCAGGAAGGGGTGGGTGGGTAAAAAAAAAATTATATATGAATGAGCCTTGTTGTCTTAGTCAGGATTTCTATTCCTGCACAAACATCATGACCAAGAAGCAAGTTGGGGAGGAAAGGGTTTATTGAGCTTACACTTCCATGCTGCTGTTCATCACTAAAGGAAGTCAGGACTGGAACTCAAGCAGGTCAGGGAGCAGGAGCTGATGCAGAGGCCATGGAGGGATGTTACTTACTGGCTTGCTTCTCCTGGCTTGCTCAACTTGCTTTCTTATAGAGCCCAAGACTCCCAGCCCAGGGATGGTACCACCCACAAGGGGCCCTCCCCCCTTGATCACTAATTGAGAAAATGCCTTACCTCTGGATCTCATGGAGGCATTTTCTCAACTGAAACTCCTTTCTCTGTGATAACTCCAGCTTGTGTCAAGTTGACACACAAAACCAGCCAGTACACTTGTCTAGTGTGGAGATAACCAGTTTTCCTCGCTGACCTATTCGTAAAAGTAGAATTCAATCTCCATGTTTCTACCTATCTAACTTTAAAAATTGAGACAGTATTAATTGTATTTTTATTTACATAGATTAAAGTGAAAAAATTAAACAGCAGTGATTTTTAGAGGAAAGAGTAGTTATCCCAGATTAATTGTGTGACTTTTTAAAATAGTGCTGAGGATTTAACCCACAGTATCAGGAAGGCAAGCATTTCTACCACTACTATATCCTTGCCCAATAGATGTATTAAAATGGAGAATTAAAAAAACTTTCTGGGCCGGGCAGTGGTGGTGCACACCTTTAATCCCAGCACTTGGGAGGCAGAGACAGGCGGATTTCTGAGTTCAAGGCCAGCCTGGTCTACAGAGTGAGTTCCAGGACAGCCAGGGCTACACAGAGAAACCCTGTCTCGAAAAAAAAAAAAAAACTTTCTGGAATGACTGTAATATTCTTTATTGTGGTAGAATTTGGGCTATACAGGATGTGTACATCTCAAAACTGATATTTCTGTATACGTTAAAATATTCCAGTTAGTGACGTGCATGTGAGTGTGATTATTGATTTTTTTTTCAGATTTACTTTGAAATTCAACTAAAGATATGAATAAATGGAATGGAGTAGATCTGTAACAGATCAAATTTAATAACGTCATAATTGTACACTCTAGGTGGGAGGTATGTAGGTACTCGTTATAAAATTCTTTCAATGTCACTTAACATTCCTTTTTCCCATAATAAAAGCTGGGAAGCAAGTCATATCAATATAACATTTCAGAGAAAAACAAAAGAACTCTTATATGAATTCGAATGAACATTTATGCTCATAGCTTTGAAGAATCAATGTTGAAAAGATCTTGCTTCTTTCAGTGTTATATCTAATACAGCTTAAAAACAACAACAGCAAAAAGCAGCCCAAACAATAATCATTTCACTTGCAACTATAGTTAGCAATCTGGGGCGGGCCCAGCTGGGCATTTCCTGATCTCCCCTCTATCCTTCCCACTATGCAATAAGTGACTGTGTGGTCTTGATGGCCTCCGTCAACATCTTCTGTTTAGTGCTGGCTTTTATCTGGACCTCTTGTTTCTGTGCGGTCTCTCACTATTAAGGAGGCTGGGTCATGATGGTTCATAGATGCTCTCAGGAAGCTGAGAAGAGAAGCTACATACAGCCTGTTGTCCCTGCTGTCTTGTTAGATCACAAGGCAAGCCTACATTTAAAGAAGTGGAGAAAGACACATGATAGAGGAGCAAGCATACAAAAAATAGGTCATGTGCATGGCTAGTCTGTGAACCACCACTACCCCGGCTATGGCTACAGCTTAGATATGATGTCCACCCCCAGAGTTCATGTGTTGATAGACTGGTCCAGCTGTGTGGTAGTGTCAATATAAGGTAAAGCCTGTTTGAATTTTCCTTATTTTGTGGGAGCTCCACCTTCATGGATCAGTACTGTCTCCTAGAAGTGGGTCAGGTCTTGGATTAGATTAGTTCCCATGAGGATGGGATTAGCAACAATCTGTCAATTTCTGCTAATCTCCTTTCTGTGTACATGCTTTTCTGTAGTCAAGGTCCCTTCACCAGATATCATGCAGTTTGGACTTTTCAACTAAAATCATTAGCCAAATGAATCTCTCCTGATTTTTTTAAATTCAGGCATACCAATAAATCCAAACATTTTACAAACTTGAATTGTCAAGTTGACTACTAAATGTATATACCATGTTAAATACTGTTGAGCAGTTACTCCCATCCACTTCCCCTTAAACCCTTGGTGACCACTAATCTGATTCCCATTTCTATGGGGTTACTGTCTCTTATGTTATCAATGTACAGCAGATAATATGTGACCTCTGTGTCTGACTTCCACCTAGCACAGTGCTTTTATGTTTCGATCCATGTCTCAATCCATGTCAACATTACTGTCTTTCTGTGTATGTGTGTGTGCACATGTTGTCTATGTGCACATGTGTATACATATATGAGAACGTAAGATCAACATCATGCATAATTTACTCAGGAGCTGTCCACCTTTGCTTCTGAGACAGGGCCTCTCATTGGCCTAGAGCTCACTGAATGGGCAAGGCCACCTGACCAGTGAGGCCCAGAGGTCTTCTTCTCTCTACTTGTCCTCTGCTAGGATTACAAAATATATTCCTCTCCATTTGACTTTTTCATGTGGTCTCTGGGCATCAATCTGGGGTCTTCAGGCTTACAAGGCAAGTGCTTTACTAACTGAGCCATGTGCCCTGTCCAATTCTTCCTTTCTTAATGTCTGGACTAATTCAACGGCATAAGAAGGAAAAGAATATATAAAGGGCCAGAATTAGGTAGAATGCTTTGTAACAAGGCATAAAGTATGCAATTGCTTCAATACATATCAGACTTAATACACAGATAGCAGCTGAGCATGGTGGTGCACACCTTCTATCCCAGCACTTGGGAGGCAGAGGCAGGTAGATCTCTATGAGTTTCGAGGCCTGCCTAGTCTACCAAGTGGGTTTCAGGTTACCCAGGGCTATACTGTGAGACCCTGTTCCAAACAACAAAAACAAACAAACAAAAAACCTAAATAACAAAGCTACAGCAGTTTACAATGTGGGTTAATTAGCATAAGAACACATAACTAGACCAGTGGATTGACATAGGAAAGGTGGACAGCAGTTTCACACGCGTCTAGATACTTGCTTCTTAGCACAGCATCATGGCACAGAACAAGAAGGGTTACTTTTTCAATACACATTACTGGGACAGCTAGCTATATTGAAAAAAAATGAAAATGCTCCCTACCTAATATCACACATAGAAATCAGAATCATGGGGGCTAGAAAGGGGGATATGAAATTAAGAGTGCCTAGTGCTCTATCAAGGGTCTGAGGCCAGTTCCCAGCACCCACACCGGGGCAGTTCATGATACCTTGAGCTCCCACTCCACAGGACCCAACACTCCTTCCAGCCTGCACAGGCACCCACACCCACGCACATTCATACCCACACACAGAAAAAAAAAATCAATCTCTTAAAAAGAATCAGTGTCACATAATCGAAATTCTTAATATAAAAGGCAAAATATAAAGTTATTTTTAAATAAAAAAATGTATTTCTGAGCCCAGGGCAAGGGCTCTTAATACACACCACACACACGCACACGCACATGCACACGCACACATACAGACTGAGGATTTAGCTCCGTGGCAGAGGAATTGCCTAGCATGTACAAGGCAGTAGACTCAAGCATCAGCACAGAAGAAAAAGAGATACATAAAAGCGCTGAAGGGGGGAAATGAAAAAAATGATAAATTAAGCTGTATTATAGTTAAAAATCTATTTTCATCAAGAATACTCCCATGGAGGGGGGGGAAGCAAGTCTAGGAGTAGAAGAGATTTTTTTTTTTGCACTCATACATTTGAAATGGAAAACCCAAAAATCTATGCAGAATGCCAACAGATCAGTAAATAAAATAAAGACAGTCCAACTGAACCAACAATTGGTATGAACGAACACTCCGCAATGGAGGCTATCCAAACTATCAGTGCCTCTAAGAAAAGATGCCAGTCTCTTTAGTCAGGTTAACACTAATCAAAATCACATGCAGCAGAATTAACAAAAAACATCCCTCAGCCAGCAAGGTTGTGGGACCCAAGATTAATGCACAAAAGTAAATTGCTTTTTGATATATCACCCCTGAGCGGACAGAATTGAAATTAGAATCACAAACCCACATCCATTAGTGCCCACCAAAATTAAATGTTTGGGTATAAATCTTAGCAAAATGCATAAATGCTCTCTATGAAGAATGGCAAATGATGGAAGGTACCAGGCTAGAGCCAGTTAACTGGAAGGATTGTAATACTGGCTATTACCCAGGTGTCAGCGTTTCCCAACTTAATCTAAGGAGTCAGTGTACTCCTAACTGAAACCCTAGGAAGCTGCTTTGGGAATCCCAACCAACTAGCTCTAAGGTTTGTATGCAAAGGCAAAACAAACCCTCACTATATTGGAGGGAAATGGCCAAGCTGGAGAACCAATCTCAAGACTTATGATAAAGCCACTATGATCCAGAGTGCACTGTTGCCCAGAGATGAGACAAATACATCAGAGGAACAAACAAACAGAGCCCAGAAATAGACCGAAAGAAGCAATTCTGGCTAAGCGTCCTCACCAGAACATGGATGCTGCAGGAAAGCAGAACTGAGGCAGCAGCCAGGCATTACACACAAAAACTGGACAGGCACTGCAGCTTTTAGTGTGTCTGCCTTTAGCGTGTGCCGTTCCTGAGCCTGGGCTCTCCTGACAGTGGAGCAACCTCTACACCCATCACCAGGTTCAGGCCTTTAGCTTCTCTGTTCCCTGGTTGCCTGCTCTGCTGATTTCAAATTCACAAGACCCAGAAGTAGTGGCTTGTATAACATGTGCACAAGCTTCCAGGGTGCATTAAGGCAAAGTGCGTTAACAAACCCTGTCTGTCTTTTGTGGTCATCCCATTTTTTCATACAGGCTGCTGATGAGCACACAGATGCTATTATGCCTCTTGGGTGGTGGGAACTTTTGGGTTCTTCTCCAGGGGGTAGCCACCATAGTGTCCTGTGTGATCAGAAATCAAGGGATCAAGTGCACCTTTTGTTCAATTTTCTGTTGCTGTGCTATCTTTAAGAATAAAAGTCTTAGAACTTTCTGTCATAACATCAAAAACAGAATAATACTGCTCTCATGCTTGATGGTGACAACTGTTGCATGTGGCCAAACCTGCAGAGGTAAACTTTTCTTTTACCTATGTTTGTTCCTGAATGATGAACTATGAGAGGACTAGTCACGTTGTTAACTGCAGGTTCTTCTGTGAAAAAAGAACACATTTGGAGCTGTAATCTTTTTTTCTAAGATATATAAAGTCAAATTAATTATAACAACCATGGCATTTGCTTCTCTGTTTGAAATGTTACAGGCACATTGATGTGCTATTTAAGAATTCTGATCAGATGGATGGAACGCAGGCATGTCACTAGAACTCTTGAGGACATTCACTAAATCAAATGTTGCCGGTACACAAGCTAAGCAGCCCTCAATCCTCCTTGATCCACCTCCTGCCCTGCCACCGGCAGCCAACTAAAGCCAGCCACTGGTACAGGTGCAAAGGAGTACTCTGGATGTCTCAGGGTCATCTATGGCTCCTTACAACACCAAACCCACACAGCTGTGTGGGAATCTAAGATGCTAATGATATGTGCAGTACATAAAGTTGTATGTAGTACCACATGTAGCAGAAATAGAACAGACATGGACAAGCCCTCACTATGTAAATGACTGCCCCTCAAAAGCTCCTACTGTGTGCATCACTGCCATTTGAGCTAGTAGGGCCTTCTTCTCTCCTGGGAAATGGATCCTTTATTAATAACGGATCCCCTTGCTTTGCTAACTCCAGTCCAGGTATCTTCAGTTCTTTGTTCTGGACACAAGAACCCAGAACCCCTCTGGAGGTCACCACCAAATCCCAACATCGGAGCCCTGGGTAAGCTGGGCTACTCACCACCACAGCAGACTTTAACCTTTTCCTTAGTTTCTTTTTCCCATGCTATTGGCCATCAGACATTTGCAATATCTTTGAAGCTTGAGCAACTACATCACCTTCATAAAATATCTTCATTTGGAGCTGGAGAAATGACTTGGGGCTTAAGAGCATTCAGTGCTCTTCCAGATGTCCGGAGTTCAATTCCTAGCATCAACACAGCAGATCCAAAACCCTCTTTGGCCTCCATGGACACTGCACACACACCCAGTACACGGACATACATGCAGACAGAACACCCACACAGATAACACTAAAAATTAAAAAAGAGCAACAACTAAAATCCTTTACTTATTACTGACTGTACCAGCAGTGCGGGCTTCTATCTGTTTGACTTTTAGGGCAATGTGTTGTTTTTCTAGAACCTTCTTTATGTTGTTTAACACATTCTCCATGAAATTACAGTTATTTTAGGTGGTGATATATCCTTCCAGATTCTCATGCTTTGGGGGAGTTTTGGGCTGGAGAGAGAGTTGGGCAACAGAAGCTGAGTCTTAGGCATACTGGTATCAGGGAGTAGCAATTAGTTTCAGGGAGAATGCAGAAGGTGATGGAAGCAGAGACAGGATCCCCCCCAAATACCAGCATTAACAGGCTAAGACTTGCTTAGAAAGATGCCTAGAACTGGAGCTGGAGAGATAGTTAAGAGCACTGGCTCCTCTTCCAGAGGACCTGAGTTCAATTCCTAGCACCCATATGGCAGCTCACATAGAGTTTGCCTTAGAACTGAAATAATTCCTCCTCCCCTCCCCCTCCTCCTCCCCCTCCCCCTCCTCCTCCCCCTCCTCCTCCCCTTCCCCCTCCCCCTCCTCCACAACTCCAGTTCAAAGAGATCTGACACAGACATATGTGGAGGCAGAAAAGAAAATAAGGATGTTTAGAATTAAAACAGAAACAGGAAAAATCCAGAGAGTATTTTCACATTTTAGAAGCCATGAGATTCAAAAAAGATTTTCAAGGAAGAAACCATGTGATAATTCAACTTGGTGATGAGATCAAGTCAAATGATGGGAAGCCGTTTGGGCCTGTGGTGTTGTTTTTCTTCAGCTCTTTCATGATTCCAATGATGCGGAGTCATCCAGCCTATATTTCTCTATTAAAAATAACATAGTTTGGCTGTGAACGTAGGAGAGCTAGATATAAGTAGCTAGAGGGTTCTTTTGAGCTGGGAGGGGCTGGGGTATATCGAAAGACTTTGAGAAGTAAATTGTGAAAGCACAACGAAAAACTGAAGTGAAGCATATTTGTGAGAAACTGAAGGAGGGTGCTTGGGAGAAACTGAGGACGGGAAGAGGGGATACTAGTAAGGTTTCATAGAGCAGGTTTGCCTTAGGCCTGAGACAATTCCTTCCCTCCTCCTCCTCCTCCTCCTCCTCCTCCTCCTCCTCCTCCTCCTCCTCCTCCTCCTCCTCCTCTTCCTCCTCCTCCTCTTCCTCCTCCTCTTCCTCCTTTTCCTCCTCCTCCTTTGCCTCCTCTTCTTCCTCCTCTTCTTCTCCTTTCTCTTCCCTCCCTTCTCTCTCTACGTACATACATACATACATACATACATACATACATATATGGATTACACTCAGAGTCTCACACATGCTAGGAAAATGGTATACTATTGAGTTCCAATCCCAGATGACAGAGAACATTTTTATCTTCCATTGCATTACAGAACAATAAGAATATGTGTACCAATAAAGATGAATTAGTTATGAGGGGAGGAAGTTGGAGAAAACTTCTGCCACTTTGGCTCAGTTTCCCTGATGAATAACTCACGTATTTATTTATATTTATATAAATACATATATAAATAATATTTAAAGTATTATTTATAGACAGAAAGGGTTTATTTTCGACTAAAGTGTTAATTTTCCCAGGCTGTGTTAAGCACTGGTATACATTTATTCAATGATATTGTTATCTTCACTTGTATATGAGAAAACAGAGGTTTAGAGAGATAACATAATGTAAATGTCACTTTTATTTCCCTGATAAAATTGTTGTCTCTGAGGCTTACTAACTCTGCCTGCTAACCTAGGCCTAGTCCTGGAAGCTTCTACCCTCCTTACAATCTAATCTAGGTCTAGAATGTTTTCAGCCTCTGAGACTTACTGAATAAACTAACCCTCTCTAGCTCTTTCTGAACTCTCACTGGCTAGTTCAACTCAGCTGTTTCTAGCTTAAACTCCTCTCTAGGCTGACTGATTCAAGTTGGCTTCTCTCTACTTCTGACTGAATTGCTCTGCTTGGCCTCAAACTAACTCTACCAATCTGTTCTAATCTTCTGGCTCCTTCTCATTCTCTGGCTCATTCTGTCTTCCTGGGTGTCAAGCTTGTTCTCACTGCAACCCATCTCTGTAAACTGTCCCAGTAAAAACTTCCTCTGAATTCCATGAACTGAACTGCCACAAACTCAAATCCACTGCACTACCTCTCACTGACCTGAGTGCTAGGATTAAAGGCATGTACCACTACACCTGTACCTAAGCTTCTCTGTACTTGGAACTTGCTCTGTACAGGGGTGTCTTTGAACTTAGAGACCTGCTTGCCTGTCTCCTGGGATTAAAGGCTTGTCTGTATTTCAGTCAGAGTAGCAATGTTGTTGGATTAAAATTCCTCTACAAATAATTTTCTCCAAAATTCCTTTGTAGGAAGCAGAGGAGCTGAAAATTTTACCCACATCTCTTTGACTCCAGAGCCTACACCAGTAATGATCCCCTTAGAAGAATCCCAACTAAAATAGTGGCAGGATTTTGGTAGTTGGCTTAATAGTAGTGAAGAAACTTGTATATTCATGAAAGGTGGAAGAAAACATTATGCATAGCTTTATCTAGATATAATGGACTCTTACATAGCATTACTTGTTGATTTTTAAGAAATAAGAATTTATAAATGGCTCCTGGCTACAGTCACTGGATTTTCTCTAAGGCTCTTGCAGAGATGAGAGACTTGCAATCTGCCAGAGAATTATGCAAAATGAATCAGAAGAAGGAGGACCCAGTGATTCTGTGGCATGGCAAAGTAGTGACTTTATGGACACAAGCTTTTAGGGAAGACAGTGAACCAAGGATAATATTGACCACCTAGAGTAATGAGTGGCCATGAACTACCTAGAATTATTGTCCAGGGTGCATTGGAAAATAAGAGGAATGCTTGAAGCTTGAAATGGTGGCATTCCTGGAATTACATGAGAGAGAGGAGAGAGAGGAGAGAGGGGAGAGAGAGAGAGAGAGAGAGAGAGAGAGAGAGAGAGAGAGACTGAGACTGAGTTGGGAGTGTAAAATAACATGTCCAAGTGTTGGGTTCTATCCCAGTTCAAAAGAAGAAAAGAAGGGGGAGGAAGGAAGAAGAGAGAGAGAGAGAGAGAGAGAGAGAGAGAGAGAGAGAGAGAGACAGACAGAGACAGAGAGACAGACAGAGACAGAGACAGAGAGATTGACAAGTAGGTATGGAAGTCTATGGCTCAGATCCCACCACACAGGAGGTTGGGGTAAGAGGATTACAAATTTGAGGACATAAGAAGAGACCTTGTCTCAAAAAAAAAAAATGTGACAGGTAATGGGCAGAGTAAGCTCATGAAATTTAAGAGTATAGGAATGAACCAACTCTGGGTAATTATAAAGCATGGGCAATGGCCACAGTGAAAGAATTTTAACTCTCTACAGTGATGGTTTCTGAAGTTGAAGTTCATTAAAACTGAGATCAAGGAACTCTAGTGTTCTGAGGTCAATTAGTTGTCCACAGCATTATACAAAAATACCCTGAGCTAGATGTTCATGGCCAATGTGAACAAGTGCTAGAATTTCAGGAAACAGTATGACGAGGAAGAAAAAAGATGACACACCAAGAAGCCAGGGCCTCAGAGACCATTTCATATGAGGGTAATAGAGAAAAGCCCTGAAAGGACAAAGGAGACAGAACCTGAAATGTGTCCTCATCTGCTTCTGATCCACTGTGATGATTTGTACATGCTTGGCTCAGGGAGTGGCACTACAGGAAGGTGTGGCTCTGTTGGAGTAGGTGTGTCACTGTGGGCATGGGCTTTAAGACCCTCATCCTAGCAGCCTGGAAGCCAGTATTCTGCTAGCAGCCTTCAGATGAAGATGTAGAACTCTCTGCTCTTCCTGCACCATGCCTGCCTGGATGCTGCCATGTTCCCGCCTTGATGATAATGGACTGACTCTCTGAACCTGTAAGCCAGCCCCAATTAAATGTTGTCCTTTATAAGAATTGCCTTGGTCATAGTGTCTCTTCGCAGCAGTAAAACCCTGACTAAGACACCCATGCTTGTCTTAAGAAAGGGGAACATTTACAGTGGAATGGAAATTCTGGCAAGCCTAGTAGAAAGGACTAGAAAATAAGACAGGGTGATAGGACAAGCCAAGGTGAAGAAAGCTAGGAACAGAGATGAGACAAGAGGATAACATGAAGGCCCCTTCTGAGTAATGCTGAAGTCAGTAGGACTCACAGTAAAGTTATAGAACCATGCAGGGGGATTGTAGTGATGCCTCATTGCTCCTCTGCAGAGTCCTAAGTGGGACTGAATTTAGGACAGGAAGAAAATGTCAGGTGACATTTCACCCATCTTGTCATTTGAATGACCACTGGCTTTTATGGTTATAGTGAGAATTAGTGTGTTAATTTACATGAGAGGACTCAATGCACCATTGCTAGACAACATAACTAAAGACTTGCTGCTCTTATCACCATTCTTACTAATATTGTTGGCGTTCATATTCATATTGTGTTCTCTTGTATCAATAAATAAAAAAAGTATCAAAATTATTTAGATTTTACTTACCAACTAAGTACAACATGCTTTAAAAATAACACTGTGGGGGACATACAGAATTAGTTTCCCAAATATTTCCATACCCCAGTCCACAGCCTATTGATTTGTAATATTTAGTGGTACTTCTTGGATACGATTAAAGATCTCTGAGATAGGAAGATGATCTAGGTGAGCCCAACTTAATCACAAAGGTTCATGTGAAAGAAAGGCAAGTTCTAAGTCAATAGCAAGAGATCTGATATCAGAAGCAGAGGCTTCAGGGAGATGCTTCAAGGGTGGATGAAGGAGCTGTTAGTCCAAGAGATATGGGTGCCCCTGTGTGGGAACAGGACCAAGGATGGGGGGGTGAGAGGTGATGGAGTCACATAATGAATCCAGAGAACCAAACTCTGGAGACCAGCATTAGAATGCAGATCGGAGTTTATTTCACAGTGCATAAACTTACATACAATGTTTGAGCCAATTCCAAGCCCCTGGATGCTTGGCCAATCATATCGTCCCACACTGTCACTATGCTCCAATGAAAGCCCTGCCTGATGAGCAACTGAGAGGGGTGGGGGCATTGTAACCTGTTAGGACTTCCTTGTAGATGGGGATGCAGCCACCACCCTGGCCTTGGTTCCTTTTTTCTGTCTCACTGGTGTTCCAGGATCCATCTTAGATCTAATGCCATGTATGGCAGATCAAGACTCTTCAAGGAGTCACAGGAGTCTGTAGTGCCTCGCTCTCCATCCACTTTTTCCTTCACAAGGTTGACTTCCACATCCCCCATATCTCTGAAGTTGGAAAAGCACAAAGGGTAGATACTTCCTGAAACCATTGGAAGGAATGAACTCTGCTGCCATTTTGCTTTTAGCCCCCTAATATTCACTTCAAACTTCTGGCTTGAAAAACAATTAAGATAAATAGTGTTTTCTTTTCTTTTCTTTTCTTTTAAGATTTATTTAGTTTATATGAGTACTCTGTAGCTGTCTTCAAACACACCAGAAGAGGGCACCAGATCCCATTACAGATGGTTGTGAGTCACCAGGCTTGTGGTTGGTGGGAATTGAACTCAGGACCTCTGGAAGAGCAGTCAGTGCTCTTAACTGCTGATCCATCTTTCAAACCCCAATAATTGGTGTTTTCAACCCTTAAGAGTCTATTAATTTGTTAAAGTACCAGAAGGGTGAGGTGCATGGAATTACATTTCAACTGGGATGAGCATGGCTATTTTTAATCTCCTGAGGTAATGATTGGGATGATCCTTCTACAAAGTAAGCTACTCACTCAGTCAGATATGAGGTAAGCCGAGGGGAAACAGTTACATTGAGCCTCTTCACCTACACCTCCTGAGTGCATTTATTGTTTCTCCTGATGTCATAGTTTCCGACTCTGGTACACCCATCCTTTGGTCAGATTAGAACTATCTTATTTGCCTATCCAACATGGACCACAGACCAGTGGCTCTGCAACCATTGAGGTATCCAACCTCAAGGACTGAGCAGCCAAAAGTTCTCAGATCCTTGATATGAAGAAGCCATTGTTGGACTAATAATGCCACTCCTTATGTGCCAAGCATTCAAACACATACGTCTTGGGGGGAAGGGAGCATACTTATTCAAACCACCATAGTGGCGATCCAGTCTTGCTAAATTAGAGAGCTCCAGATTCAGTGAGAGACACTGTCTCAAAAAGATGGAAGGCAATAGAGGAAGTCATCCAACATCAACCTGTGGC